>VUYV01000067.1:1559291-1698864 GCA_008711295.1 Anarhynchus alexandrinus | reverse complement strand
GGGGGGGGGGATGGAAGGGAAACTGGCTGTGAAGTTCCCTCAAAATGGATGCTTTGTTCATGTTGAACTTCATAGCAGTCTGATTGGAATCTCAAAACGTTAGCCAAATAAGGAAAGGCTGTGGCAATCCGGAGATAATGCGGGTTTGCCTGAATAGTTTTTCTTTCTCTCGAAGGCCAAAAGCTTCCACACAATATTTAATCCACTGGATATCCCAAAAGCAAAAAAAGGACCTTTGACAGGCTAGCTGCTTGTTCTTAAGTTTGGAAGTTGTTCAGTAGTTGGAAAAAATAATGAGATGTAGGTTGATCAAGTAGAAATCTTCCAAAAATAGTTAGGTGAGGTAATTAGGACATTGTTGTTATACAGTGCTTTTCTTTAATTCACCACCTCTGTTTTGTTTAATGTGTTTTACCCATCCCATATAGATTTTCCAAGGAGGTGGAAATACATACAAATACATAAGCTGCCCCATAGTGCTGGATAGAATCCCCTCCTGAACATAAGATGTAAATTTCTACTACCCTTTGCTCCATTTCCTGTGTTTAAGTTGTCACTTGCTCCCCGGTAAAGGGTATTGGTTTACTTTCAGTTGTGAACTGAACTGGAAGAATGAATGTGTGTTGTGGTTAAGCCTGTCAGCGTGTTACTGCAGCACGGTTACCTGACTTCAGGCTAGCCTGTCATGCAGTAGCGAGGTTTTATGTATTTATCCTTTTCTAATCAAGTTATGATTGCTTCACGCTTCCAGGAGCGTTCTGTATTAGAAGTCATACCTTAACTGGTTAGATCGTTGGGTCTACAAGTTAGCGTGCTCCAGTGATTGGTAGGAAAGGATGACGTTTGGTTTAACTATTGTTAGAATGAGAGATGAATGGTGTTGTCTCTCTTCTTGAAGTCCAGATGGCTTTTTCAAAATGTCTTTGATACTATATACGAAAAAGCTTTCATCAAGATCATTCTGAGCTTATGCTCCCCTTCTTTTTACCTGTAGTCAGCTTGCAGTTTGGAAGGGCAAAGTCTAAAGGAACAGAGGTAAAGATTTACATCACTGCTAAAACTCTTGCTGTCTCTCCTCCTTCCCCCCCCCCCCCCCCCCCCCCGCTCCTCTAGTGATACTGAAGAGCCTTTTCTGGTTTTATGTTATTAAAAGCAAATAAGAAGATCAATTGTGAAGTTATAATTCTATTGAGGCAGTCCAGTAAATGAATGTTACCTGTTACTATTAACAAAACAAAAGCATATAACAAACTGCTGCTCATGACCAACTCTGAATGGTTTCACTTTGTTATTATCAATAAATCTTATTTTCCTCTAATATGGCATATAAAAGGTGCAGATCATACATGAAGCAGTCTATAATGTCAATTCATTTAGTCAGATTTGGCTGTGGTGTGGAACAAAGCTCTATCTGTTCCCAAAGAAACTCTTCAAAAACTTGTCATGCTTCCTGACAGTTTTGACTGATGGATGTCAATTGTGTTGAAGTCCGCCTTGTTGTGTTTAAGACTGCTATGGTTTGCTGTTGCTTTGTGGTTTTTTGTTTGGTTGGTTGTTGGGTTTTCTGTGTTGTCTGTCAGATCCCATGTAGACTTTACCGCTTCACAGGAATAAATTTCTCTGTCGTGGTTTAGGCCAAATCTGCTTCTGGGGACCTGGGGGGCCCCAGATGGGACCGACAGATGCTCCCCTCTACCCCTCTTCAAAGAGAGAGGCAGAGGAGGAAAAAGAGACTTAGGAGTTTAGAAGGAACTAAACTACTTTAATGAAATATTAATAATAAAATAAAAAGAAGTAATGAAAAATATATACAAAACCGTATCAAGCTCCCGAGATGACAATCACGACACCGGCTGGCACTGGGGCAGTCCCAGGCTGGACTCAGTGACGGACGGGAACTGGATTCCGGATCTGGATTCACGATCGGGATCACAGGCAGACGCACAGAGTCCTCCTCAGATGTCGGCCATTGAAGGAAGAGAGCTGACCCTTTGATCCCTCAGCTTTTATACTGAGCATGAGGCAGATGGGATGGAGTACCCTGTTGGTCAGTTTTGGGTCACCTGTCCTGTCTGCTCCTCCTCGCAGGTGGGACCCCACTATGCTTTTCCGCTTCCGACCCTCCAATGGGGCAAGTAACAAAGTTGGTTGGCCTTGGGTGTTACAGCAATAGGTATAAGCAAGTGCCTCTCTGCATACCATGCCTGGGCATCAACTGTAAACAATTGGTCTTATCACTCAGAGAGTGAACATTGTCTGCACAATATGCTGTTAATTTCAGTAGTTAGAAGACGCCCAGCTAAGAAGCAAAGTTAGTGAACAAAATTGGTTCTGTTTTACCTCAAACCAGGACAATCTCAGTAAAGACAAAGTGACTCTACCTTTTTTGGGTTGCGTCCTTTTTGTCTTGCATCTAACTGTTTTGTGGTTATTAAGAACAAATGCATGTGTCTGAAATAGCAATAGAATTAAATATTTAATATACCATTCAGCCTTTGTTTTTCCTTCTAGATATGACAGTTATAGGAAGAGACTTAAGCTGTGTTTTCTTTTCCATAGCCCAGGTAGTTGGAAGTGCTGAGGTGAAAGCATCAATCCTGAAATTCTGGTGAACTTCAGGTCTGGTCTTTAATGGAGCATCAAGCTTTGTTACTAAAGCCATTAGCTGAACTTCTATATTAGTGGGGTAGAATGCCATCACCATCAGAAAGCTTTATGTACAGTTGATTCTCTTAATGCCTACAGGAAAGAAAAAATAAGAATTAGCTTCATAGCTCAGAGGAGGAAGGGGGAGAGTATATATGTATTCTTCCTCTCTTGACACTGCCAATAAGTGATTTCATTTTATATTTGCACGTGCATAAATGAGTGGACTTGAGTGCATCATATCTGAGGACATGTCAATTAAATTTCTTTGAGTTAAAAATCTTGCAGAAGGGGAAGAAACTGTCATTAGATGATGATTATTATTCCTGTATGCAATGTTGGGTTCAAATGTCATTCTCTTTAAGAACTTGTTTTAGCGTATGTTCAGGTTAGGCCTTCAGCACAAAAGACAAAACTGGGTATACTGTTTTTCTATCTATGGGAGATATATGCAGTGTAGGATATTGCAGCACAATACATACTGCCCTGCTGCAATATCCTGCATTATACACACAATGTGTGTATATGTCTGTTGGACCAGAAAACTTACTTTTAAATTAGACCTTAAATTTACAATAGATGTCTGTTCCGTTAATCTAGTGGAGGTTGAAGTTGATTGTTTTTAAATATCGCCTTCCCAGACAGTTGTCACGCAGGATGAGATCTAACTTAGAGATAGTGCAACTTTTCTAGTCTGCCTTAAGAATTGAATGTAAGGAGAACTTGAGAGAAAAATGGAGCCCAACGGTGAGCTGTGACCTCACTGATTAATAGTTTCTGCAGAGTTGGGGGAAAAGTGGCGTATTCTGAAAGCATGTTAAGAAGAGACTATATACTGTTTTCAATATAACCTGGTCCCTTCTAGGGCAGGCATATTTATTCGGAGTGGGAGTCAGTTCTGTCATCCTGAAAGCTTAGCGTCTCTCCTTCCTCAGAGTTTGGACTCTCTTCCTCTCCTTCTTTGCCCTCCATGAAAGAGGACTTGGTTCGCTAGCTCTGGAATTTATTGCTGAAGTGACTGAAAGTAGTTAGTCTAAAAGTTACACAGATCTTTGCACAGGAAAGAGGAGCCCACCCTTTCTGGGCAGCACCATGGGAAGGCTGCGTGCGGTGGGGAGGGACGGTGATGTGTCCAGTTTCCTGGAAGGCTGGATTTCCCGTGCATGCAGCTCCCCTGGGAGTGCGGGGTGTGCGCTGCGGAGTACCTGCATGCTCCTGATAAAGAAGGCAGCTGAGATTAGGCTGTGGTTAGGTATAGCGATTTATGCAGCCTGCTTTCTGGCTGCCCCTTTTTCTTTGAGGCTGTTCAGACTTAGGAGTTGGTAACCTGGTTTTTGGCCTCATTCTCTCTGGGTGAGGAAGGTGGGTGCTGTGGCCTAATTCCACCACACAGCGTGAAAGGAGCGCGTCCTGCTGTCTTGATCTTGTTTCTTCCTGGGGAGGGTGCTGCTTTGGAGGTAAGATAAGGGAAATTGTCTGCTGTTTGTGCATGGGGATCATTGAGTACTGTAGGTGGTGTCATTGGTGAAGGCTGAAGAGTAAGAGAGGCTCCTTACCCTTAATGAAGGATTCATGTGCTCTTTTCTGTCCAGGGCAAGTACAGTTTTAATTAAGCAAAGTTCCCCAAAGGCTATGTCTCTGTTGCAAATATCAGTGTTTCTCTGCAACTTTTCAAGTATTAGATTGAATATGAAGGTGAGATTGTTTTACCCACGTAATAGTTATGTATTAGTTTGCAGGCATAGCAGTATGCAGTGTTAAACAGAAATTTTGATTTTATTCCAGTGCCATAGGACTCTGCTGCATTGATCCCTCAGTAGTAATTAAGATGCTGAGAAACTCTTCACAACTGTGTTTCACTGAACACTTACTCCTTCTGACTGATGAAGGACAGTCTTAATATTTCCTGTGGGTTCTATGGGATTTATTTCTTGGATAAGAAGTACGTTCCTTTGTGGGAGTTTCTGCAGTAGTTTACGTGAAAAATTCTGTCAGGACTCCTGGTGGCATGCTCATAGTACCTGATATGGTAAAGTGTATCGTTACAGTTGGCGTCAACTGTCGTCCTTGTTACGACATCCTTTCAAACAGAAAGGAGTGATGAAAAGGGGATGTAAAATCTACCAGCATTGGATCCTTTTGCCTTACAACTTGATAGAGGGCATGCACTGTCGGGATCCTTTTTGACGAATGATAACACAGGTCATGTATTTGAGCTGGGGCCACAGCATGCAGAGCATGTCAAGTCATAAGAGCAAAGAACAGGTTGCTACAGTCTTAAATCTCTAGGGTGTTTGCATCATAGCAGCAGCACCCAACAGCCAAGGGTAAGGAAGGTATGGAAATAACTCAAAGCTATCTCAGTAACCTCCTAGCTATGACTTCTGTACTGCCTCTTTTGGAGAGTGAAGATACTGGTGTGCATGGTAAACCTTTTAATTTTCAAGAATGTCAAGTTAAAGAACTTATTTTCGTGGGAGAGGTTTGTACTCAGTTGAGAACCTGATGTTTAAATCTTAGTGTTTGGAGGGGAAACAACCTCCCGTCCACTAAGCCCCCTAATACTCTTATTGTAGATGATATACAACTGCAAATTTTGGAGTTGTTTGCTTAGCATATATTATGTTGTCCTGATTATTTTTTCTTTTTTAATTCTCTATCTGTACAACAAAGCACAGAGAAAATGAGTCCTGAAATAAGTATAATGTTGATTGACTTCACTCAGTAATTAGACTACAGAGGCATATTTGTTTAAAATCCCCTTTGTAATAGGAGTTGGTTCTTGTGTGGGCCATAGATCTTTCTCTCCATAGTTACAGTAGCTAGGTTCAGATTTTACAATAAGTACTTGTTAACTTCCTACTGATCTTGTCATCTAAGATTATTTTTTTTTTACCCTTTGAAATGGAGGCAAGAAGAAAAAAAAGATGCGATCCTTCGTAATATAACTTAAGTTATATTATGGAAATTTAAATGCTGCATTCAAAAGAATTGTGTTCTGCTTGGTGTTTTATAAAAGAAACAAGTAACAATCTTTTTCACCTTTTTACATTTATTATCTCCCAAGTGTCTCTTGGCCTCTTCATGGTCTGTCAAGTTTGAACCTGTGATTTCTATGGCTGGTTACACAGCAGTTTTCACTGCTATGGATATTTCTTGTGCACAAATAGAACAATCCAAGTGAATTCTAGCATACAGTAATTACTTTAAGTATTTAAAGCAAGTTTCTGTGTTAGTGTAATTGACAGATTTCTTAAATTTACCTAGTCATGGAGGAAGAGTTCTACCTTCAATGTAAGGATGAATTCAGCTGGTAGGTCTTTAGTATTCACCAAAGCTAATGTTCAGGGACAATTTTTGCAGGTCTATAGCTATGAATTTCACAGTAGCATTAATGCTGCTTTTACATTAAAGCTTTATCTATGGTTTTCTATTTATTATGGCGTATTCTTGGTATTGTTAAAACACTTTTTCATTACAAATCATCAAAATCACCATGCAAAGGTAGAGGAGATGTGCTCTTGTGTGTATGAATAAAACTGATGTGAACACACTTGATTTGAGGCCTTTTTGATCTTGGCATTAGAATAGCAAGAGTGTTATTTTTTACCAAATTCCAGTTTATTAGTTAAATCTGAGGCTAGGAGACAGAAGCAGTCAGTATAAATCATAAGTAGAGATACAATTTAGGTCTTCTAACTGGGGGCCTGTATTCCAGGCTTAAGGGTATATGCTAAATTTTGGTTGAAACAATGGTTTGACAGGCTCTTGGCCAGTTATTTACTCGTTTATCCCTTTGCTGGTACTCTCACTTGCTCTCTTTCTCGAAGTTGTTAGTTGGGCTAATAGGGCACTTCCTGAAATCTTCTAAAAAATTGAGAGCCCGGCTAATTGCTTGCCTCTTTCTGTGTAATTGTGACTCCTGAGGCTGGGCTGGCAGGATGTGGAATTGAGGAACATGCATGTGTTCTAGCAAATACTTAAATTTTATCCAAGAGTATGTTCAGACGGGTTAGACTTAGACAAACTAATATGCTCTGAAAGGAATGTGGTGGTAATTTTGGACAGCTATAGCATGAGTACACCCTTCTGGGGCTCTGGCAACCAAGAAACTGTACATTATGTGTTGTTCCTGCTATACTGTAGTATCAATATAGAGTATATACATGTAGGACGTGCAACATATGAGGACACTTACCTAACAAATGTTATATTGGTGCTTAACAATATATCTTTCTTCATTGATCTGGGCAACTGTAAAAATGCAAACTGGAATGCAGCTGCAAGGCAGTGGAGCTGTCGGTGAGCTGGGCAGCTTCTGATGCTTCTGGATGGGTGGAGACATTCCAAGCTGCTTTACTTTCCTATATGCATTCCTGAAATGACAGTCAATGGAAAGCATGGCATAAGAGTGGCAGCATTCCTCAGCTGTTTCCTTTCTAGTAATTTCAAGACTGTAAGGATAAAACAAGAAGGCAAAAAATGATCAGGGTACTTGGGGGTAGGGGGGAAGCATTTCTGGGTTATTTTTTTAAAATTTTTTTTTTTTTTTGACAAGACCTGGTACCCAGCTCTTCTGTTTCAGCTGTTTTTTGAGAACACTGAATCAGCCACTGCTTATCCTGGAAACACTGAATCTTTGACGACTCATTCACAAAACCAAAATTAGAGCAATATGATGAAGTCTTTGAACAAGACTGTTTCCCATTTATGCCTGAGTGGTGTTAGCACTTACCCCATTAACAATATATTTCGTAGACTAATGGCTTCTAAAGGTCTGTTAAAACAGAGTGAGGAGTGGAGTTGGCTTTAAGAGAGTGAAACCCTTGAAAAAAAATTGACCAGTAAATGCTGCCTCATTTTGGGCCTACATACAGAAGTAGGTTTGTCTTCAAGGCTGCAAGTAAATAGTTGTTATACTACTGTAACTTCTAAATACTTTAATTTTACATTTGGTCTATAACTGGCATGTAACCATCTATTTTGATACTAAGATATTTGTAAGCTGTGGTTGTTAGAAATGGTTCCAGCTTTAAATATTCTGTCAGGGGCCAAGTCTCACTAAATTTTTTATTTTATTTTTTTTAAATCAGTCTGAAATATAATTTGATTTATTTTCCTGTGTTATGATTGTAATTCATGGTCTTGAGTTCAAGCTATGACAGCTTGCTTTGACAGGATCACTTAGCCAGCCAGTGGCGATTACTATGCAAGTTTTAGTTCTGGGGTTATTTATTTAGTTTTGCTGTTGCTGTTTTACTATCCTGATAGTGAAGCTAGAAGAGTAACCAAAGTATCTTCTATATACATACTTGAAGTTTCTACATCAGGGGATTACCTGCAAGTCTTCGCCTTGTGTTGTGGATCTGAAATATATATATGTCACTTCTCGTGTGAACTTAATTTTCCTCTTATTTTTTTGGTTCTTTCACAGAATGATTAAGATGAATGTTAGCAACATGAAATCTGTTTGTTAATAGTTTCGCTTCAAACTTATAGGATGAACTTACTTAATGGTGTTTCTCTTAAAATATCACATTTGACTTGAGTATTTGTCTAAGGCAAAATAACAATATCTTTATCTTGTGACAAAGGTGAACACAGCTGACCAGCACGTACACTGATGTCTGTGATTGGTCAATGCTACCTTCTGAAACACTTAACTTGGATGAAGCTTTCACTGAGAAGCTGCATTCCTCTGTCAAATCTGGGATTCTTGTGGGCCCCATTTGAAACCAAAATACCGTCTTGGACTTCTGGCTTTGAAACTTTTGGCTTACTAATGTCCTGAAATTTGCTATAGCATTCTTGATTGAAAACCTATGCTTCTGTTACTGAAGTGGAAAACTTGTTATTTTAAAACTGCAAAGCATGTCATCCCAAGCTTTAACAAAAGCGTCGTTGCTTGCAGTATGTTCACAAATGTATGCAATTACACTTGAATGAGTAGGCTTAATTAAGTGAATAATCTTAATGAAATCAATGATAGTTTTCTAAAAGTATGCCCCCCCCATCCCAGAGATGAAAAAACTCAAAGCTATTGGTATTATCTCCTTGACCAGTCTTAATTTTGACTGCCTTCCTTGTGTTCTATAAAATATAAGTAAGGCTGCTTATTGTTGTTGCAGCATGAAGTTTTTGGTTTTTTTTTATAGTTACAAAAACTCAACAATTCTTCAACTTGTTTTACTAACCTGTTCTTTGGAAACGTTTTCAGGTCAATCCAGCATGGTGCTGAACTTGCTGCGAACTTGGGCAAAAATGAGTTGCCTTAGGTTTTAATCAAAGTGAAAAGTGAAGATTGGGGTGACAGCATTGTGCCTGTGGGCCGAATTGGGACTCCTGTTGTTAAGCAATAATCTTATTTCTATCAAATCGTATAAAACAATGCTTGTAGAAAGCTTGCCATACTTCACAATTTGCTAGCACTCTTATTTTGTTCAACTACTGCAACTTGAATTATTTTAGGTCCTAATGATAAAGATTTTTTTCATGAGGATTATACACTTTATCTCTCAATGGAAAATAAGTTTAATGCTTTATCTCTCAAACTTTTTTGTGTAACATCAATTTCTTGGCTTCTGAGTATAGCAGAGCAGAGAGGGTGGGTTTTGCTAACACTGTGGCTGTCAGTGGGTTTTTGTTTGTGAATCTCTCTGGATGTGGCTTTCTGGTCACTTATTTTCTACTTGCTTGCAGATAACCTAGCTAAATGCTTGGCACTTCTGCCTCTGTATAGCTACGCTTGTATGTGTATAACAGTGGTATTGGTTGCTAATACTTGTGTGTCACAGTGCTTATCGGGTATTTGTATGCTTAGTAAGAAAAACAACTCCCCCCATCTCTGAAGACTTAACAGATCTAGTGGCTCTTGTACCTAACACTTGTAATATACTTGTAAAATACTGAAAGAGGCCAATGACAAGTACAGGATTGCCCTGCGTTTTAGTTGAGCTGCCCTCAAACTTGGTTTTATGGGAAATAACTTCTTCATGCTTTTACCTGCAATTTGCAATGTCATACCTTATCCACAGTATACCTGGCTTTGGTCTCATCTGTCAAATGTGACTTCAAAGAAAGCCCATGAAGTTATTGTATGAACAAGTTTTACCTATAGCTGTAGTTGAATATAGCAGTGGTGATTTAAAAACTACTGTTTCAAAGGAAAATACAGGACAACTTAGTGTGAATGCCAAGAAGGCATACTGCATATGTTGTAAAAGTGACCCATGTCATAAGATGTTCGGGTGAGGGAGCTCTCTTCCAATTTTTTTCTCAGCAATTGAAGAGGATGTTATACTCCGTAATATAGTTTTAAAAGTGTCCATTATAATTATAGGTCTGTGTTTGCAAACTCAAGTGGCATTTGGATTTTTAGATTACTGTCTCTACTGTTGTTTTGTTGTTTTTGTTTTTTTTTAAAAAAGATTTGAGTGCTGCAAATAAACACTACTGGAAATGTTGCACTTGCTGCTTCTAGAGGAAGAAGAAAAAATTTCATTTTGGTACATAAATAGCTCTAGATATAAGCATCATGAATGTAAAACTGGGGAGTGTGTGTCTAAATAAATTAATAGATTGTAATAGATTGTGAAAAGAGACCTAAGTTAGAGGAGCTGCAGTTGGGATCCAGGAAGAGGCTGTCTTGAGAAATTTATGCTTTGGCAACACGTAGCAGTGCTGGATGCAACTAGAGATACTGATGTGAAGTATGGAAACACAGGCAACCTCTGGCTGCTTGTGTATAGGAATTCTTGATTAAAAGAGGTATTACTTGCTTTTCTGAAAGTAGGATAAGAGGTGTGGGGGGATTTTATCCTTTCCCTAATTTCCTCTAGAGAGTTGTTCTTGAATTAGATTATCCTAGTGCTAGCCTCTGTATGTAGTTATCCTTCACTTAAAACTAGTAATTCCTGACTAATTCCTTGCTAATGGGCTAGCTTTGCACTAATGAATAGCAATGATAATCTAATTTCATAAGGCCGTTGAGTTTGGAATGCTGTTCTAATGTCTAAGCAATATTAAAGACAATGCTGTCTTATGATGAGGTTACTTTAAAAAAAGCTAAATGCAGACTAGGCGTTTTTTTCCTTTTTCTCCCCATAGAGGAGACTGAGTTTCATATAGTGATAATTGTATGTAGTTGACTACTGTTAATTGGGAAAAATATTTAGTGTCAGATAGTCAGTTTACATGATGGTGTGGTAGATTACTTCTACCTCTTTGGTAGTACCAGCATGTCAAATGTAACTCTTCCCTTTTCATGAAGGCAAATGTGCAAGAGAAGGTATTTACATCATTTGGAGGAAAATACCATTGCCATTTAGCTGTCCCTTTGCCTTTTTATCATGAAATTCTTTTGTGGCAGCTTGAGATACTACTCTATATAGATAATAAAAATCTTAATTACAGAATCACAGAATGGTCAGGGTTGTAAGGGACCTCTGGAGATCATCTAGTCCAACCCTCCTTCCAGAGCAGGGTCACCTACAGCCGGTTGCACAGGACGGCATCCAGGTGGGTTTTGAATGTCTCCAGTGTGTGAGACTCCACAGCCTCTCTGGGCAGCCTGTTCTGTTGCTGGAGTCCATTCAGTGTATCTAAATTCTTAAACGGTACTTTTCCCCACAGTCCCTAGAAAAGCAAAACTATAGTACATTGATAGGTGTGAGTATACTGCAGATGGTGGAAGTTCCATTTGGAGAAACATGCATTGTAGGCTTGAAGTGCCAGGTGATTCTCTGATACTGTCTTAGCATGCCTCAGAAGGACTGTTTGATTTATCTTCTTGCTAGTTACAGATTAGCTAGTATTCAGGTTTAGTTTGTTGGTTTTGGTCTTGTTTAAGGCTAGAGGCTTCCCCAAAGTATTTGAATGTCACGTTGCTTTCAGTAAGTACTTCATGCTCAAACATGCCATTTCCCTTCTTTCAAGAAAAACTACCACCCTGAACAAACTTCATTAAAGACCGGTACAAAGATTTGATATGGTTTTGAATACAGTTGTTCAGTAAAGCAACTAGTGACTTGTTGTTTTCAGATCACTATTCATAAAGATTGTGTAAAGTAAACATGAAACTTAAGTAGCAGCTGCAATGTTCAGTACCTGGTTATATTTGGTAGGATAATTGGAGCCCTGTAACTGTCACTTTAGCTGCCTTCTTTTGTATCTACCAGTTGAGATTTGTACATATGAACGTAGTTTGTCCAGTTTGAGAAGTTTGCTATGTTCAGAATGCTATAGTAATTGCCACTTCCTGATACAAAGTGCTATTAGCTTCTTTTCAGAACTTCCCAATTTCTGCCTACGATTACATATTTCCTATTGAAATTCAAGTAAGTCTACTGTAACCATTTGGTGACTTGAATTTTTTCTTAATTCTAGCATAATTGTCCATCTTGTCATCATGGCAGGAATGGTACAGTAACCTGAGAAGATGTTCAGTGCAACAGAGGAAAGAACAAATGTACGCACAACTCAAAATGAGGAGGGCACACTGCATTGGGTGAAGTTTTATATTTTTTAGCAGATGGATTGACTGAATGACATGTTTGTGAGGGATTTAAATCAATTTAAATGTGTCTGGAGCTGTCATCTATTTTTGCTGCAAGAAGCCTACCCATGTGAGAATCGCTGTACCTGTGAACAAGTTACCATAGCTTTCTGGAGCCTAATCATTAGCAGATTCTCTGGCACAAGAAACATGGAAATAGGGGAGTTTCTCTGGATGTATATGGAGCAGTTCCTAAGGGAAGGTCAGCTGTTGGGTGTGACCTTCAGTTTGACATATAAAAACTTTACGAAAGTCAGACAAGCCTACTAAAACAAAATAATTGATTAATAAGAGGGTGGATTTTAAAAGCTGTTGATGCTATTAATTGTTTGGTATTCTTTTTTAGAGTAAGTGACCTGTCATGTCAGGTGTATATGCTGGATTAAAACATGAAAACAAGAAAATTCTGACACGGAAAAACTTACATAATAGTAGTCTTACTAAAGATGTTTTTCCATTTAAGTGGTTTGTGGTTTTGTTTGTTTTGGTGTTTTTTTTTCCAAAATATGCCATATAAATAAAAAGTATCAGTAAAAGTTGAAGGCATGCAAGCTATGAGGATTCCAATAAAAGACCAAACAGCACTTAAAAGTAACTTTCTATTAAGAAGTCTTGTTGACATCAGAGCCATAGATTCTTCAGTCACATAGTTTATCATCAACTACACAGAGATACGACTCAAGTGTTTGCTTGAACTGATGTGTAATTTCCCGGGTTTTTTTTTTTTGAGATCCTCTAGGGACTTTGTATCTGGGCAGCTGTTTGCTTACCTGCACATGTAATAACAAGTCCTTAGTCTTTTCAAGACAAACTCTTGTGACTGCGTTTGGAAGGCTTTTCTGTCTTAATTTCTTTCTTCTAGGATTTCAAGCACTTTACAATTCTTCTCTAATTATCTAATACTATTTTCTGTAGCTAAGTTTAAATGATTTAAATATGGGAAAATTTTCTTTGTGTTTTTTCCCTGTTCATTTTGTTTTGTCATGTTTCACTACTGTTGATGTATTTGATAACATGCTTTGCATTCTGTTAATGCTTGGAAGGTAAACAAACAGCCTAAGTCAACTGATTTGGACTGCTTGGTTGCAGCTTAAACTATAAGTATTACTTGGATATTAAAACCATTTAAACTTTAAGCCAGAACCTTCCATTTTTAAAACAAAGATGGTTTGAAATCTGGCTTCAGAGGTTTGACAGTTGAGCTCGTGTAAGGCTGTAAAACTGGGGAGTGTCACTCAACTAGGAATGACATCACTAACTTCTTTTTATCAATATACTTCTGTACTGTCAGATTCATGACACCCATATTACATATTCCCCTGATCATAAGATAGAACAGTGACAGAGGTAGGAGGTTTTTTTAATCCAGGTAAGTTGTCCCTTTTTCTCTTTTTCTGTCCTCCTGTCTCCTTGCTCTGCTTATGTTATAGAAACTGGATCTTGGCAATCAAATTCTTCTGCTTTGTAACTTTTAATAAATAAGCATTACTGGTTAGTTATTTGTTATAAAAGCAGGCTCTGAATTCAAGTCTGCATCTGTAGAGAGTTAAACAAGGTGCTGATGCTTATGGAAACCCAGGATTTCTTCCTCCAAGAAAGGTCTGTTGCAGGTTTGTTTCCTTTCTTTGGTAGTATCAGAAACCTTTCAGACACAGGACACATCTCGGCTCCTCTTGAGTTCATGAGGATACCTAAGGTGACACCTCCACCCCCTCAAACCCATGATTGCACTATAAATTTCTGTCTCTGGAATGTTTTAACTCTGCTTAATCCAAGGAATAGCAGAATGTGAGTTGTTGTTCTGTAAAGCCAATTATGTGAACCCAAGATTCTCTGTGAACTCTTGCTTTTGTCAGACTCAGTGTGTAGATTGTGAAATGCTTCTGACACTTCCAATGAGTCTTGATTCACTGAGAATATTGATGACTCTGTTAGGCTATTCACCTTCTTAATCTCTGGGTGAAGAATTTCTTAAATTCTTACGTTAAGATGCAGATAATTTGCCCGCTGTAGGCACAATGTGATATGTGGGTTTTCTGCAGGTTTTTTTTTTATTTCTGAATATAAGATTTAAAGTTCCAGATACTTCAGTGACTGAGTTCTATCAGTTGGTGTAACCTGACTCCATGATAACACAGTGCTTGGGAAAAAATTATTAACCACTCCAGTCAATACTGCAAAAAGTTTTCAGTCTCTTGGAGGAAAATATGATTTCCTCCTTCCCTGAAACATGTTGGCAACAGTATTATTGTTGTATGACTAATTTAGAAGAGGATGCTGAATGAAAGGAAGTTGCTGCTTACGAAATTATGCTGGTACGTGAAGGGTGAGTAGCAGACTGTTGGTGGCCTGCTGCAATAACTAGGGAAAGGTGATTTCTCTGCCCGATCTGCGTTGGGGGGGGTGGAGAGGATGAGAACAGCACTTAATTTGTTAAATTACACCTTCAGGTTGGCAGAATGTCTAAACTGAAAAATACAATTGGGCAGCAAGCTACTGGCTAAATGGGCTGGTCATTCGTGCCAAGAGAATCTTCTCTTTAGCCAGCAAGGCGTGCTTTTCTGCAGTTGAGCCAGTAGTTCTGGCTACTTTGCCATCTTTTATTTGAGTGTGTATTCTGAGGCCTGTTTAACCTGAGGCTTTTTACTTGTTGTGAGGTTTATCCCGTTTGCTCTGTCGCAGCTAATGTCCGCAAAAGCAAGAATCAAAAGAAAGTGCTGTGTCTTGCTGAACGAGAGAGTGCAAAATGTCAGATTGGACTAGTCATGGAAAAGGCTGTAGGAGTTGCAGTATGAAGTAAAGCTCACTGAAACTTGTGCAGAAGATGCTGCAGTTATAAGCAACTGTGGAGAAGGAAAGTTATATTTTTGCAAGAGGAAAGGATATCCTTTATCAGCAAGTTTCAAGAGGTTGTACGTAAGAGCAAATGCAATGTTTTTGATTGTTTGTCTAGTTTTAAAAGTATTCAGATGTGTCTGAATTTCTGATCTGTCTATTCCACTTGAAGAACTTTTAGTTTCTAGCTCAAAGAATGGTAGTGTTTTTTTTAAAACTGGCTGTTGTGATGGTTATGGTGTAAGTGTATATATTTTTCTTCCCTCCCACTTAAAGTGTAAACTACACTTATGGTTAATAATTCTTAACGTTCTGTGGGGGTTTCTTTGGAGCTATTAGGAGATGTTTCCATGCCATATAGTTTATTGACCCTTGTGGCATCCCTTGAGTTCAGGGTTGAATAGGCAGGTGTGCTCTGGAACCTTCAGGTGAATAGGAGTGATGTAATCAACCTGTAATATCTCCATGTTATTACTAGGTCTTCATACTATTTTTACTAGAGTTTTGGCAGCCTTGATTAACAAACAGTACAGGTGCTTAGCTGGTTGACAGTACTCTTCAGCCATAAAACAAATAGTTTGGTTTTAAAAAATTGGTTTTAATTATGTCTCTGAATCTTTGATGCAATAAACTTTTACAGCATTCTTTTTGAGCTTGGGAATTCAAGTGAATATGTCAGCAGTAACTTTTTGGGTTTTTTAGAAGAGTGTTCAGATTCGCAGGCTTTAACTTTGTCCTCTCTAATCTATGTTTGTTTGGGTTTGACCTGTGACTTCAATATACGTACCACATACAATGAAAGAATACTCAATTTTCTGTATTGTCATAATTTGTTCCTGTATTATGCCAGTAGTTACAACACTTTGTACTTCCACTAAGTGTCATAAGCCAGTAATCATTTTTTTTCTGAGTTCTTTTGAAGGACTGCAGGGAAGAAGGATGCATGTTCTGCACTGGTTAATCAGCAAACATACGTTGAGTTGTACATGCCACTGAATTTGAAGATAGAGGAGAAGTCTTTGAATGCATGAAGCCAAAAATGCTTACCCACCATTACTGTGATACAGGATTATTGAATTTGTAATTTTGTCCAACACTTGAGCTAGAACTGCTAGAAGCAGATGTTAAATTCTCCAGTAGTAGCTGAATCTCAGTAGTACAGTTTAGTGCAACTTCTGCCTCAGCTGATTAACTTGTAGTGCGCTTGCTTTGATGAACTTAGATTATATTTTGTGCATGTACTGGTACAAGCAGATCCTTCAGCTTGTAACCAACCATGACGTGTAATCAAGGATAGCCAGATTGCTTTGACCTCCTGCAAGCTGATCTCCTAAAATGGAAATTACTCATTTTGCAGATGGAAATTGGAGCCAAGCAGCTGTGAATTCCAGGAGACAAATACTGAGGCAAATTCATAACTTTGCTCTTCTGTTCAACAACCATATGACAGTTGATTCCAGTATTTACCACTTGCTTCCAACCTGTGATTCAGATTTTTTTTTCAGTAAAGCCAGCAAGTATTTGTATGAGGACCCTGCTTAATATCCAAAGTGTTGGGTTTTGATTGTTTTCTGTTTGTGGTTGTTTTTTGTTGGGTTTTTTTTGTCTTTAAAATAAGTCTTTTCATAATTGTCACCTTCCCTAGCTTCTTCCCCAAAACAACAAGCTCTTGCTGTCCCCCCAGCCTTTACTCCTGTGGCTGCTGTTTCAGGGAGTTATTGTTAATTTGCATTTAATCTGCTCTTACAGACTGAATGGCAGGAAACTAGGGTAGTTTGTCAACTTTGTGTGCACATTTTCCTACGCATGCAGCAGTGACTCTGATTACCTGTGGACTGAGAGATCGGAGGGGAACTGCTGAACTAAAAGCACTATTAAAAGTAGAAGTCAGAAACTACATGGTTATAAATTACACTTCCATTAATCTGTTCTCCACTGTGGCTCAGTATAAATGTTCTTGCCTAGATGGAAGATTTACCGTTCCATCCTTGGTTTAGCTTTGGAAACTAAAGACAAAAACTGAGTGAAATTATATTACTGCTATTGCTAGTGTTCTGTGTTGTTCGCAGGGGACTACTTATTTAAGCTTACAAAACCATCATCTAACTGATGTAGAAATTTTCGGTCTTGTGTGAAAGTTTGTTGTATGTTTTGATGGAGGGTTGCAACTAGCACTACTTCAGGTTTTGTTTTTGACAAAAATCTGGCTTGTAAGCAAAAGCAGAGCTGGGAATATATGTAGGCAAACTACCAAACAGTTCTGCTAATGTATTCCCAAGGGTCCTGCATAAACTGGAAGAGAAATGATGCAGCCTCCTTAAACTGCAGTCCTGGTAGCCATATTCAAACCTTGCGTTTAAAGAAAAGAGGGCTCTTGTAGTTGTGCCCTAGGGCTGCAAAAAAACTAATACAATGGAACACACATGCAGAATGGTTAGGACCCTTTCCCAATAGCCAGCTCAGACTAGGAATTGGTTTTGGTGGAAAGTGATGTTTTGGAGGACCATTAAGAAGGTGAAAGACAAAGTAGAGCTGTGATCTGCTTAAAATGATGTAAAAAACCAAAAGTCTTTTACTGGATCTTGAAGACAGGAAGCTGCTGTTGCATGGGTTTCATTCACAACCTTCCTGATTCAGATCTCATGGAGTAGGCACTGTGAACGTGGTACTACTTTCTGATGTGAGGTGGGCTGTATTTAAAGTATATAAAATACCTTTAGATGCTGGCTGTTGAGTGCCTAGTGGACTGCTGTACTACTTCTACCACTGAAGTATCTGGAAGATACTTGCCTAACCTTTGTCTGAGGGCTGCCTTCTACTTTAAAAAAAAAAAAAGTCTTTATGTGGTTTTGGCCACGGAAGGCAAGTAAATATATGGAGACTGGGTACTCAGTGCAGTTGGGTATCAAACAATCTTCTGTTTCCTATTACATTCTGGTTGGCTTTTATTTTTGTTTTTCCTTCCCCCCACAAGGTTACCGGAAGGAGTAAGATGATCTTTGCTCTGCTCTTCTTTTAACTATGTACATTTATCAGACAGACAGGTTTAGAATGCTGTCTGGTATTATATTGACCTTGATAGCTTGTGGCATGGTCTTTCCTGTTTCAGTCAGTCCAAGCAAGGAGTTTCTCTCCAGTCTAAATGCAAGCTTCAGTCTGTTGAGAAGGGGTATGTCTTTGCTTAACCTATTCCTGGACCTAAGAGCTTATTTCTTTGGCAGATAGGTAGGCATGTGTTGTCATCTTCCTACCAACTGCAAAGTTAGTTTGGACAGAAGTTGTGCTCATCTTAAGTGGTCTATGCTGAAAAGCATAACGTAGGAAGCAGAGAAAGTAGTGGAGAGGAGGAACGGCAACAGCATACTGAACAGAAAAGATTTGATGTGAAAAGAAAGTAACAAGTTTTGTTATGGCCAAGTATTCTTTGTTCCACAAAGCAGCAATGTAAAATGCAGTTCTTAACTTTAGTGCTGTATAAATAAATGAATATTTATCTATATGTAGGTTATCTTGCACTGCCTTTCTAGAGTTTGCAGCAGTCTATGCCTTAGATTGGCTTTTAGTTTAAATAAAAAAAAGGTGACAAATGTGTGAATAGGTGAGTAAGAGAAGAGGTTAGGGACACTGGCTTAATGAGGAATGAGTTTGAACAGAAGGGTTTTTTGTTTTTGTTTTTTTTTTAATGAAAGCATAGATTAGATTGCCTGCTTTGAATAATCATTCTTAGAATTGGATGCATAAATTTAGATGCCCAGGATAGTTCTTCAGCAGTATTGTTTGTGGAGTTCAGGACTTCTGGTGGTGTGCTAACTAACACTCATCTCTCNGCCTTGTTTTTTTTTTTTTTTTTTGGTTTTTGAGACTCCTGTTTTTTGCTATACTCAGGCAGATTTTTGGCTATGAAGCAGAAACCTTTTCCAGAAAACCTGAATTGCTCCACAGATGTGGATATAGATTCTTCTGGAGATCCTGGTCCATGCCTAGAGCTCCTGGGTGTTACAGTAATACAGGGAGTTATGTGGTAACTGCTGTATTCAACAGCTTTTCTCCCATGATCTGCCTGACATACAGACCCAGCAGAAATTCCTAAGGAAACAGTGGATTCACTTGCACTAGGCTCTGTACAGACCTCTGCAGACGTCGTTCCTGCTCTACAGTGCATCATAGTAGAAGATATATGTGAAGTTTGGGGAGGAAGAATGTGATCAAATACACAAAATTACACTAGCTTGTGTTCTAATGTCAGTTTCTTGTGGAAGGAAAATAAATTCTTGACTTAGTATACTGTTCAGTCAAAGGTAGGTTGTACTTCATTTATATCTGTGCCTGCCAATTGAGGGTCACTATAGTAATACTGGGGGCAAAAATTTTCCACTGTTCCTATGCTGCTCAGTTTTTGTTTTGTGGTGGCTTTTTTGTTCCTTACCTGATGGATTTAATTAGACTACTTGGGTAGGCATAATTATTCTTTAGGGCAATTTTACTCCGACTTTTAAATTATTTTTTTTCTTTGAAAACTGGAATGCTATCACATATGTGAAATTATCTGATCTTGTAAACTGTATGATTTTTTATAATTGTATATGCAGGTATTTAATGCAATATCTATTAAAGAAGCAAATATGCAATCTTGCTGTTCAGACTTTTTGTAATGTGACAAAGCAGAGGATCTTTCAACAGTCTGTAGTTCTTGTTAACTTTTTATATAAAGCCAAGATCCTAAAGAAATTAAAACTGCACGGTTGATTACCTTCTAGCAGTTGTGATGGTCTAAGTTAAGATCCGTGGTGATAAAAAAAATAATCTAAATGTTAAGTCCTTAAAATCCATCCAAAAGGTGATAGAACTGTGAACTATGTGTTATTTGATGAAAAAGAAGGAATGGGTTAAATTTTGTATTTTGGTATTTAAGTATTGTATAGAATTTTTTTTAAAGTAGATGGGCTGTAACTCTTGCTTCAAGCTCATTTTAATTGTTAATTTCAGCAAATTTTATCTTGCTTTAACTATAGTTTTGAAGTTGTGATGTTCTTGAACATGCTTAGACTGAAAGCATCCAATAAAAACAAAGTAGCTTGCAGTAATGGAAAAAATGACTCAGTACAAGTTGAAAACCGAAATTAGCTAAAAGGCAAACAGTAATCCTTAAAACAGAAGCTAAGTTTAAGCACTTCATAAACTAGGTTGAAGATCAGTCTATTCTGATGGTTTTCCAGTTACACAAGCTCTGCAGTCATAGTGTTCATGTATCATTTTTACTAAAATTTCCCAGTTTTGCTGAATACCTTTCACACGTTAGTATTATAGGGTTGGTCAATTATTACCTTATTTCAAGAACCACAAGCCAAGGGAAGTGCAATTATCTGATATTAAGGTACAATTTAACTGAAGAAACTCGTGCTGCACACTTCAGAATGTCACCTGAAGAGTAAGGATGGTGCCAATTTACTCATCTTCTGCTGGTTGTGCCAATAAGTGCATACTTCTCTGGAGTGATGAGGAGGTTGCTGGTGACATGAGGGCTATTGGCTCTTCAGCTTCTCTGGTTCTGTGTCTACCTGGCAGGGTTCTGAGATGTAGATCAAATAAATCTCAAATGAAAGAAATAAGCCATTTCCTTATGAGCATGACAAATCATGTATTAGAGTTTCACATTTAACCTTCATTTAAACCTCATATCTTCAGTTCAAGACGTTAAGTACAGGCTAATTTTAAATATTAAGCATTAATAGCGAAGATTGCTGTAATTAGGGACTTATTACTTCATAGTTATGAGTGAGGCTAGTTCACAGATGTCTCATATAAAGAATGGTATTAATCAAATTAACAGTAAGGTTCTTCTTTCCGTGGATTCCTGTCTAATTTATGCTGTTTTAACTGTACCTCTGTCCAAAGTAAGACTAATAACTAGAATATTCTGGTTAAACTACCTAGTCATATTCTGCAGTGTTATACTCTGCATTGCTAGAGCCATAACAGGTGCCTACCAAAACAATACCTGGAACTTGTGTTGTAATACATGTTGCAATTGGGTAGACGTTTATTTTATAGACACTTCTTTCCTTACCTCAGTGCTCCCTAAGCATGCTTATAACATGGGAGGAACTAAGTCCTGTTTTTATGACATCCCAACGAGCTCCAAATTACAGAAAACTGGCTTTGTCACCTGGTTTCCCAAGAGGAAGTGCAAATGAAACACAACTTACTCTTAAAGTTCTTACTCACCTTTTTCAGGGTCATAATTCTCAGTTTTACACTCCTTTTACCTTCTCACATCTAATCTCTGATGATGTTGGCTCCTGTGTGAATGATGTGTCTATTACGTAGGTGGCTTAAGGCACAAGCATGCATAGGCTTCTTCCCTAGATAGCATTAGCTTTTCAAATAAGAATGGGGAAGTTCTGAAGCCAGGGCTTTGAGTTACCTTTGTAGGCATTGGCCACGTTTGAGTCCATCAGCGTTTTCTAGTCTCATGGTTGGACTCTACAATCGCATGAACACAGTGATAAATACAATTCATCCTTTTTTGTTGTCCTATTTGTGATAAAATTGATTTGAGTTACACTTTAACTTCTTAACCAAATATTACTAACCATTCTTCTAAGAACACTATTAATCTGTCGGACACCTTCGTCTGAAAACCTCAATTATCAATGCTTGTCTAAGAAACAATGATTAATTTATTTACAAGTATTTTTAGGGTTCGATTGTAGACAGTAGCGAGCACAGGCTCAAGAATTGAATGTTGCTTCTACACTTGGAAACACTTAAACTCCTGTAAATACCACAGCTTTAGTAGAATTATCTATAAGGCTTGCCCAGCTCTGTCCAAACTCTACAGCCCTTCCTTGGTATACTTGGAGCATCCTTTTTCAATGCTTACATTTAAAATCATATATTCTAGCTATAACTTTACTGCACCTTTCCAGTTTGCAAAGGCATTGTTTTCCCCATCTCTAGAACAACAAACAACTCTTATCTAAGCACACAGTTTGCATCTGTTTTAACTAAATAAATTGCTTAGCAGAAGGAACCATTTATGTTAATACCTAAACCTGTTTTACTGCAGACAATATCAAAGTACTTTTTTCTGGTCTGCTGGATAATTATGTACTCTACTTTTGGAACAGTATGGTTAAACGCAAACCTCTCGAGCAGCAAGGTGGTGTGAGTGTCTCCTGTCTCACCACTGTTTTTGCTTGCTATCTTAGTGTAGGGAAGCTTTGAGTTTGACACAACTCAGCTGTTTCTTCTACTTGGATAATAACCTCATCCATTCATAAGTGTGCTGCTGCTGGTGTCCCTGATGTGCTGTTGCTCTTCCATTAGGGCTGAGAGAATTGATTTTCATATTCATCTTAAAGCCTTTCCTTCTGAAACTCAGCATCTACGTTGATTTTAATGCACGTATATACATATGCTGTTTTATTGATGACTATATCAGCATTATAGTGTTGTATGAAGATACAAAGAACAACTGCAAAGTTACTGGAAGCTTGTTGGTCAGAAAGCGACTGAGTTGGATTTGGATTCAACTTGTCTGGATCTGAACTTTTCTTCACTTTGACCTCAGAAAGCGACGGTTGCCTTCTGCAACATCGTCGCCTTTCACAACTGTCCTCCACAGTTGTGAGATGCAACTTTGTGATAAGAACAAGGATGAGCACTGCCCCAGCATGTGATCGAGGTCAGCTGTTTGTAGGTTTTGAAAGAAGAGGGCTTGTTATTCTTTGTGGTCTTACAAGGCTTAAGACTTCTAAATTGTCACTCATTAAACTAGGAAGGGTATATGCTTTTGTTTCCCCCGACCTGAATTGTGATCATAAAGACTGTTGGCCTGAATTTTGTTGATAATCAGTTACCCTTCCCTCTCACAATTCCTAGGCAGCAGGAGCGGAATGAGGAAGGGGCAAGATATGAACTGATTCTAAAATTTTAAGCTAATGACTGCTAGAGACTGGATAAGAAGGTCCAGAGCAACTCTGCAGCATCAGATGTTGTCTATGTAGAAACGCACTCCTTGTATACTGCAGCTTAGGATATTTAAGTGCAAAGTACTCGGCTGTGTTAGCAACCTGATCCATCTTGGACATTAGTTATTTCCCTGGGAAGAAAGTAATCCATAGCCCAAACTGACTTGTAAAAGCAAAATCTGACCTGCCATCTCATTTCCCTCTCCCTCTTGCCTTCTAGCACATTGCAGACAACTTTGACATGCTCATGGTATTCATATATCTGCAGCATGCTATAGTTGTGCTGTGTTTTTTGCCCAACCTAATTTAGTCTAACAAGAGTATGTCCTCAGCAGAGCAGTAGGTATTTTCTGTGCCATTCCTAAGGCCAGCAGTGTATTAATGCTATATTGCTTCAGTGTTAACCTGATGTTGTATATTTAGTGGAGGTCTGTTAGAGAATTCTAGAAGTGTCTCAATACTGAATACAGTCCTTCCAAAGGAAAGCTCACCACCCCACCTGCTACAGAGGCAATCTCTGGGATGCCCATAGGAAATGAATGAGTAAGCTTCTGTAGACATTTCTTCTAAGGAGAGCCTGTATATTTGTTTTTTTGAGTCCAAGGCCACAAAAAATATGCTTTTAGCAAACTGTTAACCTGCAGAGCAGAAATACAGGGGTAGCTACTACTATAAAGTTAACTGAAGTAGCTTGGTGCAATGATACTTTTTTCTGAACTAAGTGTGCATTCACTTTAAATAGTTAGGGATGTAGATACTCTGAACTACAGTGCTGTCATTATTATAGACTAAATGCCTACTTAAGCACAGTACTTACTTGTTGACAGCTCCTGTACATTCCCATGCTCGTTTACTCTTGTAAAGAGTAAAGCTTAATTTGTCCACTTGGCAAGTCACGTGGTGGACGAGCTTGCAGTTGGGAATGCAGTAACTTCTAAAATATTGGAATAAGAACTAATTGAGCAGTCCATTAAATTACTGCTTAGGACAACCCAATGATAAGATCTTGAGAACTGGAGTCTTAGCTCTCTTCTGTGGCTAAAATCGCATAATTCTAAGTTCTTTACAGCTCTTTAAGGGATCTTTTTAATTTGGGGGAGTGCTAGCCAAATGAATTCCAAACTTGAATAGAGATGGCTCTGGTTCCCAGTGTGGCGCATAGGTTTCAATTGCCTATACTATTCATCATCTCAATCTTAGTGACTGTGAGATTTAAGACTATCTTAAACATCTCACTTTTTTTTTTTTTAATTTAATATGTATACAAGCAAAATTGAGATGTAAAGTTCGTAGAGATCTGGCCCAGAAAATTTTCTCTAAGTTCATTTTTCTGTCTTTATTAGTCCAGAATGATCTTTGGTTTCTGATAGATTTTTATGTTGAACTTCTGTACTTAATGTAGTAAGTGTGAAACCATGCTATATGCTTTAGTTATGAGCAAAATCTTCAAGTCAGTCAGGGTGTGGTGCGAAACTAAGTGAAAGATTATTCCTGCAATGTCTGGACTTACTGATTTTTTGAGACTTTTGCCAATAACTCACACCTCAACTGGAATAGAAGAGGCATCTTCAAGAGCTCGGTATGTGTATGTTTATATAGTTTATAGGAAAATTGTCTCTTAACAGAAAGTTGCGTTCTGACTTAAAGTAACTATAATTTTATATTAAATGCCTGTGAAAAGATCCCCTCTGCTAGTGTCTATTAAACAAATATCTCATGAGAAGAGAAAGCAGTGGATTTGTTATTCCTTTCTAAAGTTTAATGCATAGAAGACCATAGTGCTATCCATAAGTATTAGATCTATAGGTGAAATCTTATTTGGTCAAAGATGTCCATCCCACCTGCCTCATAGGTTTAGAGCTTGAAGAGTTTGTTCTTTGGATGCTTGAACATCTTTCCCCAGAAAAAAGCCAGATTTCTGAATCTTGCTGCTTTTATGTTCTATCCCAGATCTTGAAGATTGTCTCTCTAAATAAACATTTTATTTTGTCAGCACATCCCGTTCTGAATCTGTTTATTTGCATTGAGGAAAAAACTCCACGTGTTCTTCTAGTACTTGGAAATCTGTGCTTAAAGTTCTCAATGAGCAGAGAGTTGTTTGCATTTATCAACTGTGGCTGTTGTGTTACGGATACAAATATAAATCAGTATTGTACTTAGAACAGAAGGTTCATCCTTCTGTAAATGGTCTTGCTTTTCCAAATCAGAACCCTGTCTTTTGACCATTGCCTTAACTAAAAATGCCATTTAATAATTACATAAAATTCAAACATTGAGGTAAGTGGAAACACAGTCTTCCTCTTTTCTTCAGGAAATTAAAAAAAAAAAATCAGAGCAAACCTGGGGGATGTAAAATTTAAGAAAAATCTTTGAAGTTTACTTTCATTTTTGGATATGTATATGTAGGGGTGCCATAGTGGTGTCATGGCTGTTTAGGCATTAGGGCAGGTGGTGTGTGCATTGATAGTTAACATAATTTTCCATTCTGCTTGCAGGAAAAACTCAGATGCTTTTGTAGACAATATAATGTAAACATTAATCTGAAACCCCTGTATTTTTATGGAGGATATATGAAGTTGATCTCACTATCTGACGTTTTACAGATTCTTTGATGTGAGTGACTGAAATAGTAGCTAATAGATTGGTGACGTTGTCTTTCAGTTTGTAAGCAGCTGGGTTGTGGCAGAGGGAATTCCAAAACAGCTATTAAAGATGAATAGCATAAGCCATATGCAATGGAGGAAGCATTTAAATTTTGAGTATTTAATGGACGGAATCGTTGGTGACTGATACTAATTACTATTTGTTATTACTGCACGTTGTTTCACTGAACATATCTTTTTCCCATGATAGGCAAGATAGCAACAATCTAAAATTTCACTTCTCTATTAGGGGAAGGGAATTTTTAGGTAGAGAATTCTGCATTGAAAATACAATATCATCTACATGACCCTGTGTCATACAGGCAGCTGGTAACCAGTACATAAAGTAATGAAGAAGTAGGGATGCTTTAAAAAATTGCTTAGTGTCTAGATTAGTGACTACATTAGATGGAGTATATTCTCTGAGGTGCAAGAAGGCAGCTAGACCTGGCAGCAGCTGGAATTTATTGGAATGAATAGTTCTGTTCTGTACAGACACATTTTTCAGCCTTATTGAATCAATAGGCTACTGATTGAAGAATTATATTCTAGTCCCAGCTAAAGCAGGTGCAAATGGACTAGTTAATTTAACAGATCAGGTAGTCTGGTATACAGATTACTGTGAGGTTTGGATATCTGTCTGAAAAAGAAACCCAGTGTTGACCAAACTGCACAATGTATTGGCAAAATTGAGTTCTCATAAAGCGTTAATCCTTGTTGTGAAATTCATACCTAAAAATATAATTAATTAATTAATTAACCTTTTAATAAATGCAAATACTAAGCGAAGATAGCATTAAGAGGAATGGCAGTTCTCTAGTAATTTTGGTACTGTGTTAGAAGCGTTGCTTCCCGATGTTTTAAGTGCTTGATTCCTTCTGAAAAATAAACCCTAGCGCTAGGAAGATAGTGTCATCATGCTGGCACATACCTCTAACCAAGGCTTTTTGTATTCCAGTGTTTGTCTGTCTAGCCCTAAAGTCCGCATATATTTCTTTCTTGCCCCTTCTTTGAGACTGACGTCTCAAAAGCTCCCCTGCCCTGCTGAAGTGGAAGCCCTGCGGTCCTCTTTATTTCGCACCCCCGCCTGTTCAAGAATGGTGCTTTCTCCAGTTCTCCCTGCCCTTTCTCTGTAGACTGTGTATTACCATCTCCTTATAAGCCCTTGCTCGTTAGAGTTATTCTTGTTGGAATCTAGGCTACAAATAATCTTTCCATGCAGCAAGTTGCTGCCTCTGATAAATGCAGGCTGCAGCCAGCGGCTGGCAGGGAGATTCATTTGCTCTCAGACCCCTGAATTGTGAATTAGGCTTTTCTGGTACTTTTCATTTGCACCAAAATCAAGGAAGTTGTGTTTATGAATGCTGCCTGCAATTTTGAAATTGATCTACTCTAATATTACCTAAATAAATGTATTCAGTTGAATGTTATGCTGTAGATTCTTCTGGAAGGCTACTTACATGAACTCAGTTAAGGCAAAAGTAATGCTGTATCTGTAAGATTTAATTCTGATGTGGCTTTTAAAAATGTACTGCAAATGTTCATATTAACTATAATAGATAAACTGAAAAGACTGCATGCGTCTGATTTGTGTAAGCATTTTCCACGGGAATCCCAGTGCCTTATATGGTCAACTTGCTTTGTAGTGTTTCAGTGAAATGAAGGCAGCCATCCAACAAAAAAAAAAAAACACCAACCAGCCCAGCTGGCTTTAGCTTTGTCTATAATACCCTCTTTCTTGGCCTCCTTCAGTAGCACAGTAGCTAATTATTAAAACTAAAAATGTGGCAAGAGCCTATGTAGCTAGTAGAAGAAATTCCTTTTGTGGCAGTGACTGTATACTAAAGATTCAATGCTAATTTGATAAAGAATAGTAGCACATTGATAATACAGCTTTGTTGCATAATGAACTTTTGCCATCAGACAAGCTTTAACCAAGCTTGTTGTAAACTGGTGATAATTTCTGTAGCTGTTATAAACAAAGTTTAGTCGACAGAATCCAGCATGCTTTTTTCCTGTGTGTTTGACCTGTTTATTAACTGCTTGAATAGATGCTAACAGTTTAAATAAGCGCCTGTTGAGGCTTGCATATTAAGGGATTGCTTCAGAGAGATCTGGTTCAGGTTCCTCTGGAAAGAGCATCTGAGTATGGTGGCACCAGTCATTGAAAATGACTGTTTGCAGTGAAGTAAGCTACCCTGTATTTACTCTCAAGTATGAGGGTGCACATAAGCTTTGTGTAATTCTCCTTGTGGTAACTTATATACCTATACTTTAAAAATCCCTCCTGAATGAGAGGCTAGACTGTTAAACTTAGTCATATCTCTTTATTCAGATACACAGAATTCCTGTTTTACAAGAAGTATGACAAATGGAGAGCTCAACAACATCAGTACCTTTATTTGGAATACTAATGAAAAACACAACATATTTTCTATTGCAGAAAACAAAAACCAGAGCGCTTTGGCATTTACCTACTGTGTTGAGAGTAGTACGCGGTAAAAATACTATATTCATTGCTGTATTCATTTGACTTGCAATGAAGAGAGTTTTTTTCTGTATCTGGGCTGCCTAAGGCCTTTAGGACTCTTTCAGTTAATCACATAGCTCCAGTGCCTGATTTGTGTAAAAAGGAAAGGCCAGTCTACTGAGCTCAGTAATAAGTCATCTCTGCTTCTACTGATATGTGGCATTCCAATCAGCTTTCAAAAAAGCAGCTTTTGTTTTTTGATGTCTTTTGGACTCAACTCTTACTAGCTTCGTGTCATGACTTCAACTCCTTGTACTAGCAGAAAGGGTAACAGCTGATTCCTATTTACTTTCTCCACATTACTTATGATTTTGTAGACCTTTATTATATGGTCATCAAAGTAAGTTTGTTCTAGGCTGAAGAGTTCTGGCCTATTGAGTTCTTTCTTTTCTGGAACATAGTCTATACCTTTGATCAAAAGTTCAGATCTCTGCAAAGTCTGTTCTCTTTCTATTTTCAGCTAAGAGCTGTAAAGAAGGATGATACTGTCTTTTTTCTTCAGCCAGTCAGGGTTGGGTTTGCCACTATGGTAGGGCATTCTGTCAGATGTAGCTGCTGAATGGCAGCTGGATGTTTTTATGCTTAATCAGATTGGGAGAAGCAAAGAGAAAGTCTTCTTGGATGGATCTGTGTTTTTAATATTCTAGCATTTCGGAGGCTATTTTGGATTTTTCAGAACTCCATTTTTCAAACATTTTCAGATTCACCAGAAGAGTGCTACAGGAAAAAGCTGATATCCAACAGAATTTACTAAGACCTACAGAAAAACTGCAAACTGCACTACTGTACAGTGATGTATCTAAGTTAATTTTGAATATGATAATTGAGAGCATGGAAGCAGTACAGATGTCAGGTTGCTGTGATCTTCTAAAATCCATGTAGAGATACACGAGTACTATCTGTGCTGTGACCTCTTTGCCTCCACTAGCGCAGAGGAGGAAGCTGTAAGATGCAAAAATAGAGTAAGGATGTAGGAGTGAGTCAGAAGAGTGGAGGCAAAAGCAAGCTGTCAGATGTGGGCTGGCTGTCAGGATGAAACCGAGAGTTAGGAAAATTAAATGGTGGTGTGGAAAAGGAAGTGGGGAAAAAAGGCTGATGCTGGGATTACTGAAATAATGGAACTCGGGTGTTGGTGTATTGGATATCAGGTAATTAATGTTGCCTGTGAAATCCGTACTTGGACTTAACACGCATTAACCTTTTAATACTCTATTATGTCATCATACCTAGATTATGGGGCCTGTATAGAGGATTTGCTCTTGGGATAGTTCAGGACATCTGGTAAAAGACGTTGTTGCTCATGGGACTTCTGCTTTATCAGTGAGGGAAAAAAGAAGAGAGGCATATAGGATAGGAGACTGCAGGGAAACCTGTAGAAACATGCACTTGTGGCCGTAAGTGTAATGAAAGGAAGCTTTTCTTTAGACACGTGAAATGGTGTATATCCTTAAACCTCAGTTCCACAGTTTTTCAAGTAGTATAGTTAAATGAGGGGATATGGCTTACGATGACCTTTTTGTCTGTTTACCATCTGTAAAATGATAACTTTTGTGGTGGAGATTTTATGAAAATCCTGCTTATGTACCTAAATGGTGGTAAGTGGTGATAGATAGAAGAGCCCGTGAGAAAATGGGTTCTGTTTAGAACATGACTTGAGTAATACAGGCCGAACACTAAACAGTGAAGAAAAATGAATAATTGTGAACAGCTGCACATTATGAAACCACTGATCATCTCATAGATCGAATGAAACAAGTTCATTTGGCCACAGGGAAATAGAGATCATGTAGGACTGTATACAGGTCATATGTTTGTGGGGCCAGTTGCTTTGGCTTACACAGCATTAATTAAAGCATTTCCGAGTCCTGGAATATTTGGCTGTTCAGTCTTACTATTGCTTATATATAGGTTTGTGCATAAATGAATATATAATGTAAAAGTAGGGTCCTCAGAGACGCATAAAGCTTAAACACGTTTTAGCTAGTTTAATAGTATAAATTAAGCTGGCAGAACAGCTTTCCCCTCTAGGAATTCTTGTAGAGATGTGCACCGTAGAGGAGAAAAAGCAAGCTCAAGGCAGTGAAGGTAGTCTTCTGGCGTGTCAGGGAGTGGGTTTCTCATTTCTGTTTAAGATGGAGACAGTTTCTCATCGTGCACTCCGAGATGTTTTGAGCATAGCCCCCAGCCAGACAGATAGATCTTTCATGAAAATAAATTGAGAACCGTTTTTAAAAACAGTTTGCATTGCAGGAGCTTTCAGTTTGCAGCATGGGTGGTGGATGATTGAATAGTAAAGCCAGATGGGCTTTTGTCCGTTTGTTTGAAATGAGGAAACTTGGAAGTCTTCCCTGTCAAACCTTACCCCTGCCGCTGCTCTGTCCCTGCCAGGGCCGCCGAACGATTACCTGCCAAAACTCTGCAGACTTTCCCCAGGCTCAGGCAGTGTGTATACTTTCTCCATATAATCAAATCTGTTTCATTTTTTGTGTTCTTCCACCTGTTTACTTTAGCACTCGTTCTTAGGTATTTGTGGGGGAAATGCAGTCAGTAAAGTCAGTCACATTGCCATGACTGACCTTGAAGCCAATGTGCTTTTCAACCAGGCTTTCATTTTTGTGCTCGTTGATAATAATCATCTTTAACTAGCAGTCTGATGTACAAGAAGCAGACTTTAAAGCATTTATGATTAATTTCGCGATGACGTGCATGCTTCTAAGGTCAGGCAAACAACAGACTTCTGGGTTCTTGTTATTTCTTCCAAGCCGACACAGTTCTGGTGAAGAGAAGGCCGGCACGTTTTCTGTCCTGGTGCAATTCATAGATGTCAGCAGTCTCTCAGAAGTTAGAAGTCAACACAAATGATTTACTACATAATTAGAAATGTAGGCTTTTACCCCTTTCTCCAGAATCCTTTCTGATGAGGAAAGTCAGAAGTGGCTGCAGCTCCAGGTGCAACTAAGGCAATACTGTACTTTGCTGCCTTGAAAGGGTGTGCTCTTGCTTCTTCCTCCCACCATGCTGTTTTCTTTCCCTCCTCTTTTTTTTTTTATTTATTTCATTGGGCGCGGAGAGTGAAAGGGTTGTTTCTGCCTTGCTGGTGAGTTGAATTGGCTAATGGAGAGTCTGACAAATGCTTTTGGGAGTGTGCAGTTGAGAATGAGGAGGGAGACTGAGACCTCCCTGTTTGTCAACAGTGAGCTCCTGTAGAATCATGCCCTGAGTGATTAGCGTCTTGTTAGCTGAAAGGACTTAGGGTTTGCTGGTTTTAGAACAATACCTCCTGCAAGGAATAGAATATTGCTTAAAAGTCATCTTGAAACATAGAAATGCAAATTATTCAATAAGGATGGTATTTATGGGTACTTTGAAACATTGTCATCTCCTGAATGTCAGATTCTAATGCAGAATATTCAGGTGAGGGTCTAATTATTATCAACTGCAATATCATTTTTGTATAACTGCCTAAAATCAAGTGTAGCAGAGGAAGAAGATCCTATAAGGTCAATTGGAATACATTCTTGAAGTGTGTGTTTTTATCGGCATTTGACTACAAGAACTTTTACCAAAGGTATCTTCTTCTAACTTCTTAAAAATGGTATTATGTGCTGCTAAAGATAGTGGAAGAAATACATGAATGTCTTACTTTGACTCAGGTGATAACTTCTTGCAAAGTGGTACTGTTGATGAAATAGTAAGCGTAAATATTTAACCTTTTTTAAGAAGTATTTTGGTTTTCTGGCAAGTTTCTTTAGTGCCTTATCTCCTTGAAACTGGTGTCTGAGCTTTCAAAATCTGGCATGCGGGACTGAGAAGCTGGAGATGAACTGCCGCAGCATGTGTAAGAATGTATGAATTCCTTGTGCTCTGGCAGAAGAGCAGATGACATGAGTGCCGTGTTGATTTTGGCATGTATGCTATGGGTTACAGTTGCTCATCTAGGTGCAGTATTTTCCTGTTGCTTGCTTGCTTGGGTAAAATTACTCTTCAGAAGGTTAGCGAGAAGTGGAAAATTTAGAGGTTGCTAGACTACAGGTTTATCTTTATGCACAGAGGTAACTTGGTTTGTGAGGACCAAAGGCTCTGTAGAGGATGCGAAAAATACAGCTGTATCCTTGTCCTTTTTGGTAGCTCTTCCCTAGATGTTTGCAGAGAATGAGGGGATGGCAGATGTGACCTCTTCAGGCAGTGCAGGTCGTGCTGCACAGAATAGGCAGTGACCACAGCTGTGACTTGGAGAGTCCTTAAGTCTTGCCATGAGAGATGTTGCAGATCTGCTGTCTAAGTGTCCGGTGGTAGCGGTGAACGTGGTATAGCATCAATCGTGGTACACAAACCAATAGGCCATAATGACGCTGGAGACATTGTCGGCACTGGAGCACATGCAGCAGTTTGAAGAAAAAGAAGCTGCTTTTGTAATATACTGGTCGAAGGTGTAACATTCTTAGTATACTGACTCTCAATAAAGTGACCAAAAGTCAGCGTATATCTTCCTTTCCTCTGTATCAAAGTAAATATGGAGCTGAGGAGTGTGGTTTGCTTTTCCCTTTAATGCTGTGAGGAGAAGAACAATAACACTGGTTGCAGATGCACTCTAGAGAGCTGCTTCTCAAAGGTGCTCAGTTTCTCCTGGCTTCTCGTGCACTGTGTGCCAAAACGCACAATGGAGTTAGTCTTTGATACTTGATGTGATGAGGGGCTACTGTGGCCAAAAAAAAGAGAAACCTGTTTAACTCAGATTTGGGGAGACGTACTGAAAGGTGTCCCCTGATGAGGAAGCCTGTTCAAGTTCTGCACGTAAGGTGTTTTTGCTAATAAGCTTTCATGAACATTTATGAACAGTTGCCCTGTGTGGAGTCAACTTTCATCTGGCAAGGCTACAATCTTAAAAAGCCTTGTTGGACCCATGTTGGTTCAAAGCTGTGTTTGCTGGTGCCCTAGGTCTTAGGAGTGTGTGTCAGCTGAGGTCCTTCAGTGTTGACCACGTCTGGTTCCATGGTGCTAAAAAAAGCAGTGGTGCCATTGGTGAAGCTAAGCAAGTCTTTGGGGTAATACAACTGTGTTGGCACAGTACTGCTTTCCTGCTAATAAGCCTAATGAACCTCAGTTATCTTGATATCTGTCACATGGATTTTTTTGTGTGTGTTTTTTATTTATTTTATCCAGTATGGCTGACAAGCCAACTTATTTAGGCATTTGTGCTACTACTTTGCAGTGCTGGTGCAGTGCTGACAGTCCACTGCTGTTTCCCAGGTATTTCAAGATCTGTTTAGAAAATAAATATTGGCAAACTTGAAACTACCTTAAGTTCTTGAATAGTGACTAGAGAGCTGCCTAAGCATACTTGTGGTTTGTATTACTAAGATCTACTGAGTTAAATAGTGAACTGTGGGGGTTTTAGCATTTTTCTTTATTACTAGTAGACTAGAAACTATATAATCCTCATTATGCAAGACCAATAAAACTCTCTGCTTCTTTCAAACCAGAAAGTGTAGGTATTTGTTGACAAATTCTCTCTCGTCTGTGTTATATATGTATCTGCCCTATATCATTGCTAGGTTTTTCCCATTCTTAATATATTTAAGAAATGCTTTAGTATTCCCGCCCTGCCAGCCGTGTTTTTTCATTGATGTTCATAGCTTTCCTTTCCAAACTTCTACTCTCTGTTACTTCAAGTTTATACTATTTATACCCATTTTTTAAATTCTGGTTTTATATTGATTTTATCAGTTTTATGTATTAAACATTTTATTTTTAATTGGTGCCATTCCTTTGCTGTATTTTTGTACTACTGTAACTTCCTAATCAAATTACTTTTTACAATAATGGCTTCTGGTCCATGTGATACCCATTCCAAAAAATAAAAAAAAAAAGGACTTGAAAATTGGCCCTTTTAAAATACCATATATTGTATATATATAGTGGTGTATACTGCTGTAGATGAGTCTATATAAACTTAGATTATTTTACATGTTGACTGTTGTTTTCCTGTCCACTTTACAATGTAATTGGAATGTAAGCAGTTTCCTAGGAGCTTGTGATTACTTGCAGTTTCTTCGTTAATCTGTCATAATGAGTTTCTAATGGGACAACTGTACCAAAGTATTTCCTGTTTAGATAGACCAGAGAGAGTCCGATGTGGAAGCTGGTACGGTGCTTTTTTGGGAGAGAGAAAGTTCACAAAGTGGATTTTGTTTTTACGTTTGTGGCTGGAGATAAATTGTTAGGCGTCTCTGTTAAGAAGTACTCAGGGCTGTTTTCTCGCACTGGTGAAAAATTTGGATACAGTCGAAAGATAGTTGTTGGAGGTGGGACTGGGATTGCTGCCGGGGCAGAGGAAGCGCAGAGAAGTGAGCGCCAGGTTTCCTCTCCCTTCCAGCCAGTGAGGGTTTGCTCAGCAAGTTCACGATGTGGCTAGCCTATTGAAAATGGAGTATTAAGTTACACTGTGGCAAAAATGCCTTTTTTAGAAGTTGCAAACCATATCTGTGTAGATGAACAGCTGCATAGCTAGCCTTTGAGAGAGAGAGAGAGTTTGGTGGTGAATACTTTTTTTCATTCTTTATACTTGACAGAGGCTCGTAGTGCATTTGATTATCATCTCCTTATTTGTTTGTACAAACAGTTTTTTTAACTATACTAAAACATGGCAATGTATTTCATGTAAGTTATTTTAGAGGACTGTTTAGCAAATTTAGCAAAGGCACAGCATGAGTACACCCTTATTTAACTTCGAAGGGATTCCTGAAGTGCCTAGTCTGACTTGAATTTTGGCTTTAGGTGTGTACTGATTTGATCTTATCCTTGCAGAGGATTTATTTGAGTCTTGGTGACCTTTGTCTGTTGCAAGTACCTTACCTTTTGGGGATCACAGTGGCATTTCTTTGTGCAGATTAAATGAGGAAAGAGGCTTTGGACAAGTTGTTCAAAGTGATGCCGTGGGTTCACCAACAATGTGGAATATGAAATTGTATATACGGAAATTACCTGACACCAAATTTTTTAGCATTGTCTATACCTTATGTGCTCCTCTGAGTAATTCCTTCAAACTTTCGGCAGAGCAGAAAGCAAACCAGGTCCCAGTTTCTTTAGGTTGTACACTGAATATAATTCTAAAGTCAGAGATGAATTGAGCTATTTTAAAATGTAGTTATGTATCTATGTGTGTACCACAGCCAGTCTTTTCCAGTAAGGAAAATTGGAGAGCTGCTTCTTGTTTTTTCTGTTGAAAAGTGAAGTTAAAATGCATATACATTACTGATGAGTGTAAAACAGACTATGCTGTCTTTAGGTGTTTAAAATGCTAACAGGATTATCCTGAAGGTTTATCAACATGTCTGTGTTGCCCTGCTTGGAGCGAGGGCTGCTGTGGGGAGCACTGAGGTGTTACTTCTGGGACTTCTGGCAGAGATGGTGTCTGACACCTGAAGGGTTGTGGGCACTCGAAGCTGCAGGTTTCTCACCTTGTTATAGTCTGAATAGATAAAATCTGTATTAAAAATTACCATTTTAAGAAAGAGCAACTGTTTGATATTTGCTGTAGCAAGTTTGGCTAATTTGCTTTTGGATGATTTCACTAAAACTCTGTTTAATTGGTTTTTAGATGGTCCTTGGTTTTCTGCTAAAATTTTAGTGAGACTGTCAGAATACTCTGCTTTCATCCTGAACCTGCTGATCTGCAAACTAGGTCAGCTTCGAGTCTTAGTAGCATTTTTGAAGAGCTGAAAATACTCTCTGATTTATCTAGTCAATTCAGTGAATCATAAGTTTGATCATAAATTGAAACATTTGCTGAGATTGATATTAGAGAAGGATAGCTCTTCTTTTTCCCAGCCTAGGAACAGAAAGTAGGAGTAGTGTCGTGGTTTAGGCCAAATCGGCTACTGGGGACTTGGGGGACCCCAAATGGGACCGACGGATGCTCCCCTCTACCCCTCTTCAAAGAGAGAGGCAGAGGAGGAAAAAGAGACTTAGGAGTTTAGAAGGAACTAAACTACTTTAATGAAATATTAATAATAAAATAAAAAGAAGTAATGACAAATATATACAAAACCGTATCAAGCTCCCGAGATGACAATCATGACACCATCTGGCACTGGGGCAGTCCCAGGCTGGACTCAGTGACGGACAGGAACTGGATTCCGGATCCGGATTCACGATCGGGATCACAGGCAGACGAACAGAGTCCTCCTCAGATGTCGGCCATTGAAGGAAGAGAGCTGACCCTTTGATCCCTCAGCTTTTATACTGAGCATGAGGCAGATGGGATGGAGTACCCTGTTGGTCAGTTTTGGGTCACCTGTCCTGTCCGCTCCTCCTCGCAGGTGGGACCCCACTATGCTTTTCCGCTTCCAACCCTCCAACGGGGCAAATAACAAAGTTGGTTGGCCTTGGCTGTTACAGCAGTAGGTATGAGCAAGTGCCTCTCTGCATACCATGCCTGGGCATCAGCTATAAACATCGGTCTTATCACTCTGAGAGAGTGAACATTGTCTGCACACTATGCTGTTAATTTCAGTAGTTAGAAGAGGCCCAGCTAAGAAGCAAAGTTAGTGAACAAAATTGGTTCTGTTTTACCTCAAACCAGGACAAGTAGCAATATATTCTTGCCTTAAAAATGGAAAATGGTGAGAAAGAATTATTTAAGTTCCCTGTTTATATGTAGTACTACATTTGTTTAATTGGTTTTGTGTACAAAATGCAGTTTTGATAAACTAATATATTTACCACATTTAAGATAATTTGATTGATGTTTAAGCAATTAAAAATGCTACTTTTTCTTCTAATTTAATTCTTGTTTCCATCAGGTACAGCATGATAATATTAATTTTTTGCATATATCATAGAATCATAGAGTCATAGAATGGTTTAGGTCAGAAGGGACCTTAAAGATCATCTAGTTCCACCCCCCCTGCCATGGGCAGGGACACCATATATAATTCTAACTGATGTATCATTCATACTTCACATGTACTTTTTTATTCTATTATATTAAATTGAATTGGGGTTGGAAGACGATGATCTTTAAGGTCCCTTCCAACCCAAACCACTCAAAAAAAAAAAAAGAAAAAAGATTAGTTGTTTATTTACATAGATTCCCCTACATAGGGAGGAAATAAACCCTGAATGATATCAGCCTTATTAGTTTACTAAAAATATGCTTTACTTCTAATACACTGTATAATGATGAGGATGAAACCACACATAGCAAGTGCTAATTGAATGAAGCAATCATAGGTGTGTAGTTGCAAATTTGAGTGTCTTACTGCCTTTTTGTACCTGTAGTCTTAGTTTCTTCTGTTAAAGATGCTTTTTACTGCGAACAGTAATGTGTAGTGGGAAAGTACACGCACAGGAAGTCTGTCTTGGTTAGTTTAGTATGCTCTGTCAGCATGTATATTATTTATCCCTTGATGCAATGAAGGGTTATCATTGTTTTTATTAAATTCAGTGTTATTACTTTTATTCTGCTCAGCTTTGCCACTTCACTTGGCTAAAATTAGAAAGCAATGAGAACTTCCTCTAGATCCTGCTAAAGCAGAAGATTAAATGTCGGTTGACAACAAGATCACTAATGTCACCTGTAAGAGCAGAATGGAGCGTTGGTAGATGTGGTCAGATTTGCTTTCTTCCAAGGCAGCCCAGTTTTCCTCTCCAAAGAACTCAGAACTGTATAGAGGTGATAGTCAGAATCGGGGGGAAAAAGGAAAACTTGGCACATGTGGTTTAAATTAAATCCAAAGAACATAGGAGAACAAACCTGTTTGTTTATGTAAACAGATTCTTCTAGTAAGTTTTCTTGATACGTTTTTGTTTTGCTAGATGATTAATTTGTTTAAGAAAGTGTATTAGAGGGCATCAGTATGTTAGTTATTTAAAATTGAAAAGCTGCTTTGGCGCGTGAACTTGTTTAGTTGCCCATATACTAAAAGCAGATTATGTTTAGTGATGAAAAAATTTAAGTGTTTGAAATATGATTAGCATATTCTTAAATTTCACTGGGACAGAAATACATCTACTATATGACACTGCCTTTTCCTTCTCAAATTTAATATTTACACATTGTGTGACTATGAAAACTAATCGCTGTCTGCCAAAATTATAACAACGAATACTTAATAAAAGCATAGATGCGTAATGCACTGTATTTTACAGTATGAAAAACTTGTTTACTCCCCAAACCTATGTCTTTTAAGTGAATAAAGACTTCTTCCATACCTGTCAGGAGGTAAACGTGGAGGGTTGCATATCTGTGTCCTACTGAGCATAGTGCATCAGCCACAACTGTTGAAATTGCCTCAGAAAGCAAACTGCTAAGGCACAGGCGGGAAGAGAAAGAAAGCCATTTGTGAAATGAATGAATCTGAAATTTGGTTCTGGATTTAACTCCCAAATTTGCAGATTTGATGCTGCTGGACAAATGGCATAGGTTTCAACAACATGTAGCTAAAATGAGAACTGTCATATGTAATTTGTACATACCTACCTGGTTAAGCCTTCAGGGTTCAAGACAGCTTGTGAATTTGTACATCATAGCAGCTGTAATACCATGCTGTCAGTCAGATCTTAATTTCTCCATTTCGCTCAGTAAATTCATGCTCTTTCACCTGTAGTGTGGTTGTAAAGCTGACTAAGATACCTGAATTTATATTTAAAGCAAGTTCTGTTGTTCCACAGAATGTACTAGTTTTGTTTTTAAATTGAAGGAAACCAGATGGAACAGCAGAAGTTGTTTCCCAGATGCTTAATACCATGAGTTTAAGGGAGATCCTCGTTTGTGTGAAGTTTAGGTGAAGGTTGCTTTATACAGTCCTTTGTGTTCAGTATCTTCACCAACTTCATGTCAATATACTGAGCCAGGACAGAAAATGGCATTCAGGCAAATAGAACTGCTCCAGCATCACTATTTTAGTCTTTGAATGCTGTTTGGTTTTATCTCTTCTAAATTAATTTTGTAAGGGCTAGCATTTTTTTTCCATGATGTCTCACTTTTCCAGGTTTGTTTGGGGTTTTTTGTCAGGCTTTTTCCAGGTATTTGTTGGCAGGTGGTCTTGAGATTTTTCTTTGAGTTGAAATAAGTGAATACTAGTAAAGTTTAATATTAAACATTTAGTATGGTAGTTTTAATTAAGAGATAAGTTCTAGTGTGGGAATTTCAAGTGTTCCTGAGAATAGATTTGCACGCAGCTAAAAAAGAAAACAAATGTTTATTTGAAAGTAGATTTGCATGTAATACTAGGTAGCCTGGAATAGTGGGTTGTTTTTTTTTTGCAGCAAGAACAGGAAAGCAGGCATTAGACTGGGTTGTTTTGTCCATATAATGTCTGTCAGAGTGAGTCTTGATCCATTACTGGGATTGCTAACAGGAATAGTAGCATCTCTGGTTATAGTAAATAACATGTTATGGCCAACTCTCTTCTTCCCCTTATTTATCTCAGTGGGAGGTTAGAGGACATAATAATTCTATCTCTACTTGAAACATGCTAAAACCGCTTAAATATATGTATTCTATTACAGTTCTGATTAAGAACTATGATTAAGCATTCATTAGGGTTTAAATAGTGGGAAGTCCCTATGAAACCAGTTTTATAATACGTAGACTGTATCAGTCTCAACAGCAATAGATTTTAGTGTTTTTCATGAATTGTGCCCTTAATTAAATTTACAGGTTTAACTATAAATTACAAACTAGCAAAGCTTAAGGGCATGTAAGTAATTTAATAGTTCAGTGTAACAGAGAAAACAAGGCAAAACTGTAGTATAGAAATTACATTACTCTTTTACCGAATATTTGAGCTAAACAATTACTGGTTTTGTGTAGCTCCTGGTTTTATCCACCTCTTGGAGCTGAAATAAAGTCTAAGTGAACTTCTACTGAGATATACTTGTGCATATGACAAGGTGTTTACATGAAGTGGAATTAATAGCTAGAGAAGTTTGAGTTCTGGAATGATTTGTCTATTTTTGTCAGTGTTTGACAGCTCTGCATCATTCAAATTAAGTGATGATGGTTAATGGGTGCTCAGTTTCAATAGTCTCTGCATGCCTTCCCCATGAGACTTGAATGGACATGAAACGTTGCATCAGATTCAAGTAGTGTTTTCTCCTTAGGAGAGAGTGTCTTGCCCACCTGCTTTTGCAGGTGTCTGAAAGGATTCTCATTTTCTACACTTAGAAGTGAAATGTTTCCAAGAAGATTCTCCAGAGAAGAGTTTGCTGCCCTGCAGTGGGGGAAAGGGTTTGACATTAAAGTTTATGCCAAGATTGACTCATGTTCTGGGGTGAGAGAAATACAAACAATAAACTTCAAACTGCCAGAACTTGCAGAAGCAGAGAGGGGCTCTTAAAATTATTTGTTAATTTGAGCAATCGGATATGGAAGCTATCGTTTTGACAATTTTGTATGGACCAACTCTGCAGGATTTTAAACAGTAGGCCATTCTTAACTGAAATTAACACGTTATTTACAAACAAGTTAAACAGAATAGCACTGATGTAGCGAAAGGGTAATAGCACTAGTTTATCAAGAATATTTGCTAGGTAAACTGTTCCATTTTTACTAGTAAACATACTTTGAAAAAGTAAAATATTTAATCCTAAAACTATATTTTGTCAGTATGCAGAGATATCCGGTATTGCCCCAGCTCACTGAAAAATATAAGCAGTGACTTGTGGGTTGGCTAAATGAACACTGGAAAGATTATACTTAATTTACTAATTGAGCAATATTTGTCATCCGTAATACTAGATTAGTGCCTGAAGTTCTGTTACAACACCAAAACTATCCTGTTTCTTACCGTAAACGTGAACATCAACAGCAGCCTTTCCACCCTGTATGAACTATATTAAAAAAAGAATACTCAGCAAATGTAAAATACGTGCTTCTATAGTGATTCCTTAAATAGTAAATAAGTTTAATAATCACTAATATTTCATGACCTAATTTGTTGGTAATTCTTATTACCCTTCATCTTGGAAGCATTCCCGAATAGTCAGTGAGTCTTAGGACATTGTCATTACTAATATTAGACTCTTCAAATGTCCTGCTTTGTATGAAAACATTGAATTAATGACCTGCAAACAAATTTAAGGTGCAGAAAATATTCCTCCTTTGTTCTAGTGGCTGTTACTGCCGTGTTACCTGGAATCTGTAGCTTGGAAGTTAGATACGGCTTATGATTTCATTTCATACGCCTTACTGCTACTTCACTTGTTTGTGCTGTGTTTTTAATTAATGTGCAGCATAAATGTGTTACCTACCAAAAGTGGTAAGTGTTGCTCAAGATTGCTTTGCATCTTTTGGCTAAATTTCTTTTTATACCTTCTCAATTAATAGTTTATTGAAAGGGGAAAAAAAAAGAATTGCAATATGTAAGTTTATTCTTTTTTTTTATCTCAAGGAGAATGAAGATGAACAGAAGATGTTCATAAACAGTGTGACTAGTGAACTGTAATGTTCTCTGTCCTAACAAAACCTTTCCTCATGAGGATAAAAATCATTGCAGACTGAGACTGATTTTCAAACCATGGGGATTATCTGGCAGTGCTGAGCTCACTGGTGGGCCAGCGAGAGGACCCAGATAGAAGTAATTGTTGAGTTCACACTGTGACCTGCTTTGTGGCAGCATTATTTCAGAGGACTCATCCTTACATCACCTTTTCTTTACAAGTAGTGAATTTAATTCTCTGCAACCTCTATTCCTGTCTCAATTTCAGTTGAAATTGCTGAAGGAGGGAGGACAGCCAGGTAGACAGAGTGAGTAATGTGATTTCCTTAGGAAGCCTGTACCAATGAGAAAATAGGCTAAAATGTGTTGTAAATTTAAAAGTGAGAGTGGTAGCAGTGGTTGCAAATTTAGAAATGTGTTCTTTGAAAAGTGTCAGTTTGAAACAAGAAGCTTTAACACAGGGTTTGTAATGGGTGAAATTTCACAGTAAAACAAAATCTTGTTTTTTTTGATCGTGGAATTAGGACACGAAGATGAGTTTCAGAACAAGGCTTCTTCTCTGAATATAAAAACACATTTTAATATAATCAAAGCAAATAATTCTTCTTTAATCAGATAAAGGTAATAGTTTATTGCTGTCCTTTTCTTATTTATTTAATTTTAAATTCTAATTGCTTTTCTGACCCACTGTTGATCCAGTTCAGCAAAATATGTTGGCATAGCTATAAGGGTGCGGTATGTGATGGCAGAGGGAACAAGCAATCCAGGGTGAAGAGAACAGGAACTGCTTTTAACCAGCTCTGCTGCTAGGTGTGGATGCCCTCCCTTGATTTGATTCTCGGGTATGTTAACAAAAACGTTAATGTCCTGCTTGGTTCCATTGGACTCGGTTCACGAGATAAAGCAAAGGATGGGATAAACTGTTCTCCAGGCCACTGCGTGAGGTCTTTCTCCTGTTCCAGCATTCCCGCAGGAATTCAAAATGGTTGCTTGGATTGTTTTATCCCTTTAGGTGTAATGTATTATTCCGTGTTCATATTTTTGACTCCTCGCAGTAGTAAGAATAAATAAGGAAAAACGAAATGTGGTGACAGAGGTTAAATATACAATTTTGATTTCCTGCTATTAGAGGCAAAATATCTTGTGTAATAGATCAGGATACTAATCAGGTAACAGTAAAAGGTAGGTTTTAATCTCTCTCTGGAAAATAGTGGTCAGATATTGAATGTCTAAACCTCATTAGATGGCATTACCTCATTAGATCTCATCATTGATGAAAAACAATAAAAATTGTAGTCCAATGTAAGGTACATACTATATAACGTTGCTGCATGTATATGGGACAGCAGTCTAACTGATTGCTTGTCTCTTTTCCTACAAGCTTTCTGAATTTTTTAAAAAAATACAGACTTGTTTTTCCTGTCTTTTGGGGAGGAGTACTGTCTGCTGAATTCTTGGGGTGGTTACTCACTGAGGGACCAAGCACTCGAGATAGCTCTTTTAAAGCTATTTTCAAGGTTTCTTACTGACTTAGGTCTACCCTTCACCTACGTATTTAACACCTGATAGTAAGGAGAGCCAGCTAGATCACATGCCACTTGCACTGGGATACGAAGTCATGGTGAATACAGTTAAAATCTAGCATGTTCAGCAGGTGTCTGGTGATCCCCCTTCCGAGTGATCAGGAAGTATTCCTGGGAGAAGTTTAAAATGTTTCACTTGACATAGGCATGTTGTTTCCAGGACAAGTTGGACCTACCGAGGTGGGTCTGTGCGGGAACCAGGCGCTGTTGGTCTTTGCTGGTCTTTGCGATCCAGGTTTCAGGTGGTTGTACAAATAGAAAGCGGTTTTCTTTCCTGGGCCTTAATATACTTCCTTTGAGATTTCATCTCTGTTCTTATCAGAAAAGGTAACCAGACTTTGTATTATCAACTTTGCTTTGTTTTGCTTCCTGTATGACTAATTAGCCCAGTTTCTAAATTAGTTCCCAAAGGAAACGAGGTTTATATGATTGCACTGTCCAGCTGTTGTTCTGTTTGGGGGCCGTTGGCTCATTTCCATCAAATTTGCCAGGGTAATGAGTGCTTCATGCAGAAATGCTGCCTTTGTACCAGTTTGTGGAGGCTGGGAATGGGATTGAGAAACAGTGCATGGGATGAAGCTCGAGCGTGAGCTCCCATGCTTGCCCAGGAGCTCGCTAGTATGTGTGCTCTACAGATTTGGTGGGTGACCAATCACTTGGAAAGAGCTTTAAGATGACCTGTTGTTTCACTAAGTGGTAACTGGGGCTCTAGGTGGGAACTAAGGACTGTGAGGGGAGAGACTGGGGATGGGGAGATAAACACCAAGAATCGAGATTAATCCTAGAAGGACTGTAGCAGATGTGGAAGAGGAAGGCCTGTGGCTATCTGTCCTTGGTGCAGAGACTGGGACAAAAATCATTGTGGGAATTTATCTTTTTGATTCACTGTAACATCAGGGGAACTCTTGTTATTTATGTCTTGCATGTATGTTGCTTTTTCCTTTGTAATAACTTTCAGGCTGAGGTCGAGAAGGGCGGGCTTTTTGGAGGCTGTTGCTTTATGTTTATCTTGGTGTTCTGACAAGCTTTCTTTTGGGGGTTGAGATGTCAGTCTTTAACAACAGAGACGCTTCTGGCACTTGATAAATACTGCTTTTAGAAGAAACTGCAAAGATAGCGCAATGACAATCAGAATAGAAATGGAAAAACACTGAGATAATTTTTTTTAATAACATTTGTTTCTTGGCTTTCTGACTTAATGTACCTGCTGATAGTCAGAGGTGTCTTTCATATGGAAAGTGCTGAGAGTTGATAGGGTTAGTTAAACACCTGCCTGCGGTGCTGTTAAGGGGAAAAAAGGGACAAGGATGTATTATTTATGTGTTCTTCAGCAATAGGAACAATTGCATTTGCTTTTCTTCACCTTGAGATAGGTAATAACCTTCTTGGAGGCCAGAGTGGATTTCCTATATTTCAGGTACAAGGCTCATTTTAAAGTAATTTTTGTTTGAGTAAGCTCAAAGGTGATATTTTTTAAGTTATACAGCTGTCTTCCATTTCATCAGCTTCAGCTTCTGTGGCTCCTGTTGCCCCACAATAAAATTTTAGAACAGTTGTTCAGATTGTATAATCAGTTATGAAGAACATTATTTAAGCCTCACAAGTGTGATCACTAGTAATGCCAGTACTCTCCCATTTGCATATGCAAGTGAATTCTTTTATTATCTTAATAGTTACTCTTCTATCATCCTAATATATATAATCTCACAGATTGTTTATCTTTGCTTGTCATGAATGTGCAATCTCTGATAATACATGAGAAGTGTGTTTGAGCTCTCCTGATTCTTGCCATGTATGGCACAATAAACTGCCCAAATTTGGTCAAATATTTTTAGCCACTTAGTCATATGTCTTTTAATGTGCTGCATATGTAAGCTTTTGATTCGCTTAGCAACAGTATTTTTATGAGTATGTCTTGCCAGTTTTTCTTATGTATACTTGAAAAATGGGCAAGGATTGCTCTGTGTTGGGTTCTGTCACAACCAGATGGTCTGGCTTTTTGTTTTTATTATTATTTTTTTTTAAAAGTGCTAATCAATTTTAAGATACCCTTTTTTCACAGATTATGAATTTTAGAGGACTTAAAGATACATGAGTATGCAGCATATTGGAACGTAATATTAAAAGATCTAGATTTAAAAATTTTTAGGCAATTTCAAAGTTTTCTGATAAAAATTTATTATCCTTATAATAAATTGGTGAATATTGTGCTATACATAGGATATCAATGGTCAGGCAAATTGGATATCCGGAAAAACTGGATACATGGCATGTGTGAAATATGGCTAGGTTAATGTTTCTTTTAAGTGTAAACATCTGTGTTCCTTGAATTTGTTTTCCTCCTGAACTGTTACGATGTCTTGCATTTAGTTCCTTTTCATTTAAGTAACAAAATGCCTTGCAAAGAGAGGCGATTCTTTTCTTTCAGAGCTTGTTACTATCATATAAGCATTGTACTCTGATGATAAGTGGAAGAAATTGAAGATAACATGCTTGAGGAATTTGTAGTCTTTATTGTTGGAATATATTAATCAATTATTTTATTGAAAGAATTGCTGGCTTTAGGGATGGATATGACTAAAAAGATAATTCAAAAAATCCTTTTGAAAGGAAGTTTTCAAGAATACCTGAAATGGTAGAAAGGTTTATGTATGTTTTCACTCAAGAATGTGTTTTTGTTTTTAATTGAAAAACAAATAATGCAAGCAGTGGACTGCAGTGGAGTTGCAGTCTAGCTGCAAGTTTATGGATGAACAAGTCCAGATGAGACTCGTTGTTAAAACAGTTCTGTGTTACATTCTAAACAAAGCCTTAAGTTTGTACCTAATAAAGCAAATGGGGTCAAAGAGGGATAATTTCTTGCTGGTTTTGTTTGGCTGGTTAAATGGGGCAGCAACACATCTCCCGCACGGTGTGACTGTTGCCTCAGCACTACAGAATAGAGGAAAGCTTTGGGATTCATCTTGGAAAGCACAATTGCTTAAATAAGGAAATCTGAGATTTTTTGCCATAATAAAGCAGTATCTAATTTTCAGTCTTTATTGCTGTAGAAGTATTCTGAAAAGTAAAATTTATACCTTAATTGCATTTAATTAGAGGCATATTTCTCTAGAAGGATTTAGGAGCCCAGCAGTAAAAGTTCTCATTTCAGCCTTCTGGTTATGCAGTATTGTTGATTTATTAAGCTAAAAAAATTAATCCCAGTCTTGCGGGGTCTAGCTGTTTTGAGTCCTTGCTGTCCTGAAATGCAGAGGGACTTTTCTCTCTGTTGCTCTGCCCTTTTAAGGGCAGCAGTATGGAAGTTGGCAAGAAAACTCACTGAGCACCCTGTGAGAAAAATACTCAAACGCAGAGAAGAAAGGCAAAATAGGAGCCAGTCAAGATGGAGATCTGGAGAGCGGCAGTAGTTCTGCATCTGGGCAACACTGTTTGCTTGGTAATTAAGACATGCACGAAAGATAATATCTTTGCTTTGTGCCAAATTGATACTCAAGTAAGTTTATAAACTGCAGTGATTAATAGACTGTTAAAAGATGTATGGTGGTATAGAATATGCTGCAGTAGAAAACAGCAGGGGGGTGTTGAAATGCAACGGAGCATCCCCTTCCATACTCCTTAGTCTCAACTGCATTATAATTGAAAACACATTATGGTATTGTTTTCCAAACTGCTCCCCATCTCTTGGTCACAACAATTCTACTTCATGGTGTAGCTGTTTATTCAATTGCAATATCCACTCCAGCGACTGAGCTGGGCCTGGGATGGAGCGAGGGCCTGGGGGGCTTTATAAAGGGAACCACTTTCTACTGGAGAACAAGGTTGCAGTGGGGATTGTAAATGGCTTCTCAGCAAACCAGAACAAATTTACCTGAGGAAATCGTATTTGTTGGTTTTGTTAAACTCTGTCTGAATTTGTTTATTTAAGGATTTTTTCACAAGTCTGTAACATCTGCTGCTTTTCCCTCAAATGTGTCTTGTCTTGCTGTCAAACCCCAACAAATAAACCTTACTGCCTCATCAGACTTCAAAATACTTACCTTTTTTCCCCCAAAGATGTTACTTAAAGATGCACAGTATTGTAGAACAGCTTTAATATGAACTTATTTCTTAAATCTTTCTTTCTTTATAGGCTTGTATAGATGATAACGTAGATATGGTGAAATTTCTGGTGGAAAATGGAGCAAATATTAATCAACCAGATAATGAAGGCTGGATACCTCTACATGCAGCTGCTTCCTGTGGATATCTTGATATAGCAGAGTAAGGCTTTTTCCTCTATTTTTGAAATACATGTATTTTGCTAATACATTGTTAGAGGGGCGCTTGAAGCAGATGGCACTCATAAATTGTCTTTTTAGTTGCCTCTGGGACATGTAGTGAGAGAGAATGCTTTTATATTGTGTTTTTGGTTGTGAAGTGTGCTCTGTGTCTAACTGCATTGCATTTTCTCTTTCTAGCTTTCTTATGTTATTAGGTAGCTGTTAGATACAAACTTTTAAAACTATTCGTGACTGTCAGATGATTTTTTCAAAAATTATTTTCTTCTGTAGAAATGTTGTTATTGGGGGAGGCACTGGGAGAAAGTTCAAATTTACATTTTATTAGTAGTCTGAAACATCCCGGGATAAATCTATGTGTAGGAGATTAATTTTGCAATTGCATTTGCAGTCTTGAAACTTTCAGTTTTCAGGTGTGGTATAAAGTGGTGACTTTTGCTAATCCTTTGTCTGTGAAGCAAAATCTTACAGTTGAAGTTAGATGCCTGTTATGGTATTAGTTAAAGCTTACTCAGTACTAAATTCCAGGAGTGGTTTTGTTGTTATTCTTGAACCCTGTTGAGGGCCACTGAAGATATGCTAAAATCAAATCTTTCCAGCGGTTGTCTGTTTTAACCTGAAGTAATGAGTGATTTGAGAAAATATGTGGCATATGTTGTTCAGCATACTGTTCTTGCAGTAAAGAAGGTAGTAGTGTCTTTCTAATGACCCTTTGGGTAAACACAGACTTCATTAATTATGCTAAACTCAGTGTGATGTCTGATCCCATGTAAGACTCGGATAAAATATAAAGTAGTATTTTATCACATAATTTTGTTACTGTACTAATCACAGTGGTGAAAGATGGAAATTGTAAGTTTCGAGGATTGTTTATTGATTCTGTGAGTGAGAGGTTTAATTGCTTGAATCTTAAGCGAAAGGAGAAATTCTGGAGACTTTTGTATATTGTTTTCACTGGGAAAATTCTTTTTTTGGGTGTTCATAGAGTGAAGTGCTTTGTATATCCTTTTTATAACTGGGACACTGCGTGACTGCTAACTTCTGTAATCTGCCTTTCTACATTATACTGATATTTGATGCTGTAATCTCCCTTGCATGCACGCTGAAAGTGTTTACTTGTTGGCTATAATATGACAAGAATTTCCATGCAAACTGAGGTAGTATAAGCCTTTCTTCAGTTTAGTGGAGGTAAAACACCTGCCTTTTTCCACAATAGGAAAAAGTTGAATGCTCTTGGTTTGGCATTGCAGCCTAATGTAGGCTGATGTTCAGGGAAGAAAGAACAATGTCCCTTGTCCACAAGACAGTTTTTCACTGTTGACTTCAGCATGTAAAATCTATAGTATCACTGAAGACTATCGTCTGCTTTTTAGTGTCTCAGACTGGAACAGGACCTGTCTGCATATTTTCTCTAGATATTTTTTAAATAAATGAAATTATTGAAGTATAACCTTTTAGGATGTGGGACATCTAAGCTGTTCGAAGAGCAGTGTTTTTAAGGTGCAAGGAGTTTTGAAGACAAGCTGTTGAAACAAATTTTCACATACAGCTGAGAGGGATAACCTGACCTGAATGGAGCAATATTTATATCTGATGAGGCCCATAAACTTTAGTTTTTCTTCAGACTGCTTCTCCAGGAGCTCAGCTTCAAATAATTTACAAAACTGACAGCAGAATTTGCAGCTGAGGCAAAACTGGGGGAAGATGAAAGGATGATACAATAAATTACTAGAGGCTAGAAATTTGATTTTTATTTGGCCCATAGTACACGCTGGGTCCAGCATCTGCTTTAGTGATGATACATCTTTCTTGGGAAGCATGAGAATGTGTTTGTGTGTGCCTGTGGCTGAATCTGAGATGTTTCATTTTTAGCACTAAATTTTCAGGTTCATGGAAGGGAGCTTTTAATTTGGGTAAATTATGCAGCTCATATATATAGTTCTAAAAAGAGTACAGCTAATAGCTTGTCATCTTTCTGTCCTATATGATACGGAGTAGCATTTTTGTATACAACACTTCTGTTCATTTCCAATTTTCTTACAAGGTGCAAGAGAGAAAAGAGTCATGGCTTCTGGTGTTTCCTAATTTTGTTAATGAAGGGCTGGGGAGAGTCTGACCTATGCTTCCCTTTCTCTTACTCCTGTGGAACTGCCTGTTGCATAGCTTTGTAGAGCTTCTCAAATTGGAAACTCAGCAATCTATTTCTGCTTCCTCTACTGCCATCTTAAGTCTTCTTAGGGCTTTCTTCAGATATAAATGGCTGGAATTTATTTCTTTTGAAATAACACAGTCTGCAAAATCCTATAAATATCAAATTTAGTTAATATATTGATTTTGTTTACAATGCTTACAATTTACAATTCATAAGAAAAGTGGCATGATACCATACTTTCATTATTTCAAGTTTTCAAGTCTCAGAATCTAAAATAATATCTAAGAAAGCAACAGAGCTAGGAGATGGAGATATTTTCTGTTACGAAGTGCTTTTCTATGTTTAGAATGTACTTTAGGGACTTTCTAGCACTATGTCCTCTCTGTGTTGACTATGTTCACCTTTCAGCCTTCACATTCTTCACGTATGCGTGTGCATCACTTTCTAGGCTTAAAATAGGGGGGAAGATAGGAGAAGTTCTGTAAACATTGCATGATAACTCTTGCATGATTCATCACCAGGGTTAGAGTCTATGAAACATAACTGAATGGAGTGTGTTGGAGTTTGCAGATCTGTTAATAGGATGTGAAACCTTGGTTCTGCTTTCAAAATAAAAAAAACCCTCCAACAGTTTGATCGTTACAAACCTTTGTAGTACAATCTTTATCATAGTTTTTCTTCTCCTGGTGCTCATTTGTCCTCCATAGGATTATATTTGAGATGGTTAATGTACTGTCTTGCAGAATGAGCTACGTTTCTGTTCAGACTGCTTTATAATTGAATCCGTACACAAACAGCTCACAGTTCAGCTGTTCTTCCTACATGCTCCATCCACTAACACCCATTTCCTGTTATGTACAGTACATGGGAATGACTGGGACTCACTCCTGGGTTAATACAGAATGGCATGTGCCTATTTGAACAGTGCAGGAGCCTTCCCATCTCGCTGTGCTTTCACCGAACACCTGATCCTTTCGCCTTCTCTTCCTCTCTTGATGTACACATTTTTCTTAAGTAGCACCTGCTGCTGCTCAGATGTTCCTGGGTGAGTGCACTCGTTTGCCGGAGATCTGGGAGAAGTGTAGGTAGGATATGTAAATGGTAGGGAGCTTCTCTGAAAAAACCCTGGATGTCTCAGGGAGCCACCACTTCAGCCATGTTTTGGCGCTGGTCCCATGCTAATTGGTATTGGGCTGAGTGAATTTGTGGCACAGCCCCCACTCATTGGGGTTTTTATTTTGCTTTCGCTAACTGCGCTTACTCTCTGGCCAATGGACATTGTATTCCTTCTCCCTGTCATCCTCCACTGTGTTCACCAGTCCTAAGGCATCTTCTCCCAGCAGCTTCTCCTGTCCCATTTCAGTTTTCTGCTCCTTTTGAACAGCCACCTTCTCTTGAATACGCCTCCTGTCTCCTCTAAAAAGCACATCTTCCAGTTCAAGAAATGTTAGTCTTGTAGAAACTCACTTCAGATGAAGTACAGGAAGAGAACATTCTTTAGCGTGAAATAAAGTGTCAGCTGGTTGCAGACGGAGAGTTGTGCTGTAAAAGCAAAAACTCTGCCGTGGAGGGCAACTGCTCCTTTTGTTTCTGTTGTTGATTCTGAGATCTGTAATGCTGGGAGTGCTGCAGCTTACTGGAAATTCTTTGAATAGTTTAATTTTAGAAATGCCTACTTAAGTTAGTGTTCATGTAGTTTATAATCATGTGAATTAGCTTACATTAATTGTAATATGAACATGTTTTAAATTCAAATTATTCAAAACTGCCAAAATAGGTGGATTTTGTATATCATGTTCTCTTTTTCTATTCTTCTCCATTTCTTTTCATATATAGAAAGCTTTACACAAAGGAGCCTTTTTTTTTTCTCCAGTGTGTTAGTATGAATTAAAAAGGCAGCATCAAATGCTTTGAAAAAATTACAGTTATGTGGAAACAAACTTTAATTCAGAAGGACTTAAACAGAAATTTTATGTGCATTCTTTAAGATGCTATTTAATGGGTAGGACCCTTAAATTTAGCTTTGTAAAACTCTTGCAAAACTATTTGGGTGTATATAATGATTTTTTTTATCTGGTAGATCTCTTCTGAAGTTTAAAAGCTTGTATATTATTTCAGTGTCAGGGAATAAACAAATTCCATTTTAGAATGCAAAAAATGTAATTGGGAAGGGAAAATAGTGCAAAGTAGCATTTAAGAAACAATTTAAAAATGTTTGCTTTTTTATTTTTCTCTGCTTTGTATTGTACCAGATTAATGTAAAATAAATCTGAAATGGTAGAAACTCCTTTTCTATTCAAGAATTAAAGTTTGTGTTAAAAATGTATTTTCTTGTGGGCTTTGTCCCGTGCCTAGTTGTGAGTGTGTAGTTGATGTATTTTGAAGCTTGTTTGCAAGTATTTAGAGGCTATAATACAGTTTCACTACTGAAATACAAATGCTTTTTCATTTTCCCCAGAATGAAAGAAATTGCATTTTCCAGCAAGTATAAGAAAAGCATTTTTCAAAAGTAACATAGAAGTCAGTGACAGTTACACTTTCATGCAAAATAAAACAAGGGTGAGGAGGGAGATGTCTCCTGAGGGAGGAATAGGGTTTTTATGCATTCATGCAGTGGGTAGTACATCTGGGTAACAGTTTGCCAAACGTGGCTGTAGATTCTAAAATGTCACATGGGTTCAAGGGATGAGAAATCCACTGAGGGTAGATACATAAAAAAATGCAGGTGCATAATACATAAGTACAAATCAGATCTGGTTCAGAAAATCCATGAAAGTAGTTGGGAGATTGGAAAGGTATTACAGGAAAAGTAACATGTATTTGCCCCATTTTTATCCTCCTTAAAGACATGCTCACTTTTGGAGACAGGCTAGATGTTAAATTCATGTTTGATCTAACTCTGGTTAGCTTTTATGTTTGGGAGGCATGTTTGATACATGTAGTTACACATACTGACCCTAAGACTTAGCACAGTTTCAAAATACACCTTTATTTTGCAAGTTGTAAAGGTTGAAGCATACGATTACAGTTAGAAAGAGAGTAACAACTTAAGTTCAGAGCCTCCTCACTCAGTTCATTTAGGAAGAGAACAGCAGCTTGACTACCTATACTGCTGTGCTCACTTTCCTTCCTGCCCGAAGTTTCCTATGTTGTATTCCCTCCTTCCCCTAATATTTAAAGCAGGCTTGTGTGTAACTACTGCCTTGTTGCTGACGCCCATCTGTTTTTCTGGACTGCAGGTACCTGAAAGTGAACCTAGCCCAACTAGTTTGCTGAAGCCTCAGTAAGACATTGTCCCAAGACCTCTCTATTTTAGTAACAGTCCATTAAGACTAAATGAGTGATCGCTGTCTGGTGTACGGAGGAGTGAGAGACAGTCCTGCAAACCTGTAGTTGAATACATAGATGTTCAGTGATAGGTGGTTTACTTGCAGCTCTAATTGCCTTGCGGAGGCTGCTGCGGGTGCTGGGTGGTAGGTAGTGATTCCTGCCCGTGGTAGGACGGGACCAGCGCTTATCTGGCAACAGCTAGTAGAGCGAATTGAGGGCAGTGGCACAATATGTTTCATGTGATCGAACTTGAGACTACTGCAGAAATAGGCAGTCACTCCTTCTCCTTGGTTTTCCCTCCTCCACAGGCTCTTACCCCCCTCTCTTGCATTATCTAATGATCACGCAACAATGTGGTAACTATTAGCATAAGACTAGCCTTTAGGGGGTTTGGAGGGTTTATTTGCTTTTGGATCAGTGAGCTGACCTGGCTCGCCAGCAGCAGTTGGCATAGATATGTGGGCATATATAAAAAAAAAGTCTAGGCTGCTTTTCAGGCATAAGCTGTACCTCTGATCAGAAGCCTGGCCGTGGAGAGCTGCCCATGCTGAGGTGGAGCCCTATCCTTCATCTCCCACCTCAGGAGCCTGAACCAGCTGCTACTGCTGAATGTTCTTCCGTGATTTCTGAGGGTGGTGGTGTCACAAAATATAGATTCATAGAATCATAGAATCATAGAATTGTCTAGGTTGGAAGAGACCCTTGGGATCATCGAGTCCAACCATCTACCCTACTCTACAAAGTTCTCCCCTACACCATATCCCCCAACACCACATCTAAATGGCTCTTAAACACATCCAGGGATGGTGACTCAACGTAGTTGTTTCTAATCCATTTCTCTCTAATTTTTAATAACTTGATCATCTGGAGTTATTACTTACTGGAATGTTTTTAATCTAAACTCTTTTGCTGTAACCCATTATAATCCTAGAAGAGCAAGACACTATTTAGACAAAGCAGACTGATAAAATGTCAGGGAGAGCTCCCATCATCTCCTTTAGCTTTGTTCCCAGTTATGGTTTTACCTAACTGAGTATGAAGAGATGTTATTAGTGATACATTCAGAAATGGATCCTTGGAGGATAATCAGAAGTTTGGATTTGTGAACAGCGAGCTGAAGTTGGTGGTCTGATGTAAATCACATATAAATTGAGTATGCAACCTGATACAGGGTTTGGTCTGATAGAGATACTACAAGGTGAATGAACATTTTTGTCAAGATTCAAGATGTTACTTTAAATGACACAAGGAAATGTTTACTGGAGGAGTAGAATTAAAAGGAAAAAGACCAAAGATAAAATTTGATACAACCCAGTCAGGAAATGAGAAGAGAACTTCAGAAGGATATATTATAAAACAAGCCATGTGACAAAATAAAAGGAGGAAGAGAAGATTTGTTCCCAGCCAAAAAAGAACAGCTCTTCTAGAAGAATGACTGACTTCTTACAAGTTAACACTGGTAAAGATGCAATGTTTGTTTTGAGAGCTGTGAAAAGGTCACTGCAGACTTTGGAAGATTGGTGCAGTTAATTAATTTCTATTTGCTGCCTTGTTTCTTTCTGGAAGAACAGATTGGGAAAAAGTGTTAATTGGAGAGAAAATATGCTAGTATGGTAGTCTTCCCACTGGTTATTCTTTATCGGCAACATAAAAGTTTATCCTCCTCCAAACTTGTGTTAGGTATGTGCAAGGAAAAAGCTAAATTCCATTAGAGAAAACAATGGAGAAACTTGGAGAAGATCAGGGAGCTAGTATCAGTTGGCATTTTCTTTTATGGAGATGTACTGTGGCATTGTACTGTTTTCAGTATGTTTTTGCTGCATGTATGTATGTCCTAAGAATAATGAAAAACTAGTTCAGTTGTTTAGATTGATGGTGAAATTCCCTTTTTAAAAATCATATCATGTGGTAGAGTTTAATCTTTTGTACTGTGTAGCTGTGAGCTGATGTTTGGATAAAAAACAGCTGGCAGAAACACACAGTAAGATATGGTTGATGGGTTAGAGGAAATCATAGGACCTAACTGATTTGATGCCTGTTTGTTCAGCTGAGGGAGTGTAGGAGAGCTGGTCGCTCTAGGATGCACAAAGACAGTGTGTGCTCTATAGCTGCCTTCTTCAGGTTGGATTACTGTGTGCATCTGCATTCGTGACCCTAAATATTTATTTGTAAATATATTGTGTTCCTGTTCTTCTAAAGGTGAATGCACTAGACCTTTAAGTTCAGAGATACCTTCTTCAGGGACATATAATTTAGTGGAAAGTACCTTTTTTTCTTTTAATATGCTTTAGCAATTCATTGGATGTAATGAAAGGTCAAGGGACTGATGCCCAGTGTAAAGTTCAGAATACTCTGCTTTTGGCTGGAAAAAAGTTTAAAAGTGCAGCTCATGTCTAAAAAAAACATTCTGCCTTGGGAACTGATACGCATAGGAAAGATCTTAATTGTCTACCACAGAGCAGTAGTTTTATAGGTATCCTGAGAGCAATAGAGTAGATGTCTTACCTATGAATTCTGAAGTTAAATGTGAGCATCTGAGTGATACAGATGGAAGAGAAGACATATGGAAGAGTGATACATATGGAAGCCTGGGAGCTCGGGTAGACTCCTGAGAAATGTAATGTGTTAGATCCTCCGTGGATGATGGTTCATAACTGCCCGTTGCCACTGGTCATCTCCTATTTTCTAAGTATGACTATGACTGGAACATGGGAGAGCAGCTCGAGATAGGTGAACAAACAGGTTTTGAATTGAGCAAATGCTTGGTAAGTACGACATGATGTCATTTGTGAGGCCCTCATCAACTAATTCAAAATTGTTGTTTTAGAGAGTGGAGCTGATAGTTTCTTCTTAGACTATGGAATCTATGGAATTATTAGTGCCATTAAATACTGAGTGTTTTCAGTTATCTGATACAAAAATAATTTAATTCACAATAAAGTCATTTTTGAGTGTTGTTTTCTAGGAGAAAGCATGGGTATGGTGTAGGTTGTCACATCTGTGCATCCCAGTTTTTATTTTCTTTGAGCTTTTTTCTCTATTGTGAGTTTGACCCTATTCTGCCACATACAGTAGATTTTCTAATGACACTAAAGCAACTTATGGCCTACTTATCCTTTCTTACAGCTTTGTCTTTTGTTGGATATCCTAAACTACGTCATTTCGGTGCAAGTGATCCTAATCTGTGTGTATTTTTCTAGTCTTATCCATGACTGAGGCAGGATAAAAGCTGCTTGAATTCTTCTGAAATCCGTGTAAATATAGTGTGGTATTTCTAAGAGACGTAAGGCTGCTGTGCATTGATGAGAGTTAGTTATTTGGATACAATTCAGATACTGAGAAAAATACAGGGTTTTTTATAAACAGCAGGTATGACAGGAAAAAGGTATGAAAAAGGAATTATGTGAAACCTCTTGTTTACAAATGAGGTACTGCTTATCAAATTTAAATAAAGAGTAAGAGTTTCTTTTGGAAGAAATGTGTTTTCAAGGAAGTTCAAAGTGAACTGGACAGGTAAACAACTGCTGTGAGTTCCAGATTGCTGATACCTAATGAGGGGTCAGACCGAGTTCAGTACAATTGGGTGATGCTAAAAGCTGCGCTGTGATAGCAATGTTGCTTCGCAGAGAGATTTGGTCACTATGTTGTTGCACAGTATAGTCACAAACAAGGTAAGTTCTGTGATGTAGTGATTATATCTATGCTAATATCTGTTTAAGCACAGTAAAATACTTGATCTTGGTTTAAATTTTTCTGATATAAATGCGAACACATGGCTGTTGGAGGGAAATAAGGTTGTTAAGTTAGTTCCATATTCAAAAATTCCACTGAAATAGAAAGCAGCAGTTAAAAATCACAATTTGCGATGCCACTATAGCCAAATCTAGCAACGCTACTCTTGGTCCAAGGCAGGAGGGACGATGAGCTAGTGGTGTGATCACCTCTTGTTGATGAGGAATTAGCTGAGGAAGGTGAGCAGCAACATGGTTTTCCTTCTTCCTCCTCCTTTTCTGCTGCCATGCTGTTGTTAACTGTTCTTTTTAACCAGTATAACTCAATCCCAAGTATTCACCTTGATGACATTTCCATAAATGACCACAAATTCTTGGAGACTTGCTACAGGCAGCCATCCTGAGCTAGAGTTACTGTATGCACTCTTCTTCAGCTGCAACATTGTTCAAACTCAGCCTTCATTTTTGCACTATAGGGTGCAAGAAGGATAATCAGGTTTACATAAATTAGTCTTTATAGAGAAAAAAACCTCAACAAAACCTGTTATTTGTGGTTGAGAAACAACATGTATTTTTATTGTCAGGCTTCTTAATGTTTTGAAATTTCTGATACTTTTTGAGAATGTTAGACTTAAAAACACATTGGTCTGATAGCTTAAAACTTGGTTAATTCTTTGAGGATTGATTTTTGTTTTAGTTTTGTTCAGGAAGTTTTGTGAATTTTGACAGTATTTGCTATAAAACTTCATATGCCTCAGCTTAAAAATCAACATCCTTTTACTAGTAAGCATACAAAGTATTTGTTACTTAATTTTTCAAAGACTTCAAAGTAAAGGAGAGAAAAACTTTTTCACCACATGCGTAGTGAAATTAACATTTGATATGCAGTTTTAAAATACTTTTTGTTTTGATTTCCTGCTGAAGTTTTTGCCCTGTATTCATCCTGTCATTACCAGGCTCCAGGTCTTCTTTTTTTTTTTTTTTTTAAATAGATTATAGCATATGTTTCCCTATATAGTGTTCTTCATGTTTCCTACTTTCCTCTTCTCAGTCACTGTTTACTTTCACCTAAACGTTGCTCTGCCACCTCTCGCATGTCTTTCCTCTATATGGATACGGTAAAATATGAAGGCTTAGTTGCTTTTCATATGCTGCAAGTAGGAATTTTTCCTATTGCGTCTTTGCACCGTTAATGTTTAGGTGGCCGCCTACGTACAAATATTTCTAGAACTTATTGCTGGCTTTTTTCAGAGGTTTCTTGGAACACAGGAGGACTAAGACTAACCAGATACTGTTATCTACACTGTTTCTTCTATGCTCCTGCATACCAAGAAAGAAACCAGATGTGATTCTAGTCACTGTGCTTCCTTGGGCGTGCAAGTTGCAATGGAGGTTGGGGACAGCCAGCTGTGTGCAGAGATCAGTGATGTGTTCGTACCTTGTGGAGTGTTGGCTTCATAAATATAAATATGTTTTTCATATAGGTACAGTATTTCAGATTGATAGAAAGTGCTGTTTGCGTAGGGGGGATTTTTTTTTCTCTTCTCATCTCTGTAGCATATTCTTTGATAACTTAGGGAATATTTGACAATTTTGAAGTGGCCTTGGGCAGCCTGGTCTAGTGGGAGGTGTCCCTACCTATGGCAGGGGGGTTGGAACTTGATCTTCAAGGTCCTTTCCAACCTAAACCATTCTTTGATTCTATGAAAGATGTGTGTCTGTCCAAGATGCTTTTTGTAACAGCTTCACGAGGGGGAATCGGAAGCTAGATTTGCTGCTATGTGGAGGAGCTCTTGCATATTGAAGGACAGAAAAAAGTCTTTTCAAATTGATCCATAATTTAGAAGAAGACATATGCTGAGATCTGGATTAGACTGGTGAAAATGGAAAAGAAATGTCACTTCCCATTTGCTTAAAATCATTTGGCCATTTGTTTCTCAGCTATTTTTTTATTCACTTTTTAAAATGTCTGTAGCTGTCTGAAGTTCTCAGCTCTTGTGTTCTGCAAAAGGAAATCATAAATTCACCTCAGATCTATTGTTGATATCAGCTGTCTTAAAATCATCACTCACATGTTTCAGGAGCAATAATTATCTACTTTTGCCAAATAATCCTAATTGGCCTTATTTAACTTCGTGTTTTGTGTAGTTGCTGGCTGACGCTGCTGCTCATAGGGGGTGCATTCCTATTTAGAAAGTGCTGCAGCATTTTTTTTCCAAGAGAGAAAGATGTCAGTGAGAATCTTCTGGAATTTGCAAAGAAACATAACCTTAAAAGTGCCTGAGTTTTACCACGATTTGATTTTAATTTAAATGCCATCACAGAAGCCTGTCTTCTTATGTCAGTCTCTATTCAGTTCTAAATGTTTAGAGGCAGAAGGTTGAGGCACAGCAGCGACTGACAGCGTGGGATGGTGTTTTGCAGAGTGCCTGAATAAGACATCCCTATGAGTTTGACTTAATTGTTTTTCAAGTCATTTGATTTATTCTACATCGGTCTTAAAATCATGCAGGAGAAAGTATTCTTGGCCCAATTGAATCTGTACAAATTTGGTTCCAGTATTGAATGTAAACATAGATTCAAGAGAAAAGACAACTGCATCTCAGCTGTGGAGAAAGGGGGACAAGGGAAATTATCTGTAGGTTGTTGTTGAAGAGGGTGAGGAGATGGCAGGTTGTGCAGAGTGGGGTGCTGTGTGGGGTGTCCCCTGCCTGGTCAAGCTGGGCTCCTCCGTGCCTGGCGAGACCTGCCAGCCACCTGCCCCGTGGCGTGCACGTTTTAACACTCTCCACCAAATGCTTACAAGGGTTACAATATTTATTTCAAAAGCAGTGGAATTGTGACTTTTTAATCTCACTACATTTATATGAGTTTTGAGTAATGTGTTTAAAAGCCAGCATGACACCATGAGGGTGCATGAGATAGTGTTTGAGGGGTGGCTGGGTACTGGCTCTGCACTCGTATTCAGTTGACTTGAAACTTGCCCACTGACACAGGGCATATATGCACTATGTGCCACAACAGAATTTAGCACAATGTTGTTCTAATGCTATTGCATTTGCTTCAAGCTTGTATTATTTAAGATTAAAAAAGAAAAAGGCTAGGCCTTTTTTTCTTAATTATGTTATTTTGAGAAGTGCACCTTAGAAATTGAAGAATCATATAGAAGCTATAATTTTATCTCTTGATATTGTATATGCAGGTAGGTATAGCTTTGCTTGACAGTACTGCTGTTGATAATACTTGCTTAAGTATTATTTTTGCTGCAAATTCAAAAGAATAAAAACCAAAACCAGAACCAAATCAAAACCACTTTTGAGAAGGGCTAGGGAGCTTGAGGTAGCATTTCTGCTTCTGTCTGAGTTAATAACAACATTGTTAAGAATTGAAATTTGAAGTGAAACTTTTCTGTGGTGAGAGAATATTTAAAGAAATTTTCCCAGACACTCAAACCAATGGAAGGTCTGAAAGGGATCAGCTGTTACAGTTTCAGTGTACTTCAATTTTAAAAAAGTTAAATTGGAAAGAGCGGTGTTAATTTTTTCTTTTGTTAAATACATATTTAAAACTTACATGTCTTTGGAATTTGTTTTTGCATCCTGTAGACTGTGGGACAGGTGGTTCTTTTCATTGTTTGTTTCTTCAAATCAGGGCTTGCACAGCTGCGTGAACACAGTGACACTTTTTCTGTCTTTGGCTCCCTATTATCATTCAGTTAAGACACTCAAGGAATTAATTTGAACTCCACCATCTATGGATTTAAAAAAAAAAAAACAGCTGGGTTTAGCTGAAATTGCTAATTAGTTAAAAGCTGTTGGGAGACCGGTTGTGCCGTTGGTTGGTGCCCCTGCTAGCAATTAAGCCATTTCCCTGGAAGGCCACACAGAACATGTTTATTTTAAATGTATATACATCAACATTGAACCTCTATTCAGCAAGAGATTTTTTAGGAAGGCCTCTCTCCTCACATTTTAGGAGTTAAGAGACTGCCGTCCAGTTTTCTGACTAGTCTGAAGGGACCTCTTGTTTTCGCTAGTTAGTCTCCAATGAGCTCAGTAAGCAATTTTTAATGAACTGAATCAATTCAGCGGCTGCTTCTCTGCCCTGCCTTGTGCTTGCCACCATTCTGGTGACCTTCAGGTTCAGCGACTACTTAAAGTTAATTATATCCCTAATGACTTCGCAAACTTGTTTCCAGATACTGTGAACTGGGGCAAGGTTCGAATGTAAACATATGCCCTTCTTTCTGTTGCCGAGGTAAATAATATTAAAATGTTATCTGCAGCATATCTTCTTGTCTGCAGCTAACAAACTTAAGTAAAGCCAAAGTTTGAATGTCTTCCAGATTCTTAAGTAAATGCTTCCTAAATTCACAAATAAGACTCAAGTTTGGATATAACTGTCTTCAGAGAGAGGTGCCTTCCTCTCTGTTTACTTTGTGTCTCTAAATATATTTTGTTAATCTACTTACACACAAGTCAACTGTAAGGGGTTTTTTGTTTGTTTGTTTGCTTGTTTAATTCAGAGCATAGTCCAAGTTGCTAGGTAAAATTTTTAACTTCCAGTTCCTGAGCTTGGTTTTGGTGTGGACTGTTTGGCTTTTGTATGGTAATCTCAGAGGGTTGTTATTTATTGTCTCAGAGATACTGAGATTCCAACCCTTTATGAAAGGTACTGAAATGTATTTTTCATAAAATGATGGGAGATAGTCTGGGTTTCATAATAATTATAGAATCATGCAATCATAGAATACCAGGTTGGAAGAGACCGCAAGGATCATCTGGTCCAACCTTTCTTGGCAAAAGCATGGTCTAGACAGGATGGCCCAGCACCCTGCCCAGAAAAGTGTCCAGTGACAGGGAATCCACCACTTCCCTGGGGAGATTGTTCCAATGGCTGATAGTTCGCATTGTGAAAAATTTTCCTCTTGTGTCCAATGGTAGAAAATACATGTTTCATGATTTTTTCAAGGTTGTTAATTTCAGTCTATAATATCTATTGAGGAATATACAGCAGTGATTGCTAAAAGACAAATTTCAAATAGAATTATTTTTGCCTTCATAAAACAATGGTATCACAAAGCAAACTTGTTCTCCCAGTCTTACCCAGACTGCGTAATGCTTGTCACGGAAACATCAGGGCAGAAGTATCAGGAACAATTTTATTTTGTTTTCCTGCTCTTGTCCTTCCTAGTATACCTGGGATAGTTGCAATTGTGTATACTTAGACACCAGAGTGTCTAAAAGAGGTACCTTTAGCTTCAATATCAACTCTTGAATGCTTTAGCTCCAAAAATAAGCATGGTATGGATCCAAGCTACTCTTTCTTTCTTATTTATTTACATTTTGAATGAGCACCTACCAGAATGTTACATAAGTTCTCATCAGATTTTCTGAATTATTCTTCTGTAGCTCTCTGTTGAACATGGCCATTTTGCAACAAGTGAATTACAAAAGACAGAAATTTAAGTGCTATACCAAAAGATTTTGTAAGTAGGTGATAGTAGGAGTCCTATACGTTTTTACTTTTCCACTCCATCCAGGTTTGCAAAAAGCATCTTTTTCTGAACATGGTATCAAAGGGCATGGTTCTTTACTTTTTATTACACAGCTCTAATTTCTTTTTCACTGCATACATCTGGGTGTATCAATTAAATATCAGCTGAGGAAATGAAAGTTCTATGTTTACTTCCTTTAGAAAGATGAAATTTCAAGATGAAGGTAACACCTACTTAATAAAGATAAAATAAAAGCAATTATTTGCGGGGGCTTTTTCAAAACATGGATGATTTTTAAAATATGCATACATACCTTCACACAATAATACTCTGTTGCATGTGAAGATTTTAGTATATGGTACCAGAATAAGTGAAATGTCAAAACCACACATATTTGAAGTCATACGATATTTTTTAATTTACATTTAGGTTGAAGTACAATTTGTTTGGAAAGTAATTTTTTAGAAAACCATCAAAGCCTTCTGATTTTTAGGATTACTCTGGTACTGGCTTCTGCTCAGCTATGCCTTACAAACTCAGAGCATCGTTCTATTGGTCTTTACCAAATCTGTTCCCTTTCTGTATGTCATGCAGAGTCAAGTTACCTACAGGTCTGAAATGATTGCTCTCCTTTCCCTTGGTAGCATTAGGTTTCCTAGTAAAACCTGCGATCCTGTAGGCACCAGGGTGACTTCATGCACCATCTGAACCTCGTCATTGCTTTCCTGAAACTATTATTACTGTAAATGCATAAACTTTTTCAGGACAGGGTCATCTGTTACTGAATGATGTGGAAAACAGAACAAATATGTATTTCACTACTAGGCTTAAAAGGTGTCTTTAAAGTACTTGGATTTTAAATAATTTGGTTTGTACTGAGTATTGCTCTTTCACTATTAATCTACTTGAGGAGATCACGGTTCATTTTTTGGTGGGGATAGCAGAGGGGAGGCCTAGTTGGAATGGCTGAAAGAAGGTTGGGAAAGGACCATTCTCACTCCCCTGATGAGGAGTGTGGTACCTTCCATCTTTCTCCATCTCCATCCCTTTAAATCCTGTGAACTCAGGGCAGGTTCACCCATCCTTCCTTTGCTGACCCAGGAAAACGTAAGCGCGTGCAAAGGGGAACTCGGATAACTCTACTTCTCCAGCCCTACTAATCCCCCTAGCTCTGCTGATCTGATTTTGGTCTGTAAGCAGCTTAATTTTTGGAGTCTACTTTAAAGGATCATTTGATCTTGAAGTTGTTCATATATCTAAATAATAACTTTCTGAAATGCTACTGTAGCTTTTGGTTGGTTCCCTACACTTCCTTATGCATTGCTCCTTTTATCATGTCTGTAAGGTGTTGGCACGGTGTACCAAATGCAACCGCTTCAATGAGATATGTATTTTCCTTAGAAAAGTAGCTTAATTTTTCCTTGTAGGTATTATATGGAAACAGGTGAAAATCGGGGTTTTTAAACATCACTTGTTTCCTGTTTATATTAGAAAAAACAGGTTGAAAGCACATGGATGTTGACTTGGGATTTTTTTATAAAGATATTTTTGTCAGTGGTTGACACTGGTTTCAAATCACCATTTTGACTTTGTAAGAAAGTTCGTTTCCCCACTGCTGGTTTTGCCTGTTTAGCAGACACCCTACATAGCAATTATCTGATCCATAATCTGGGAGGCTGTGTCACTGTTAAAACAGTACAACTGGTATTGTTGAGAAATGTTGTTACTTTGTATTAATTTTTCATTCCCGCAGAAGTTAAATCTGTAAACTGGAGAGAGATAAGAGTCACAGCGGCACTCTTTTAAGAGGAACAGAATAAAACCAGCACCACATACCAGCATCAAAGTTAGTGATGGCAACTGATGATGCATATCCCAGGAGATATGGTTACACTTCTGGGAAGTCACTTCCATTCTGTGATCTGTCAGTTCTTTCCTCTTCTTGACGTAATTACAGAGGTTTAATAACAAGTGCTATTTAAATCCTACATTAAAAAATAGAAATGTGTGAGAGTACTTGATGCTGAGTTATTGAATAAAGATAAGGAAAATATGATTCTAGATCTGGAATTTGTTATTATTAATTGGCAGTAGTTAAGCCGAGGTATTTTAAAGCATTTTTATTAGTGTTGGATTAATTTTGTGATTGGCTTCTGCATAATTTGGCATTCTGCAGCAGTGGGGTTAAGAAAGCACTTGTGATTTCATATACTTGTTACTGAATGGATAACTCATTCTTCGGGTCTGAGTATTTCCTGATTTATTTTTTTTCTCAAATATATGGAAAGTGTAAATTAAGGTCTGCAAAGCAGGAGGTATGTTTGATTTTTTTTTGCTTGTGTTGAGTCCTATGGTGGCTCAAACCATTGACTTTGTTGGGGAAGTGGAAATGTTATGGTCAGAAGGTGTAAGATTGATCTGTATTGATGTTTTAATTATTTTTCATGGTCTACTTAGAAACAAACTATATATTAAGCTGTAGGTTCTTATAACATGTAATACAATGAAATAACTTAATCCTTTTGTGACTTACTCTTGGAATTGATCCATTTGACTTAATTTGAAATTCAGAAATAAATTCCACTGCATCCGGATTGTTGACTCCCGAGACAGTAGTATTCTAAGTAAGAAAACACTTAATGGGGTTGGAATACAATGTAAAGTCCTGCTTCCTTTCTCCCCTTGCCTCTTTCCTCACCAAAAGCTGACCTTATGAATGCTAAGGAGCAGAGGTGATTCTGATTTTATTAACTTTATGAAGCTGCCTCAGAGACCAGGAGTCATCGTTCTGGCAATATGTAGAAACATAATGTGTCATTGAATTTGTAATTTCTAGGAAGAGTGGCTTAATATGAGGAGCTCATGGGAATCAGTGGTTTGACCCCTGTTAGCCTTGTGTTCATGTTTGAACATCATCTAACCATTTTCTTCTTTCAGTTCTTGCAAGTATATATTTAAACATGTCAGGAGTCTTTGTGGCAAACTGAAGAGCAGAGTGCTATTTGTATTAATGGCTGTTATGGTCAGAAGACATGCAGATATTCAGGGGTTGTAGACAGTCATGAGGTTTTTTACTTACACCTAATATAGTTGTTTCTATGAATTGTATGTGTGCATGTATATACCCATTGCATATGATATTTTGGTGGCTGCTGTTTTTTTGCATCAACTTACTGTGTTGCTTACAGTTTATTTTTCAATTGGCAGGTATTTAATTAGTCAAGGAGCACATGTAGGAGCTGTAAATAGTGAAGGAGACACTCCATTAGATATTGCTGAAGAAGAGGCAATGGAAGAGCTGCTTCAGAATGAAGTAAATAGACAAGGTAATTTTGAACATGGAAGGGTGGTTTTGTTTATTGGACACTAAATATATTTTTGGGAAATTATGCTAAATTAGGAATTTTAAAGTCACTCAATTTATTTTCTGAAGAGAATTGTCAATACAATGTACAGTGCTCAAGCTGTCTTCTAGGTGTTTTTACTCAGCCCAGTCTCTTGTGAAGAAAGAGAACAGAAGTATTGAACCAGGTGTTGACTGGATTCCTGCATTCACTTAACTCAACAGAATTTAGGTGGTATTTAGATACTATGGATGGTATTCAGTGTATCTGGGATATAGACTTCTGCATCCGAGCTTTAGACTATGTCTAAAGAAATTCCTGCCTTAGAGAGGAGAGAAATAGAAAGCTGAAATAGAAACTGTTTCTTTCCATTGACTACAAGAAAGCCTAGAATAACTAAAACAAGAGTAAACAACTATACTGTATCCCATAAATCACCCTTTGTGTCTAGTTCTGACCTTTTGAATGCCCTGCAATGCCAAATGTCTGAAGCTACTCCTTGGGATGAGGAGTCTTAGATTGCACTTGTTTTAGGGGTGAGAACCTATCATGAACCTTTAAGTTCCTCCCCATTTTGTGTACTCTTCTGAGAGCACTATATTAGGTGAGCATTCATGTAACAGTTAATGGATAGGTATCAAGTTTTGACAGTATTGTGCAAAAACGTGTACCCTAAATTTATGCACCTTGCTCCTAGAAAGTTGCTAGTACTGTCAGTGGTGTCTTTACAAGAGAAATTGGCCTTTGAAAAAGCACATTGATTCATTTTGCCCTGCTTCGCCCTGTCCCCGGCTTACACTGCTGTTTTCCATGTTCCAATCCTCAGGTGGATTTTCCAGTGAAAGGTCTTTGAAAGTTTCTGGTTTTTCCATTTCACAGAGGAAAGAATATTCAGTTGTTGTTGACTGACCACCTTGAATCCAGCAGAAATGCACTGCTATCCCAGAACTTCTCCGCACAAGAACTGGGGTGATGTGGTCTGAGTTACAGATTGAGGGAAGGTGACATTCAGAGTGAAGAATGGAGCCTTGTGGGGGGGGTGCTAAGGGACTGCATGTCCATTACTTCTAGACCACTGCCCACCTCTTAAAAGGCTTCTTCCTCCTTGAAAATGTTACTTTTTTTGGAGCGTTGAATGTGTATCTCTAAGATAGATTTACATAATTTGACAGTAAACTAGTAATTGCTTCAGGCTTTACCCTGATTTAATTTGTGTGGTTAAACCCGTTTAATGCCCAAAGCAAATGGTGAAAAGACAGTGGATGACATGATATGCAGGGAAATAAGAGATACCTACTGATATACAGCAGTGGACTGTAGGTTTGACAAAGGCTTTGATTCCATTATTTGGTAGTGTTAATGGAATTTTGATTAACAGTTCTTATCGTTAACACACAAAGAACATCAGATTAGATTGTTGTGAAAATTTTTTTGTCTGTACTACCATTTGTCTATTTTAATTAGTTTGGAAAAAATACAGTTGTTCTCTTTTCTAACAATACTGTCAATCTTTGCTGGAGAGTTGTTTCTGGAATATGCCTCAGCCTAAATTCTTTAAGGTTGTTTTTGAAACGTTTGACTTTACTGATGTGCTATACTAATTGTCTGTAGTAGTTCTTTATAAAATTGACATTATTTGGGAAGAGATATCTGCCCAAATCTCTTACTTACATGTTACTGCTTTTTTAAAATTTAATTTTTTATTATTATTTGTTATATGGGGGTTTTATATACATTTTTACAATGCAGAGATTAAACATTACACGCTAATTTTTATTCTTTTGCAAATTTACTTGAACAGCCCAATTGTAAAATTAGCATTGGCAACCTAAACTAAATACCACAATTAACTGAAAACTTCAGCCTGGTTTGCATATTTCATCTTTAAAGCTTACAATAAACTGTCTATGGTACTGTCTTTATGAGTATGAGAAGAACGCAGATGTTCCCACACTGTTGCTGTTAGCTTCTAAAGGGATAATTCAAGTTGTTTTAAAATCCTAAATTTCACTTGCTGTGGAAAACCTGTTTTCCAGGCATTCCTCTTACGTTTTTATGTCACTTGGCTTGCTGACTAGCTAAGGGATTTTCAGAAAATTGTGGTCTTTCTCAGATGATTTGAAAAATATATTGGTTGAACGAGGCACCGCATCAGGTGAGAAAAAACTTGCTAGGGCTCTGCTTCAAAATGCTTTGACCTCTGTCTGTGGAGGACAAGAACTGGATGCTGTGCTGAAGAGTGACCACATTGTGAACATCCCTCACAGCATTTCTGCCTTCCTGGTCTTAACAGGACACTAAAGCCTATGGTTATATATATAGCCTATATAGATTATTTTTTTTAATATATATTTTTATATATTTACACACACATATATGTGAATGGGTTTATATATATGTATTCTACCTATCTTGTTTTGCTGTTAGACCACTTAGGGGTTTTGGTTTCACAGAAACAGGGAAGAAGGCATGCAGCATCCCTCCTTATGAGCTAAGGGCTTTTACCTGCAGGGATGAAATCACAGGAAATATTTAATGATTGTGGATGAGAATGGAATAGAAAGAATACGAATCTGGATGTTAACTTGTAGCGTATATCTTACTAAATCACGAGACAGTTGTCTCAGCAATAAGGTTTTAATCATGCTTTGATGGCATCCTTAACTTGCATATAAAGTTAATATTATATACAGAATGATTATTTAGCCATTATCATGATCACTGGGAAAGTGCCTAATTGTGTATGTTGTGGTTAGAGAAGTTAATAGCTCTAAAATAGGAACTTAATTGTTTATCTTAATGTGGAATTAACACTGATGCATTGTGACAGTTTCATCTTTGACTATGCATGTGGCTGAAAGCAATTATCCCTCCAGCTTTAGCATTGCTCCATGAATAAAATAAAGCAGTGCCACAGTTTTGATAATGCAAGTTAACTGTGGGGTCTATGGAATGATCAGCCCTTTCTCAGTATTGCCAGTAGTGGAAGATCAGCCTATTTATTTTGAAAATAAACAAATCTGGGTGCCAAAAAATCTTACTTCTGTGTAGGTAAAATATGCAGCATGAAAATTAAGTAGATGTATAACGTTGTGTACGTATAACATTGTGTACGTTGTAGACGTATAATGTGTAACGTTGCCTTGCAGCCTTTTCACGTGTATTTATTCCTACATTCATTAGAGTTTCATTTTGTGTTGCTTAGTTAATGCTGTGAGTATGGCTTCCTACATATTGGAGTCAGCAGTCCAAGTCGTTTGGTGTCAAAAGATTGCCTGGAAAGATCAGTCAGGTGCATTGTGATTTCAGATATGTATAAGTGATGACATTGGATGTTTGTTTCTGTTAGAAATCTGAGGAGAATCACCATGTTAGCTCACCCTTTTTGCTGCTTTTGCAGACCTTCAGTCTTTATAGGAAAGGTTCAAACAGAGCCTTCCAGTTGTGCAGCTGTTCAGCCTTCTACAGATCACCAGTTTGTTTGTACTTATGCCCAATTTTTACAGGTATTGAATTATGTTTTAAGGATCTGTCTTTATGCTGGACAGGACAAAAAATGTGAGCCTCTGGAGACACTAAATTCACAGAAATAAATTACAGAATACAACACAATTCAGGTCTATGTGACATTGCATGCTTAATAAAAAGAAGGATCTGCAGTGTTTGCTCATCCTGTTTTAGCATTCAGACTCCAAAATCTGAGCTGTCTACAGAGGAGATGGACAGTGATCCAAATCAATCTTTTTGTTTTGCAAGTTCTGCTGTAAGGAGTGTTGGATATGAAAGAAGAGAGCTTTTATAGTAGTATTATCCAATATCTTTCTTTCTTCAGTTATTCTAATCTCCATATGCAACACTTCTGAATTGTGACCCTTGGTTCAGGTGTCTTTTCATGTGTCCTCTTGTGTGGGCCACGGATCCCCAGACAAGGTCACCTGTGTTCTGCTGAGCATATACCGGGACCCTGTTGATATAATGGACTATGCAGTAATTTTAAACTAATGGTCGAGCTATCCTATAAGTAAAGCCATAGCACTTCAATAGTAAGGAAAGCATTTTTCTACCCTAATCCTCAAAAGGAAATTATTTGCTTAATCATTTTTTAAGCTTAAAGCCTAGTTCAGTTTTCTTTGTGAGAACATAAATTACATACATGCTCAGGTAAGGCATAGAGATTTTTTGACAGAGTTACGAACATTTCACAAGTAGGAAAACTGGATGTTTTATGGAAATTGTTCCAAAGTGGTGCTGAACAACTCTTCGCTTTGCATGCCATGTGTATTAACTATTTTGTGTGCTACACAAAAAACTTCTCTCAGGACCTGTTTTGTTGTTTCTCTATGTGGCTGCTGTCTTTATCATGGGCCAATCCCATGCATATAGGTGCCACTGCAATCCGCAGAATTCATTATCTTCATTAAAAATATTATTGTTTACAGTTTCTTGATATCATAGAATCATAGAATGGTTTAGGTTGGAAAGGACCTTGAAGATCATCAAGTTACAACCCTCCTGCCATAGGCAGGGACACCTCCCAGTAGACCAGGTTGCCCAAGGCCACGTCCAGCCTGGCCTTGAACACCTCCAGGGATGGGGCCTCAACAACCTCTATGGGCAACCTGTTCCAGTGCCTTACCACCCTCAAAGTGAAAAACTTCTTCCTAATGTTCAATCTAAACCTGCCCTCTTCCAGTTTGAAGCCATTCCCCCTCATCCTATCACTACATGCCCTAGTAAAAAGTCCTTCCCCAGCTCTCCTGTAGGCCCCCTTTAGGTACTGGAAGGCCGCAATAAGATCTCCCCGGAGCCTTCTCTTCTCCAGGCTGAACAGCCCCAACTCTTTCAGGGTCTCCTCATAGGAGAGGTGCTCCAGCCCTCAGATCATCCTCGTGGCTCTCCTATGATCCCTTGTGTTTCTACTCTGCAGTGTTTCAGCATATCATAGTTGTGGAAGTCGTCTTTTGCCAGTAGTGTAAAATTTTCGTTTGCACTGTTGAAAACTGGCAGACTTGAGAGAGATGTGGCTTTAGCCCCGGCTAGCCCTGGCCAGTTTTAAACGCTGCCTCTCCTCAGGTCTCGAGTAGGGTTAAGTGTCATGGATTGAAGTGATTTTTTAGCTGATTATCATCAGATGTCCTCTTAAAATTATTTTTAACTGCTTAAGCAGTTATTTTGAATTACAGGAAACATTCTCGGGAGGTGAGTTAGTGGGGAGAGGTGACGTGAGGTGAATCAGGAGTTCATGATACAACATGGTAGCTATTCTGTGACTATCACAGAGATCACTTCTCCTTTTCCAAGGAGAAGCAAATGTTCCTCATTCTTAATTATAGGTAAATGTAACGAGACTCTCTCAGATGTATTGCTTAACGCAGCTTTGTTTATGTGGATAAAATGCGAACTATTACATTTGTATATAAACATTCGCTACATGAAGTAAAAAGTGGGTTGCTCCTCCATGCAGTATCTATAAAACATGCCTTTATATGGCTGAGGAGTACTGAAACAATGATTCAGCATTTAAATTTATGCTGAATTTCATTAAATGCTCACTGAACGGCACGCTGTTTTCAAACCTGCTTGGAACTGTTGAATAACACTTGTTGATCAGAAAAAAAAAAAAAAAAAGGAAAGTGTTTAGCAATAAATTATTTAATGATTTAAGACGTTGTTAGACTGCCAGAGAGGTTAAGCGTACTGGTTCTGGGAGCGAGTACTCGGGCTGAAGTTGAGCTGGGAGGCAGCGCATTGCCATCTATGGGCCGCGTGGAGAAAGTGGTTGAAACCTATGACGAGCATTTTCTTTTTCTCTGATAACTTAATAGAGGCTGGAAAACCAAAAGCAAGGAGAAAGGGCCGTACAAGGTATAATGAAGGCTGTTTGCATGTAGTTAATAATGGGAATTGTATTTAGCTTATCTCAGAGAGCAGCTTTTTGTCTATGACGGAGTTTAATCCCTGTTTTCCTGCCAATTATTCATGTGGGATGATTTATTTCCATTGGCAAGATTCTCGTACTTTCTTCTGTTGAAATATGATCAGAAATTTACTGTCTTGTAAAATAATGTATTGGTGCAGCCATTATATCTCATGTGGTCTTCAGAAATGCGATTGTTTGTGATACTGATGGAAGTCTATATTCAGTATTAGTTACTTTTTCTGCAAAAACATTGCTATTTTGACAAAATTCTCTAGCTCTTTAGGCATACCTAATGCTTAACCATTAGAAGTTCAAGATCAGGGTTTGGGAGGAACTTTTTCTCTGTTCTTCCTTTATACAAAAGTGCCTCGGAACGACCAGCCACACACATGAACAGTTTTACACTGATAGGAATTTACGTCACATTCTTCAGGTGGGGAAGGTTACTCATGCTGATAAGGATTCACAGTTAGACGTCGGGTATGCAAAAATGGGATGGACATAAGTGTGACTAACAGTTGATAAATAAACTGTTTATTTGCGCAGTGGTGTTTTGCAGGCAACACTGACATGTAAATGACTGGACTCTAGAGAATTATTTTCCCAGGATCTGCTGGTCTGCACTGCTGTGTCATTCTGAAAGGCAAGCAGATGCCAAGGCCCAAGGAAGTTACAGTTTGCAGTAGTTCACACATCAATATGTAGGAGCCTTCTAGAGGAACAAGAATACGTGATTATCAATACGTTATTGACTCAGAGTTCCTGGTTTTCATTCTTCATATATGTCAGAGTTGTAAAGATCATTAGATAAGTAAAATTGAATCTCTGTTCAGATTTATTTAGTCGAGGATTGTCTTGAGAGAGATAGTTTTAGAAAGTTCCATGTATTTAATTTTTACCACAGCTTCTTTAAAACAAGTACATTTTAGCTTTTTCCTCTGTTTAATGCTTCAAAAATCTTTTTTTTCTTGCAGACTTAGCCTCCAGATTATGGGTTTTCATCGGTTTCTGAATAAAACATAATTCTGTTAATTTTTATTAAATTATCAAGATTTAAATGATTGGTTTAGTCAATTAAGTGGACGAGTCTAGGAGTTCGGTCAACTGCTTACAACACTTAATGTATAACCTGCCTCAGTTATTTTATGATACTTAGCAAAGTTTTGTCTTTTCATCTGTCCTTAGTGTAAAGGTTTACCAGATTTACTTAATAAACAGAATCTTTTCTCAAGCTGATCTTTCTTTGTGTTTTGGTTGGTGTTTTTTTGTAATTTTTTGTATTTTTTTTTACATATTTGTAGTCAGGGAATAGCTGTTATGGTGTGAATTGATGGAAGAATAACAGAAAAGAAGTGAACTCTGTTGTAGCACTGTCATATGCTACCGCAGACCAAACAAATGATGTTATATTTCCAAAAGCATGTAATAATTACATTCCTTCTTTCTGCATTTCAGGAAATTTTGATTTGGGCTTGTCATTTTCAAGGGTTTTCTTGCTCTATAATTAGGGAATTGCAGCATCTGTGAAGTACTAATTCATACGTAACATATTAGATCTATCAGTCTGCTGTCCACTACCTTAAAGGTATTTCAGCAGCGCCAGTATAATTCTTTCAGTTTGCCAGTTTGTTGCTCTGGCTTTTCTATTTGCCAGTGCATTGATAAGAGCTTGATGAATCTGTTCTATTATAATCTGTTTTATCACATTTTACACAGTAGAATGATTCATTGCAGTACATATAATCATCTCTATATTATCTGTGTCTTTTCTTTTTGTGATATTAATAATTTCTTTAATAAGGGCCACTTTTGTAAAGACTTCAAAAATTAACTAGGATAATTAATTATGTAGAGTCATTTTGACAAAAATACGTTCTAGCTTTGCATACTCTTGTTTGGGGTCTGCTTTATATTGTGTTGGACAGTTAGAGTTATGTGACAGAAACAAGTTTGCTGGAGAAAAATGGTTTGGGAAAAGATGAAGTTTCTGCAGGAAATGCTGAAAGAAGGCAGAATTAGATCTGAGTCAAGGAGCATCTCTCTCTTAAGTGTTTTTAAAGCCATCTTAACTTCTATTTTGTAGGCCATAAGGAATACTGTTGAGGTTTGTGGATTTAGCTAGGACATCAGTACCTGTTTGTAGGCTTCATTTGTTTTTATTGTGTCAAAGTTAATGCTTTGCTCCACGAGAAATCAAAAATTCAGAAGGCAGAAGAACAGTATATATTTTCCAAGTACCTGCATACCAGGGTCTAAGATTAGACAAATCATACATTTTGCTGAAGGTTGACCCAGTGATTTTCTGTTAAGAGTTCAACCCAGATACAATTTGTACTCTTGATGACCACAAATCCTAAGTTCCTTTTCCTCACTAAGTTTGTCACTGTTCAGTCAGCATAGATAGAGCAATGATCATGCATAGTTCTCTTCAAGACCCCCTTCCTGCTATGTTCTTTAGATCACTCCATGTGGTAGTAATTAAAAAATGTTTGCAAATACATGCTTTGCCCATTCGGGGTCTGAGGTTTTTTTCAATCTGTTTAACCTGATTTGTATACTTGTAAATCTTATCTTGTATTCCTTCCTTTTCATCAGTGTATGATATTTTTTTGTGAGATCTACTATAAGAAGTTTTCGTTGTTTCAGATTTTTTTGTTACCTGAGATATAGAGGGAGGTTTCCAAAGGCTTGGCTATTTGAGTATAAGGTTTGTGTTTCACAGTGATAGAAGACAAACCAGAAATTCTTTATAAAGTATTAAAAAATATAGCTTCATCTTTCTTATCATCAATGTTGAGAGGCAAGGCTGTTACTCTTCCTGTAGCTATCTCCTTGTAAAAAAATGTGGTTTCTACTTTCTACAGATATGTCAAACCAGACTTATATTTTGATGCTTAGAAGGTTAAAATATAATTTCTCTCTTTTTTTAACAGCTCACTTCAGTGATTATTACTGTGATGGTAGACATTCTTAAAATTGAAGAGCCAGTTTTAGTAGCTTTCTTCTTTTTTTTCCCCCTTTTGGGAATAAACTGCATTATGCATGCAAAGTGTCATGCAGTAATGGATGTTTTCATAATCTCTTGGGATTCATCGTCAAAAAGATATTCATATCTAACCGTGAACATTATTCATATTATTTGGCTGTTATTTTACTGTACCACATAAACACAATATAAGATTTGTTACATAATTGAAGTGTTTGAACTAAAATATTTTGTGTCCTCTTTTCCCCTCTCCCCCCTCCCTGTCTGAATTAGGGGTTGATATAGAGGCAGCTCGAAAAGAAGAAGAACGAATAATGCTAAGAGATGCAAGACAATGGCTCAACAGTGGCCATATAAATGATGTCAGGCATGCAAAATCTGGTGGTACAGCACTTCATGTAGCTGCTGCTAAGGGCTATACAGAAGTCTTAAAGTAAGTGTGGTTTAAGTGGAAATTTTCCATATTTGATTGTCCCATTGATGTAATGCTGTTTGGCATTGATAGGATTGGACACTTCTGACTTTTATAGGTTGTATCTTGGAAAATAACGATCTCTAGAACTATCTTTTCCTCAAAGTTTGATTTTATGTTTTCAGGCATTCATAAATCATGATGCTCTTAGCTTTCTATGTTAAGTCATTCAAAGTATGAACACAGTATACATACCGAGTCTGCATACTTATTTAAAAGAAGAAGTTGACAAAAAACTTGCCCTGTTTCTAAAGCCAACAGTGTAAACAAGGTTAATAGCTTTTTATAATGCCAGTTAGCATTCTGGTTGATGCATGTTTTCAAGACACCATATTTATTTGCATACATAAAGCAGAGTTTGTAATCCAGACTAGAGGCTTTTAGACCTAAAGAACAGAGAATTTAATTTTACGTTTTTGATATTGTTGTTGAAAATCATGACGCTTGAAGTCTTTCCTGGAAAGCTTCAGGCTTTTCATGTCCCCTAATTTATAGGTAGCATTTCATTCATACAATACAAGTATATACTGTAACAGAGGTTTAATTGTTTTTCATCAAAGCTCTGCTTTTATTTAAGTAAATCATACTTAATAATATATTGCTTTACTGTGATCGTAAATGTATTTGACTGCTTTAACAGTACTAGGAACAGTTATATATTGTAACATTTATGAAAATGAGCACACACCCTGACTGTTTAAGTATTGCTACCTTTAAGGTTTGCAGAGCCTTGTAATGCTTTGTCAACACAGAAGTTGAATGAAAGAGCTTTTTTAATCATTATAACCATTACGTACAATTTACTGAATGAGAGTTCTGCTTCAAAAAACCCTTCAACATAATGAAGAGAAATTATTCTGTTGGAAAAGAATAATTTTTGTTTTAGAATTACATGTGTCTGTAAGGAAGTTTTATGTATAAGTGAGGGGTTTTTTAGCACTCTCAGTGTCTTTTTTGTAGTCCAGTCCACGTACTTCTCCTAGGAGGGGAAAAATATACGTGCAGGCAATTTTCATGATGGCTTCAAATTAACAAAATTTGTGCTCTGTGTAGGATGCAAGACTGCAAGGCTTTGCAGCTGAGCATGTGTTAAAGTTGACTCGTTGGAGGATATTACTATAAGTATATTGGCTCTTGAGAAATTGAGAGAGTTTTTTCAGAAGCATACTTCACAGTTACGTGATTTTTAATAATTATGGACAATGTTTGAGAGAGCCAGTAGTCCTTACACAAAACTATTTGTCAGGTTAAGTGTCTGTTGTCACTTTGGCACTCACATCAGAACCATGCCGAATTTGAGTGTTGAATGCAGGCTGAAAAGCAGATCCTCTATTTGAGGAGCTCTGCTCCCTCTTGGAGAGCAATTGAGGCACGTGAACGTTAGACTGTTACAACATCAAATGTTAATGACAGGAGGAGATGCAAGTTTCAAGCAACTAATATTAGAATAGGAGGAGGTTTTAATAATTTACTAGATAAGAGCACTGTATCTAACAGTTTTTGACATTTTACAGCTCTCCTTTCCTTAAAAGGGTTTTTCTCTATTACTGCACATGTAGAGAAAAATATCTAACTGTATAGAAACAATGGGCTTTGAATGAAGAGGAAGTGAATAAGGAAGCAAGTGGAAAAGGCTACTTTTTAAAATTTTCCTTTGAAAATGTATAGGCCTGCTGAACAATGAAAAGGCAAATGTTTCTGTAAGGAAATAAAATTAATCAATCGTCAATAGCCCAACTAAAATATGTATGATGAAAAAGGAGAAAGATATTACTGTAGAATAATTTTATGATTTTACAACAATTTATTTATCCCTGTCAGCAGTGTGAAGATCTAATTCTTTTAATTTCCTTAGGCTTTTAATACAGGCTCGCTACGATGTAAATATTAAAGATTATGATGGCTGGACACCACTTCATGCTGCTGCTCACTGGGGTAAAGAAGAAGCATGTCGCATTTTAGTGGAAAACCTATGTGATATGGAGGCTGTCAACAAAGTGGTAGGATTTTTATGTAATCCTTGTCAAGATACAAAGTTCTGGTCTCTAAAGTGACTTTAGAAGCCAGGGTAAGAAAAGTGATGATAAACTGCTGTTTACTGTACGTGGAGCTTTATATAATGCATGTTTTGTCAAAACAGCATGTTTGTGTTCAAAACTAAATTCTCTGATTGTCTAAATTAATTTCTAGGCCCACTTTATGGTTAGTTCTATCTTAAATGATCCATGTAATCTTTGACACGGAAATTCAAAATAGAATGGGTTTATTGACATTTCAGAGGCGTAAAATCAGTGACTTGATGGATTGCATATAGGCCTTCATTTGATCACTGAAGACAATGATGATACCTTTGGGTATTGTCTTAACTCTTAAAATCGGCTTGTTTTGGCATACTAAAGAGTTAATCACTGTACGCTGGTTTGGGTGCACTGGAAGAAACTTGTAGGTGTCTCTGGACTCCCTAAATATAACTTGAATGCTTCCTAAACTGTATTTCCTCAACTTCTGTGCAAAGGCCTGTGTAGCTTGCTGGCTTTGCAAGATCTTGCTCCCAAGAGATAGAAATATATTCATGATTCACAGAGGCATCACAAGGATCCAAAACTTTTCATTCAGGCTGTATAAGTGCTGAAGCTCTCTTTCTTCTCTTTGCAGTATGTTATACAGGTAGATTCTGATCTCCTTCCAATTTCTGTCAGTACTGAATATGTAAATTACCTGTNGGATCCAAAACTTTTCATTCAAGCTGTATAAGTGCTGAAGCTCTCTTTCTTCTCTTTGCAGTATGTTATACAGGTAGATTCTGATCTTCCAATTTCTGTCAGTACTGGATATGTAAATTACCTGCCCAACTTTTAAGATGGATTCTTCATTGAATTTTTTCATAAAATTTTTAAAACAAAGTAGGGAAATATGTAGATACAGATAATGAATTAGCAAGTGTTTACTTTATATAAGGGCAAAACTACTGCTGCTTAAAATTTTCAGTCTTTGTTGACTGTTTCTTCCTTGGAAATTGAGGTTGCTTATAGTAAAATCAGTGAAATCTGGAATTAAATTTCAAATAGCTTCAACTCTGTTTCTGTTCAATGCTTATAAAACTTCTAAATATCAGCTGTATAACTACGTCTTGTATCAGGCAATCAAAAGCTGATGCAATTAATTGAAACCAGTTTATCAAGTTATCTGTTATACTTTTCACTGGGGTTGTGAAAATGTGGAGGGTAGTGTTCCAGAGAGCACTCTCGTGAAAGTTTGTTCAGCTCAACTGGGGCAAGAATAAGAATCAAGGAGGTACAGAGAGATATAAGCTGTTTTATTTGGTGTATGGGCTTGTCTGTGCAAGCTAGGAAAGTTTTGTCTGTTGTGTTCTAAAGTAAGCTAGTAAGCATTTTTGCTTTTGGAGATATGGAAGTTGGAAACTCCTGGATTTGGTTTCAGTTGTAGGTGCTTAGCATCTCAGAGAACTCAGCCATTATTGTTTAGGCACTTGACTTCATGTATTAATTTTTATGGATTGGGTTTAGATATAACCTTCCAACTACAACACTTTTTTGCAAAGTGATTTTTTGAGGTCGAGGTAGGTTTAACTCATATTTTTTGAAATAAACCCATTTAATAGCTACTTAAAAATAGAAGGCCAGATTAAAAACTGTAGTCATAATAATGCAAACATAAACTTGAGATAATTTTGTTGTTTAGTTTCCAGGTTAGTGCTGTGTTATACTAAATTGAATCGTTCAAATCTCAGAGGACCTCAAGCTGTTTTGGGTAATGCTTGTTGAAAGGTGCACGTGCTGTATGGTCAGAAGTGTTGTGGATGTGAAAGTTAGTGGTTTGAAAGCCCATCCTTTCTAACTAGTTAAGATAGTCTTCACAGTGTAATGAGGAATATGTTTGCCTTTAGTTAACGCATCGAGAAACTAAAATAAGCAGAGACAAATATGAACACATTTAATTATCTTTATAAGCTGCTGTGACCACTTGTAAATGACAGCTCTGTCTTTATTGCTGGTTATTGTATGGAAATACTTACTTGACTGATGTTGTCATGGTCCTCCCAACATTTCAGTATGTCCACTCAGCGTATTGATGCAGCTGCACTTACACAAGTGGATCTAGGACTTCGTGTAGATTCCAGCCTTCTTGTGTTTGAATACAAACTTACAAATACAAAATATTGTATTGCAGTACCAAAGTAAGTTAGGCATTCTTTGTGAAACTGTTAGCTTCAGCCCTTCTTGTCTTCAAGTAGAGATGAAGAAAGGGAATTTTTGAAATCTTTACCAATTCAGACCTTAAAGATAGGATCTCCCATCCTTTGGGCATCCGGTCTAGTCGAGAATTGCATTGACTATGTAGATGTAAGATATGGCAAGCTGAAGAAATTCCAGCAGCCAGCATTACTCTGTGTTAATGAATGACATGATGATCTGTTTATTCAAGTACATGTCCCATGGAAATCATGCACTAAGGGGGGATAAGAACAAGTGGTTGTAGCAGATGTTTTCTAAAATGGCAGTAAAATGTGAAATACCATTTTACGGAAAAATGTGAAGGCATGACTACTTAAATTTAGTATAGCTTCCTTAAATAATTTAAGCTTTAGAAAATCGAGCTGTATGTGGTAGTCTAAGATGGACAGGATACTGAACTGCTCAGGATCCATCCATACAACTGCCATTGGAATAGTTGTTTGGAACTAATATTGTGAGAATCAAATTATTTCAATCTACTTTTCTTTTCCTTGATAGTTTTTTTTTCCTTCAAAGGACAGCAAAATTTTATTGAAGTCATGTTTTTATCTCTTAAAAAACATGTTTACTCATCAAGTATAGAAGTTCCTGTTCAATTACGCCAAAAAAAGTAATATTGCAAAATTGTTTTCAACTACTGACAGACTAACAGTTTGTAATAAAGCTTGGCTTATACTTTCTAATTTCTCTCTCTGAATGTGCTTCTTACCTCCATCATCATGTGATAAGGCATCGTAATCCGTTATATTTAAATTCTGTTGTACAGTTACGGTGTTTTACTTCTTCCCCTCCTCCAGGGGCAGACAGCATTTGATGTGGCAGATGAAGATATTCTAGGATATTTAGAAGAATTACAAAAGAAGCAGAATCTGGTAGGTCTTTTGCATATAAAGGTATATATATGTTATACTTTATTATACATGTGATTATGATATGCAGGTCAGAGCAGCATATAGATTAAAAACAAAGGTTTGATTCAGAGCTCCAATTCAGGTAATACCACCGTCATCTCAAAAGATCTTTTATGCCCACCCTTGGTAAATTATGGTGACCAAAAAGCCTTGGAAGAAAGAAGGTGCTCTTCTACTTGCCTTGTCCAGTGGGCATTTTATGATCTGAAGCATCAACAACGAGCTACTTTCTTGGAATAACAGTTTCTGAGATTTTAGAATTTTAAACTTTAACACTTTGAGAGCTTATATACATTCTAGTGTTTGTAGTAGTCAAAGATTTCCCTGTGTTTGTAATTTTGTCACACTGGTACCTTTCTGTCAATTTAACTGCATCATTCTATATGTTTTGAAGCTTCATAGTGAAAAACGGGAGAAGAAATCTCCACTAATTGAATCCACAGCCAACATGGATAATAATCAGACACAGAAATCATTTAAAAAGTAAGTAAACTAGGAAAAATGATAACCTCTTAATAAAAAAACCCAACTTTACAAGCTGTCACAAAGTCCTACTTGACAGGTCTTAGTAAATTTTTCAGGACTTAGTAAGTATTTTTCTTTTCAAACTCAGTAAGGAGACATTGATTATGGAGCAAGAAAAGAATGCAACTAGTATAGAGTCTCTGGAGCAAGAAAAAGCAGATGAGGAAGAAGAGGGAAAGAAAGATGAATCCAGTTGTTCTAGTGAAGAGGAAGAGGATGACGACTCAGAATCCGAAGCAGAGACAGGTACATTATTTGGAGTATTGTCTTTCTGAAGTTTTTACTTTATAAATTTACTTATCTAATATCACATGATACAGAGTTAAGTATCTTAACTTTCACTTATTCTTCTGGATTTCACTAAGCTTCCAGTCATTTTAAAACAAGTTTATGTATGTCTAAAGTCAAGTCACAACAGAGATACCGAACAGATGTCTTTCCTGGTAGCTATTCAGGTTAAAGCTATTAACCTTCTTATTTGATTGGCCACTTAACAATTGATGCTTTTAATTAAATAGTTTGAATAATATAAGCCTTAAATAGCATGTCAGAAAACACTGAAAAAGTTAGAGGATCAAATCAGAAATGAAGGCTTCATAGCAGTCTTTGCTTGTGGAACTGGTGCAGAGATTGGAAGAGAAGTGCAGACATTCTCATTTATTTGTTCTTGTTATCCTGAAGTAATTACCAATTAATCTGGCAATCTTGGCTCAAGTATTCATAAAGAAATAGTACATATATTTTCAGCGTGTACTGAAATAAACTTTTAAAGGTGGTATTTTAATGTTAGCAGTTACTTCATATGCAACTTCATTTTAAGAGGAATGTTCTTTGAAAAGTTTGGAATTGCATGCAGAGAAACACGTTACTCTGTACTTCTCCAATGGAATATATGTGTTTTCTTCCTTGAGCAATTATCAGAGTCTTAAAGCAAGTAGTGATGTAAGAACAGCATAGAATCCTTTTCTTTCAAATCAGAAAACAAATGTCAGGCAGTCAGTGTTTAAAAAGATGTATGTTCAATACTAATAAAGAATTTTAGAATTGCAGTGCAGCAATACAATACATAGACATAGATGTCATTAATATTTTACACATTTTAAAATAAGTAACCCTTTTTGGTGAGCTGTCAGTTCTCATTTTAAAACATTCTTTCTAATTTCTTCACCTGAAAAGATAAGACTAAGGAGGGATTTTAGAGGTAACTAATATATTGTAAATATTTAACGTAGGCAGAAATAAACATAAGTTTCAAAACCAAACTGTCTATTGTGGTTTAATTATCTTTGTATTTTGAAATAAGCCAGCATTTCAATGTTAAGCTGAAAAAGTGTCTGTCAAGGTTTGCAGTCAGACTTTCACCTTAGTATACTTGCATCCCTTATTTACAGAGATGAAGCTTTGATAAACTCAAAACCCTTGTAATATATACCGTAGTAATTTCTCAGTCACTGAGCTAACTGTAATGTCTCCTGAACTTTATGACTCTGGTAACTGTGTTCTCTTCGTTACCAGTAGATAGCTTGTGCCAGGAAAATTTGACTGTGACACAAGAATTAATTTATGTAAACTTTGGGGTTTTTAATATAAACAAGGCTTTATCATACTTTATTTGGCAAGCTAGACTTTAAGCTTTTCCCTGTAGAGCTGCATCTCTAAATTCCAAGCTTGTACTTTCCCTTTTTTCACATTATTCAGCTTACGGTAGTTTTCTAGTGAAAAATCTTAAGACTATAAGGAGCATTCTAGTTGTAAAATATTTTAAGTGTTCAATATTCTGAAGTACTGGAAACTGTGTTTTCTACTCTGTTGGTATATTTGAAATGTTTTCCTAAAACTTACATTCTATTTCATTGATTATGTAAGAATACAGTTTAAAAATAAATACATTTCTCTCTGCAAGACCAAGAAGGGAAATATGAATATGAAGCTAGCATCTCCTAAAGGACAGGGAAACAAGCTGAAAAATAAAATTTTCAGCAGTTCAGGTTTTTTAACTTTGAGATAGTTTAATGTTTTCTTTGAAAGTTAGTCAATATTAACTCAGTCATGCATACAACTGTTTTCTTGCTGTCCTTGAAATAATTTCAGAATACAGTTGTGAAAAATCCATTTTTTCTCCTTCCATGCTATCACTCCTGATAACTTTTTCTGTATATTTTAAAGCTGTATTACTCATTTGCAAATTTCCAGCAGATCTGCCTGTGTATCATCTCAAATCGTACTGTCAGTCCACATTGCCCTGTTGAACTTTTTATCACCATGAGCTAGAAGTTTACTACCACTTATTTTCACTTATGTTTAAAAAGAACTTTCCATTAAGTGCACAGTTAGTCATGTAAGCTGATTTTTTTATATTTGTATTTTAGTGCCTAAGTAGTTATTCAAAACATCTGTTCAACTGTGTCCATAACTAAAACACATGTGTAACGGCAATACCATTAATTATATGATTTTCAGTCATAGATTGGTACTTTGTTGAATTTGAATGTTGGATATGAGAACAGTCTATGAAAAAATTGCATACTTTCTAAATTAACCAGTCCTATTCTGTATGGGTAGTGTAGACATAAGGTATCTTTATAGTAGGACCAAAACCAATGGGGATTGAACCCCATGTTGCTCCATACAGCACAGATAGGATGTAGCATCCTGATGCAAAGAATGTGCAATTTAAATAGGTTGAACAGAAGTGAGGTGTAAGACCATGAAGCTCAAGCAAGTGCAGTGATAACGGTTGTTGGATCACAACCATGACTTTTTCTGTATGTTTGTGTAAGAGGGGTTAATGTACACAGACAAAGGACAGAGGAAGAAATGTGGACAGGAAGGACAAAGCAGGAGAGGGTAGAGTAGGTAGACAGTGAAACTTAGGTGGGAAAAACAAGGGACAAAGAAGGAATGAAGCAAATGGAAAGTCAGAGCTCTGGAAGGCAAGTCCCTGCCTCAGCTCGTTCTAGTGACCATAATCTCTGGCTGGATTCTCTGTGCAGTTAATTATTTCTTTGCACTCAACATACACAGTTATCCAAGAATAAATGTTTTACTTTGAATTAGCATCTTCTGTAGTTCAGATTGACTCTTACATGCAAACATACTTCCTGCTGTTAAATTTTTATGGTCATTAGTCATCCACTAAAATACAGGCTGTCTGGGGAGGCTGTGGAATCTCTCTCTCTAGAGGTTTTCAAGACCTGATTTCATCAAAGCTCTGAGCAACCTGGTCTGTACAGAATATTGACCCTGCTTTGAGCAGGAGGTTGAGTTAGGTGACCTCCTGAGGTCCCTTTCAACCCAAATGATTCTGTGGTTCTGTCTCTGCATCTCTGAGTGTTTAACACTTGCTGAATAACAAAAGAAAATGTTACAAGCATGGCCATTATGGAGAAAAGACGGACCTAACTAAGGTACAGATTGGGAATTAGGGGGAAAACACTGTGGAATAAATAATCATAGAATCATAGAATGGTCTAGGTTGGAAAGGACCTTGAAGATCATCGAGTTCCAACACCCCTGCCATAGGCAGGGACACCTCCCAGTAGACCAGGTTGCCCAAGGCCACGTCCAGCCTGGCCTTGAACACCTCCAGGGATGGGGCCTCAACAACCTCTCTGGGCAACCTGTTCCAGTGCCTTACCACCCTCAAAGTGAAAAACTTCTTCCTAATGTTCAATCTAAACTTGCCCTCTTCCAGTTTGAAGCCATTCCCCCTCGTCCTATCACTACATGCCCTAGTAAAAAGTCCTTCCCCAGCTCTCCTGTAGGCCCCCTTTAGGTACTGGAAGGCCGCAATAAGATCTCCCCGGAGCCTTCTCTCCTCCAGGCTGAACAGCCCCAACTCTTTCAGCCTCTCCTCATAGGAGAGGTGCTCCAGCCCTCGGATCATCCTCGTGGTTCTCTTCTGGACACACTCCAGCAGGTCCATGTCCTTCTTATGTTGGGGACTCATAAAATGTTGTTTTGAAAGTTGGCTGTCAAATATGTTCAAAAGAAATTCAACTCTGTGTTGTAGAAGTGAAGAAGTTGTGAATGAGAAATGAAAATTAAAATCTTGTAAATATTTTGCAGATAAGACCAAAACCTTGGCAGCTGTAACCAATAATGCAAATACCACAAGTACACAATCAGCATCGGTAGCTGTGACAGCGCCTTCAGTAGCCAGTGGCCAAGGGGCACCTACATCACCTGTTAAGAAGGTAAAATAAATGACATTTCTCGTGTTTTTAAATTTCTGTTCTTCTGTGTAAGCATACATTTTTTGATTCCTGTATAAAAAGTGGATTGGGTTATCCAGTGGATAATTGAAAATATGCACAGATTCCTAAAATATGTTGTGTTTTTCTACAGAAACTGTGTTCAGGTTTTTTTTAAGTCTTGAATGGTTTTGATTTTAAAGAGGGATCTAAAATACAGAACTATGAAATAGCTAAACATAAACCTTTTAAAAAGGCAAAAATCTGTTGCACAGTGAGCGGGGTTCTTGTTTTTCTGAAGCTAAACGCCATCTTTTGAAAGTCTTTTCTGTGCCAGGCTCCCCCAAAATTTTTTGAAACTACATTTTTAGTGTCTCTCTCTGCCTATATTTGCGATGCACTTAAGGGAAGGGAGGCAGGCATGACTAAGGTATTTTCAAGAGTCCTTAGAAGCATTCAGGTAGTGCTTAGGTGCAGAAGTTGAAAATGATACCTGAAATAAGTAGTAGAAAGTGCTATAGGTCCCAACGCTGATTGCAATATGATTAGAACCTCATGGAAGAGCTAGAGAATTGGGACACATGGTTTATGCAATGCACAGCTCAGAAACACACCTAGCAAAGCCATATTGTGTGCAGGAAGCTTTTTACAGCTTGCTGTGAAAAGTTAATTGGAATGCATTTTAGTTTTGCTTGTCAAAGGGAAGATATGTATGCCTGGAGAAAAAAATTGCTGTAGATAGTAAGGTATAGTTGGAAGGTGATATATAAGTCAAACTTTTAGAATATCAAAGCAAACTGGATAGTAAGCCAGTAAGGCTTCATTTGCCAGTCATTACAACTTTTCTATACACATCGTAGTCAAAGCATAACCCTCTACTGATGCTTCTGAAAAGCATGTTTAGGAGAAAAGGTAGCCATGACATACTGAAGCCACAGTAGAGAGAGAAGACGTCCTGCTGGGCAAATAGCATGTGTTGTGTTTGGCTGCGAGAGCTTATTGGAGTTATACTTTCATATTCACAATAGAACTTAATTATGATTCGTCTTACAAAGTATACTTTAATGTAACAGATGCAGGGAATATATTGCCCAACTGCATCATGTAGGTGATGCATGTACAGTAGGGTTGGGCCAACCTCCCTGATCCCAAGAGCTGCTTTGCAAAAGGCATTGTGACTGATGTCCACAAGGTTTATCTCAAAAAATGTAGGAGCAAAAGGGGAATTGTGGGCATGGCTCACCAGCAAGAGTGACTTCTGTTTCCCCTCGCTGAGCTTTGTGGCTGGGCAGACAGCTAGATTCCAGCGTGATCTCGTGACGTTAATCTAAACAGTTCTTGCTGGCTCAATAAGGAATTACAGTTCTCTGTCATGGGAGCTGCATTTGCATTGCTCAGGAGCTGCGCAGAACTTGAGCCACAAGTTTTCCACGCAAACCATAGCAAATGCATGAGGGAGGGAAGACATCGTGAGTAATTGCTGGTTTGCTAACTGTGTCTAACTGGAATGAATTCAAATACATAGTGTGAATTTTACTGCAAGGAAATAGGCCTACTTTATATAGTTTATTTTTTGAAATCACTTCAGTAATACAAGCGTTTGTGACGGTTGGGCAGTTTAACTGATGTGCTCTCCACCCAGTTTTTTTACTGCACTTAATTCTCTTTGCACCCTGGAGATTCTATCTAACACTTCAAACACTTCGTTTTTCTTGTAATTATCTGAACTTCATCTTGAAATCAGAAGTTTCCTAGCTTGTCCCTTCCAATCATTTTATTTCATATTATGCAAGAGCTTTCTAAGCTATATGACCTTCAGCAATAGGACCTTACCAAATTATTGCTAGCTGGGGTGTGTATCAGTGAAAAAAAAAAAAAGGCTTTTAACTGTTTTACTAATGAAGATAAACCAGCACTGTACGTGTGATCTTGCACCTTCTCAGGTTTGCACCATCTGTGCTACTACAGCTACTCATGCTTTTACAGCATAGATGGCCAAACCATATGTTGCTCACAAGTGGTGCAGATGCAGTGTACTAAGCTTGAATTTGGGTTTTCTTCAATCTATATGGCATTCAGTAGTGCTGCTTTCTGTTTGAGGGTGCTGAAGTAAGGCGAGTCTGGGAGTGAAGCTCCCAAAGTAAAGGGTTTGATAGCTAAGCTAGCATGGGATGTGTGTGATTAAGGGGTGTGAATGAAATACGATAAGAAGGTAGGAGGTATGTTAGTGTGAATCTTCCAGTATTCTCAGCCACATGAGGATTTAGGCCATGGACCTTGTTAGGTCAACAGGCTTTGCTGTCCTTTTCTATGCAAACTGTAATTCTCTCCCTGAATTAGCTAAACATGCTGTGTTGTGTTTAATAAGAATCTGTTACTAAGGTTTTAAGTCTGTTACTGATTTTTGGTATTTTGTGCTGTCATGAAGAGCTACATAACATAAACGTAGGAACAAAGTATGTGCTTTTAAAACAATCTTTTGTTTCTATTTTCCATTCTTTCAATCTTCATCTCTGTCTTGTCTTAATTGGCTTTAGTATGATTTCATTCCTCCTATCATGCCTGTCGTGGAGTCAGTAGATCCTGCATCATGGCGGCAGGGCTTGCGCAAAACTGGCATTGTTCTTGTGCCCAATAAGGGTGAAAAATCTATGGTGAGGTTCTGGTGTGCACAGGTTTGTGTACAGGTTGCAAAATAACATATTTAATCAAAATGTTGGTACTGGATTTGCATGTTTCTAAGTTTGCATCTCATGATCACAGTGTGTATTGCAAAGTGTGAGTTTTTCTAAGCTAACTTTTAGAGGAGTAGTATACCTTGACCAGTCTTACATTTCTTATCTCATTAACTGATTTGAGAGAAGAGTGTGTAGGTTGTCTCTCACCACAACTTCCCTACGAATTCAACACTTCTATTATTATTAAAAACAGTTGTGTTCTCAAATCTCCGCAAGGAGCATGAATTACCACAAGTAATGTAAACTAACAATGTAAATTCATTTACATGTATTTTATAGTTTCCAACATCTACAACCAAGGTTTCTCCCAAAGAAGAAGAGAGGAAAGATGAATCTCCTGCTTCGTGGAGGTTAGGTCTTAGAAAAACTGGTAGTTATGGTGCACTTGCAGAGATAACTGCTTCCAAAGAAGCTCAGAAAGAAAAGGATTCTGCAGGTGTTATGCGTTCTGCTTCCAGTCCCAGACTTTCCTCTTCGTTGGACAACAAAGAAAAGGTAATCGTTTTCTGGGTGAAACAACCTTTCGAGGAACTGATCTACCTTACTTAGTATAGAAGTTTATGATGTATTGTAGAAGTAAGATGTTCTCTCTAGACTGTACTACACATCTATTCTTTACCAAAATTCCAAAAAGTTAAATAATGCAGCTTCTGCGTAGTCTCTTGAAAAGTGTCGTGTGCACCTTCATTGTCTGGTGACCTGGTACATGGGTCTGAGGCTTTTCCCTTTTTGGGACTTGCAATGCTAGTAGTAGTTTTTACAGTTAAGGGAGATTCAGAGGTTTGATCATTTCAGCATCACTTGGAGAGTGATGTTGAAAGAATCTTATAAAAAAGGAATCTCTTTATATTCCATAGTCATTTTTGGGTTACAAAAATTTAGTTCTATAATTAAAACATAAATACACTGAGCCAAGTGAAGGACTAATTTGGAACAGGTAACTGAACAGCATTGAACTTGTGGTTCTGTTTCAAGTACAAATGTTTAAATGTTTTCGGGATTGGGAATAATTCCATACCACACCATACTATATAAAAATACTAAAACAGTTGCTGTCAGTAGTCAGTGTTGGAACTGTACTGCAGCAAAGCAGAAAAAAGAGAAATCAAGTCATTTGCATTACTAGAATGAAAAGAAACAATTTCCTTTTCCTGTTAGAGTCCTTATGACATTTAAATAAAGCTTAAAACTAATCAGTATAATCTAGTCACATTAAATACAGCTGAAGTTGTCATAATGATGATTTTCTAGCCAATAGCGGTATAATCAGTAACAGTAACACTTAAAAAATACATGTTTTTCAGGAGAAAGATGGAAAAGGAACTAGACTTGCATATGTTGCACCTACAATACCAAGACGACTGGCCAGTACCTCTGACATTGATGAAAAAGAAAACAGGTGACTATTTTTGTTAAATATAAAATTATTTGATTGTAGAGTGGCTGATAAACTTACAGATTTTAAGACAATGCTAATTTATAGCATTATCCTGCTCTATAGATTATGCTAATCCAATTCCTGAATGTTTTTGATCTTGTAAATTATAATAACCCTTTCTAAAATCCAAATTATTTTATGGCAAGAGCAGAACTGGACCAATGAGTGTCATCTTCTTGGGGCAGAAAATATATAAAATCCAAAATATGAACTCATAAACTGAACTCATAGCTACTGAATGGTGCTAAAAGCATTTCACTGCTTTGTCTTAGCCATGGAGTGCTGCTACTGGGCTCCATTATTAGTTTTGATAATAATAAAAAGCCGTGTTTCTTACAGTCTTTGCTTAAAACCATATTGTGCAGAAGCAATGATTTACAAAAATCATAGTTAAGTTATAAAAGCAGTTCTATTTTTCTTGGTTACATGTTGACCTTTCTTCTTCTTTTGGAGATTTTTACTTTCTTTGCTGATATTTCTTCTGTAGCTTTCAGTATAAAAGAAACAAAAAGTTTAGGTGCATAGGTTTTTTACCTGTTAGGGTTTGAGATACTTGCATGGCATATTTACATTGTCAGAACCTTCCCATTTTTCACTTCTCTCCTTTATTGAGGTTCTACTCGGACATTTTCTTGAGTTAATATAGAATGCATAGCACAAAATTTAGAAGTCTCCCTAACGTCTTGTTTCTGTTGGATTGTATCTAGATAGCTGAATGTTGGATGACCTGAACTGAAAATCCTCTCATTGCTCAAAATGTGCTATTGAAATCATTGTCTGTAAGACTGGTACCTCTCCTTATGTCTGAAGAGAAGCTTCTTTGATGCTGCTCTTGAGAGTGGTTCATTTCATCGCAAACACAAGATAAATACTGGCTTTTCTTATGCTTGCAGAATACTATTGCCTAAGTTTAGTCTCTGGGTGACAAATTCTGTTTTGAAACAGGGATATTCCAGCTCTCATGCTCCCCTGAAGTTCAGCTAGTTTGTTAGAGTCTCTCATGTTACTTGGCCAGATTTTTTTAGTCTGTAGTTCTGTAACAGGGCAGTTTGGAGTTTCTGTTTGTGTTTACCATTCTCTGGAGTACTGTATTCTTTGAGGCTGAGTTTATTAGTCAGTTTTGGTTTGTTTCTAAGAGAGATTATTTCAATTTTTGTTCTTCTGAGGTCTTATAAAAAACTCTTGTACTCCAAAAGTGTCTTAACTAGATGATACCTTAAGATTGAGATAAATATTTCATTGCAGTTTTGTTTCTTAGAACTTTTTATTGCTTGTAACAAAGGGATTAAATTTTGCTTCAGTGTTGAGGTTTATTTGCGTCCTTCACGTACCAGTCTTGACCATCAAGTTCCAAAAGTCATATCCGCAGTAGCATATTTTTCCTCGTGTGCGTTGGGTGAGCTGGGGTCATCAGTCTCGTTAGTCCCAGTGCTGACCAAACCGTTGACCTTAGAACTTTCTGTCTTCCTTGGTGTACCAGAGAGGAAGCCTGCTTTTAGGCCAGCCTGTTTAGGCACCAATACTTCGCCTAGTGTATGATGTGGCAGACAACCCAGCTTACTTAATTAAAGCCATAAGAGATTTTTGACATTTAGTCTGACCTTCTTTACATGTAGAATTTAACTATCTGCCCTACAGGTACCTTAATAAATTATTAAGGTTTCTGCCTTTGTCCCAGATCTCTAACTGTGTTGCTCAGCTTAATGCTGGGTTCTTGTTCTACCTGTCTGAACACCTGCTTGTCTATCTTATCAATGATGTAGCGTAATCCAGCTAACATCCTACTGTCAGTAATGGAAAGGACTTCAAGGTGAATCCCAGCTAGACTTTTAGAGTAACAAATTTCAAGCATCCAGCCTAAGTCAAGTAGCCAATGCTACAGCAAAAGTGCTGGCAAAGTATAAAAAAATATAAAAAAATTATCATGCAGCAGGACCTTTCTGTGGTAGATGATATCTGAGAATTTGGGTTTTTCTGTGGTGGTAAGAGATAACACTGCACTGGCTTGAGTTTGATCCTTTTCTTGTTGTTTCCGACTGCAGAAGTGCTAGCATACATTTTTGTGCAAAAGGAGGTACATTCTGAGGGCCAAAGGTATCTGAACATAAAATACATCTTTCCAAAATTTTCTTTTATTTTCCCTCACACACCCGGTTGCCTTTTATGTATAGTTCTGTGAAAGACATTTTTTTCTTTCTCCTGTCTGAACTTTACTTCAAATCTTGAAGTGGCATTTTTATTAGGAATTCAGTTTTTTGCATCTCAGTTTTCAGGGGAGTTTTTCGAAGTAGATTTTTGCAAAGCTATTTCTTGCTGCTATAATCTGCAACAACAGGCTGGAAATTCCTTATGAGTAAAGTAATGTCAGCTAGTGATACGTGACAGGCCACTCAGGAATGGCTACTGCAGACCTGTTTACACTAGTCTACAGTATCATGAGTTCTAAAGGCTAGTCAGCTTTTGAACTACTTCATATAACATCCAAGAATGAAAAAAACCATGAAATCAATTTCTAAAAAACCTGTGTACTTTTCCCTTTACTGCAGTGGATAATCTCAGGAGCAAACAGAAAAGCCTCGCGTTCCTTTTTTGAGAAAAACAGAGCTAGCAATGGTCACAGATAAAAGCTGATGGTTGATTTCATGTTGATTAAATCCTTTTTAGCAGTTATTCTTTTGATGCCACTTTTCTATTACATTTCTAATAGTGTTAGTATGAATGTAGTATTTTTCCACAAGAGCTTGAAAATGATTGTCCATAAAGGTCATTTTATTCCTGTTCTCTGTGGTTATGTTTATTTTACGTATGTTATCCAGGGTTTTAATCTTTAACTTGGAACTTTTTTTCAGCTTGTATCAAGAACAACCTTCTTTAATATGAGTTTGAAAAAATAAAATCTTTTTTTACAGGGACTCGTCTGCTAGCTCAATACGTGGTGGCAGTTCCTACACCAGGAGAAAATGGGAGGAAGATGTCAAGAAAAACAGTTTGAATGAAGGTCCTACATCATTAAACACAAGTTATCAAAGAAGGTGTGGGATTTCCTCTTGTCTTTTTTTTATCAAAATAAGATTACAAATTAAAAGAAATTAATTAATTACTGAATCACCTTGTAAGGACAGTTTAAAATTGAATGGTCACATGTTAAAATGTTGTTCAGAATGGTTGCAAAGTACGTACTTATGCTGATGCAATGCTTGTGCTGATTTTAAAGCTACACCATTTTTAATAGCTTAAGAGTGTTGCAGCAACTGCTATATAATTAAAATTATATGCTTCTGTTTTCCATTGTTTATTTCAATTTGAGATTCATTTGGCTTTTTCCAGATTAGTTCAGTAGCCAAAGATAACTAATTTAAATGTTGAAATAGAAGTAATTCTGCTTGATGTCTGAATAGGGGAAATATATTGTCTCTGTTGAATTTTGGTTTTGCTTGACAGTATCAGAGGTCTTGGGCTGCTCTCCACAATGGCAGATTATAGCCACACCTACTTTAAGTATGAGCATCATAGAACACATACGTAAAACTAACTTGAATGCAAAGTAAATGATGATTAATATGAAAACAATTTTCAGGTGTGTGTGGTTCCTATCTTGCAGAATTTTCTCGGAATCATATCCTGCGAACATATACATGATTAACTTTATTGTGTAGTTTCAGCACAGCTTTTAGAGTAAAGTTCTTCATTGGAATTAGTGGAGCAATAAGTATCTAAAATGAGTAGATCAAAAGAAAAGATTGTCATTCAGGTAGCTAAGCTGCATATTGATATGATGTACGTGGTGATGGGTACTTAACTTTTTTTTTTGTCTTGACATTGATGTTGTCAGTGGTGTGTAGTCAGGCTGTTTCATAAAGCATAATACATCTTACATCTTTGTTAACCTCCTGCCTTAAAAAGAAAACTCAATTTTCCTAACTTCAGGTTTAGGAAAGATGTTGCACAGATATCCTGTTCTGGATGGAAAGTGTCAGCAGTTGATACATGAGAACAATTTTTGCATGTTGTCTTTTATCAATATTAATGCTCCGGTCTTCAGACAAAATGTACTCATCACTTTTGAATTCCATGTGGTGCTTTAATCATGTATTTCCTTAGTTGTTCGTGTACAATTATTTTTGCTTTATCGTTTTAGAATTTATACTAATGTGATAGGAAAAATGATCAATTGCAGAATGACAAAGAAGCATCTTTCCTTAAATCTTTTGCAGTTAGCAATATGATGCTCTGTCTGTCCTAACTGTGGATTCTGAGGTTTAGTCATGGGCAAACATCCTGACTTGGTAATGCAAAATTTTTTCAGCCAGAACCAATGAATGAAAATGTGGAAACCACCGGATCTTCTTTACAACTTGAAGAGCAAGGGAGAAGCATGAGTGGGAGGTTAATCTTTATGGGAATGATTAAAGTTTAAAAAAAAAACACAATACATTTAATTGGTTGAAAGTTATGAGAGGAGTGATATTGATGACATTTTCTTTTCTGACAAGCTGCAGAGTAAAATTCTGCATTTTCTGAGGTATTCAGTGTGGGTGAAACAGCAGTTTAAAAATGGGACGTTAAGGGGGTCCTATATGAATACTTCAGTGGATGCGATCAAGACAGTCTTACGTGAACCAGTGAGATTCCATTCTTTATCTCCTCTTGTGCAGAAATGGTTGGGACTAAGAGACACTTATGCTGCCCTCTGAAGTCATAAATTAAAAGTTTTAGTCAAGGAAATAGTGAAGAAAATGGCTTTTGAAAACACTTCTTCTGCCCCAGAACTTTCTGAGATTCAACTGAGACACAGAATACACGGGCAGGAATTTAATGGATCGTTCACAGCTTTGTAATATTTTAATGAGCAAAGATAAGTAATACAATGCATTAATTGTACATGTCTCTCCTCCAGTGGCTCCTTTGGTAGAAGACAAGATGATTTGATTAGTTCTAATGTTCCAAGTACTGCATCAACAGTTACCTCTTCTGCTGGTCTTCAGAAAACACTTCCTGCCAGCGCAAACACTACTACAAAGAGTACAACGGGTTCTACTTCAGCAGGTGTACAAAGCAGGTAATGGCACCAGCACACTTTTTGCTTTTTTTTTTTTTGTCAGGTCTACTGTGTGCTTACGTATGTGCATGCGTTCTTGTTTAGTAGATCCTGGGGCTCTGGATTTTTTCACTTTCCTGATAAATTTGTTTTAATTTTATACAATTTGGCTCAAAAATTGTGAATGGCTTTCTACTGTAACGTGACAGCCATGTTGGCATAAAAGAATATAGAAGGGCGAAGAGTTCATTTATTGTGAACTGTTCGATTCTTAATTTATTCAATTTAATAGCTCAAGCTGAGCTTTCATAGTAGAGACATTTCTCAGTTTGCTTTTAAAAAAAATCCATCCCTCAATTTACATGTTACTAGTTGTTTAGTAAAGTGCTTTCATTGTTTAGCTGTTTCCTTTTCTCTTTTTTTGTGTTGCTGCTTGTTATGCTGTAGTACCTCAAATCGTTTGTGGGCTGAGGATAGTACTGAGAAAGAAAAGGACAGTGTTCCTACAGCAGTGACCGTTCCTGTTGCACCATCTGTTGTAAATGCTACAGCCACTACCACAGCCATGACTACAGCTACTTCTGGCACTGTGTCCTCAACGTCAGAGGTCAGGGAGAGACGGAGGTGTGTAAAGGTCCTAAGAGTAATGTCACTCTTCTACAAAAGTTATATTCTTTCTCTTATTTAAAGGAATGTGTTGGTTACCACAAATTTGGATAGTACAGTATGTAAAGCAGTGTTGTTTGCTTCCTGTGTGTTGAAACAACTAGCAATGTGCCTCAATTTTATATAAGAGCTTAGTAGTGATAGAGACCTTTCATGAAACTTAAACTTTGGTATTGTGTATTTTTGACTAGCCTTGGGTTCTCATTTGGTATGCGGTATTTTCATATTTGTCTTTCTGTTAATAGATTAAATGAATCCTCTTAATAATACCCATAATGAAACTGCAAAAATGCTGAATTAAAAATAAGAAAATCAATAATGAATTACTTGCTACAAGTGCATTGCTGCTGATTGAGCTACTGTGCCACTGGCAGTATGCTAATAAGTTACAACTTAGCATTTTTTCAGTCATTTTATATGCCTGGCACTACTGAGAAGAGAGTACTGAACCCAACACATTCTGTCTATTTCATTGCATCATTTAGGGTCTCTTCTATTTGAAACATAATAGACAGTTGTAAATGCAATGGTTTCAGGTATTATTCAGTATGAAGAATGAGTAAGAGTCTGATGTAAATCTTCTTTTTAGAATACAGTGTTCGTTATAGTTACATGGCGGATGAGTTAAGATTGGTGCATATTTATGTTTCCATAAAGAGTTGCTACCTGCTATTTATGGAAGCAAAAGTAAGATTTCATAAGGTTGCTAATTCCTGTTAGCTTTCCCTGGGTTCTTCTTCTTCTGGATATTTATAAATGTTTATCCTTTAACCCTTCCGCTGAAATGCAAGTTCAAATTTCTGTGTTGCTCCTGTAGTAGTTTTGACCTGTAGCTCCTGTATCAGTGCCAGATGTGTGTATCTCTGTATGTTCACAGAGGGAATGAAGCTGTTCGTTGTTAATGAAGAAACCTGGATTCTTTTGGTTCGCTTAAGAAGGCAGCAACATTTAAAGATTCCTCATAGCTTGAGGCCTGTGTAGGGTAGTCTGTTTTCCGTAGTCTTCCTTTCATACCCAAAACAGAGATGAAATAATTTCAATGAAATGGGGATTATTTTTTTTTTTCTTCCCCACCACAATTTAGGAGGTGCCCACATGTGCTTACAACCCATTTCAATAACAACTATAGTCAGGAACCGTGTTTTCCATAGCGAAATTTGACTAAACCCGACAAAGCAAAACCAACAAAATGCATCTTTTTTTCAAAAGTAGTTCCAATTTTAAAATGCAAATGCTATTTCAGTCTCCTATGAGCTAGAAAAGCAAGGAAATTTAGAATTAGGGCTTTTGCTGTCCTGTTTGCTCTTACTAGTGTGTGTATACTAATGCGCATATACTACATACGCTTTAGATACCAGCAATTGGCCTGAAATTCCTTGTTTTTATCTGACTCTGGGCCAATTGTGTAATACACTGTTGCAGATGTATTCTTGTTGGCTTATTAAAATATCTATTAAATCTTAGAAATGAGCAAAACTGGAATAATTACTGCATGCATGTGTGAAGGTAGTACTCTAAATATCAGCACATGCATATCTATCTATCTATAGATATGTATATATACGTGCGTGTGTGTATCTGTGTATGTTTATATGCACATGAAGAATTTGCCTGTATATGAAAAATATGCTAAATATTTTCTTAAGAAATGAAGTTGGTTGATCCGTATTTATAGACTGAGAGTGTGTATTTAGAAAATATATTTGAAATACTATTTCAAAGAATATTTGAAATGTAAAGACATTATAAACTACTTTTAGTAATGAAGCAGGTGATGGTGCATCTTTTTGGAACAGCTGAAGAAGCTGTATTCTTTATCTAATTTTTAGGATTGGTCTAGAGAAACAGCGAAGAGAATGACAAACTTGAATCTTTAAGTCTTTGGATCATGAATAATACAGCATAGGTAACCTGTGTGGCATACAGAAGGGATGCCAGGGAAGGGCACTTTCCACTCCGACAGTAGCAGTAGTGTGCACCTGGCAAGTTGAGAGTTTTCATTTTCCCTCAGTGAGGTTTAAAGTATTTCACATTTATTGAAGGGTAAGAGTATGTACACTAGTTACTGGTGCAAGTTATATTTGTAGCAATTTTCAAGCCCTAAAGATTGCACCTGCTCTGCAATCAAAACCTCCTAGGCGTAGGTAGTATTTCAGGTCATGTTAGGTAAAGCAGGTAACAGGTACCCTTTTCCTGATACAGATAGAGCCTAGGGCTCTACGAAAATGCAAAGTCTATCAAAAATGCTGCTTGCAAGAGAACATGATAGGGAAATCAAATAAATATAGTGGGGTTTTTTTAAGATGTGTCATAAGACAGGTGATGTTTCTACAGCTTTTGAAACATACTCACTAGCCAATTATCCTTAACTAATGACATTTTAAAATATAAACAATCAGAAAATATTACAGAATCTGACTACAATTTTTGATGTAGCTAATTTTATGATCTAAAGAAGCTCAGAGAGGTTTTGTGCTTTAGGCAACCTTTTAGCAACCTTCTGGTTTTGCTTTTTCAAATTTTTCTCATTTCTAGCTAGTCTGAGGATTTTTTAAAAGTGTTAAATTATAACAACATTCCCAGAATAGAAAATCAAGAAATGCGTTAAAAAACTTTAAGATCTTTAATGATGGTTTTACGTACATACATAAACACACGTTACATACATACAAATATGTACATTTATGCATGTATATGTATCTCTTTTTTTTTTTTTCTCCTTTACCCCAGTTACCCGGATGGGAGAATTTCTTTAAAGAGTCCAGACCTTGTACGTCTACTCTACTAGCCTTTTGGCTTTCATTACAGTACCTGCTTGTTCTGCAGGATTTTTGTGGGTATCATGAAGATTTATTTTTAAGCACAGTTTTTTCAAAGGGAGTTGGATTACTCAAAGCATGGATGATTCATGTGGAAATATGGCAACCACCTCCTGAAGGATTTTTAATCTCTGGTGCATTCGATGGTATAATTATGTTTTCTGCATTAGCAGTACATTTAGCTTTTTCTAAAAGCCTACAAGTTATGTTAAAAGTTAATGAGCACACAGAGACACATATTTTATGTACAACTATGTAACTGGCTAAATCTCTGAAGTCTTCTACCCCTAAGTTAGTAGAATAGTGAAATACCAAAAAAGCTTAAGTTATATTTAGAGAAACTGGTAAAAAGAAATCTAAATTAAGTAGGAAGACACTATGTATTTTAATTGAGTTCTGAGGCTGCTATCTTGATGAATATATTATTATGATATAAATGAAATGTCTAAAATGTAATCCATCTTATATAGTTAAAAATTTTCTTCCAACTGCTTTGGTTTTGAGTCATATCATGTTGTGGAGTTTTTTCTGACCATTTAGTACATTTGTACAAAAATTATCATTTGCTAATTTTGTTTGTGATTAACTCTTTAGATCATACCTCACTCCAGTACGGGATGAAGAGTCAGAGTCCCAAAGAAAAGCTAGATCCAGGCAAGCAAGACAGTCTAGAAGATCTACGCAGGTATAGTTTACTAAAGCTTCTACATTTATGGAAACATACCCATGTAGCTCCCTGAGTACAGTGAAGTTTTAATTTCCCAGTAAAGCTCCAAATAAACTGGTGGGTCTTCCTGGTATAAAACAACTTGTACCAGATGAAATAAAGCCTGTTTTTTTCCCCTTTCTTCCCTGAAAGCTTTAGGACCCTTCATTGAGTACTGAAAGTTGTTTTTTCTAATCAGTGAAGAGTAACTTAATACAAATTTGACTCATCCAGTGAAAGGAAGTTTTTGATTATGGTAAAATGGCTTATTCAAGTATCTGATCTGAAGTAGATGTTTAAATCTAAGACTTTGAATTCTTCAAGAACTAACAGCTATATGCTTCTGGCTGAAGACTTGATACTTGAGAAATAGGCATAGCGTGCTGTATTTACTTCCATTTTTAAGTCTTTTTTCTGTGCATGGACTATTGAAGATAATGTGATTGAGCTGACCAAGGTACAATAATAAGATCCACGACATAGGAAAAAATACATTCAGCTTAATTTCTGTGGACACAGAAGAGTACTAAGGAAGAGTTTTTTTGTTATTTGCTAATAATCTAGAGTCTAACTGCATGTCTCCTTTCAGCATTTCTCTCTTAGCTTACATACTGATATGTTTGGTGGTTCTTCCCAATTTCTATCAGAACTACCTCATACTGAATTGCAACCAGTACAATCCTAGCATAGGGAAGGATATGATGGTAGCAAAATAGATTGTCTCTAAATTGTACTTACATGCTGTTTGGGCAGTGGAGCAATTACCAACCACTATCCCCTGGAGAGTGTCTACCCATGTCTTCTTGTTGCTGCTGACAAACTGTGAATAATCAGCAAATAGTCCCTGGATAAAACAGCACAAAGAAGTACTGTAGCTATCATTCTTACCTGCTTTAAGGCCAAGTCTGTATCTACATTGTTTACTGATGTTATTTTCAAATCTTTGCAATCTTAAACCCCTCAGATATTTCTGAGTACCTTTTCTATTGAGAGATCCACACTGCTTGATACAACTTTGGAGTTCTTTTTTACCTCTTGATACTAATTCAGAGCCCTGAGAGATGGTGAAACTACAGGCCAAATATTGTTGAATCTTTACAGTGAAGAAGCTACCAGGAACTACTGTATTAAAACATTATCAACACAAAAAGCAATTAAATAACTGATAAGGCTGCAAAATTGGCTTTGAAGAATGGGTTACAAAGTGTTTTGAGCAGTATCTCAATAAGATAGATCAGCTGAAAAGTGCAGTAGAGAAAGGCTTTCTTTGAAAAATTTTTTGCCCTTCTGACCTTGTTTCAAAACTAGATTTTAGCCTCAGAATAACAAGGAAATAAGAAATTAGTTGCATCTTTCTCTGGTTCTGTCAATGTGGTTTTTTTATGTGTTGTCCTAAAAATGCAGTTGCAGTGAGTGAATAAAGTATCAACATTTCTGAAAATTTAACAAGTATTGTATTTTTAGGATTCTTTCAAAAATATTTAGTATTCTTATGATAAGATTGGAATGATCGACTGGGTTTTTTAATGATTTCTATATGATTTTCCACTCGATCTGTATGTACTAGTTTCAACTAAAAATTGTGTTGCTGGTAGATCCCATTACCGCAAACACTTGCCACTAATCAAAGAGGGATGTTTGGTTTCAAGATTTGAGAAAAAAACTTACAGGTAGAATATATAGGTAAAATTTATTTCTTAATAGTTAGAATTAATTTTCTCAAGCTGAATTTTCTTTAAAATATGTATTTCTAGAATGGGATCATCTGCATTAATACGAGTGATATATTGAAACATTGTTTGCTGACTGCTGTTTTCACAGGGTGTAACACTGACAGATCTTCAAGAAGCTGAAAAAACTATAGGAAGAAGTCGTCCCACGCGAACCAGAGAACAGGAAAATGAAGAAAAAGAAAAAGAAGAAAAAGAAAAGCAAGACAAAGAAAAACAAGAAGAAAAGAAAGAATCTGAAACTAAAGATGATGATTATAGACAAAGATATTCCCGAACTGTTGAAGAGGTATTTTCATGATGGGTGTCTTTAGGTAGAGAAATTATATGAATCTTAACTCCAACTATAATATTTTAATTTTGGTACTACCATAAGAATTATTTATGTATTTAAACATTTTAATATCCTGTGGTTTATATTTGTTTAATCTTGGTAAATTAATTTTGACATTTTTCTGCTGAATAGCCATATCATCGCTATAGACCAACTTCAACTTCAACTTCTTCATCATCCACCTCTTCGCTCTCCACCTCCACTAGCTCACTTTCAACTTCAAGTCAACTAAACAGACCAAACAGCCTTATAGGTATAACTTCTGCCTATTCTCGGAGTGGAACAAAGGAAAGTGAGAGAGGTAGGAGTATTGTTTGTGAAGGGTTTTTTTCTGTTCTTTTAGTTAACAAAAGGCATCTTATGTTTCTAAAGATAGTTCAAAACAGGATGCAATATGTAAGACCACTGGACATGTATCTTACTCCCATCTTCTGTTAGAAATTTCAGAAGTTGCCTATAGAGAGGAAAAAAAGAGAAAAAAAAAATATCTGTACTTGGTGGTGTTTTGCAGCCGTTTAGTGTGTGAATCTATATTTTCCACTGGTGGGTCATAGAAATGTCGAATATACTGCCATCAGTATCCACATAATGCTTTCATGTCTGCTTTAACACAGCAACAATAATAAAATATGACATTTCAGAGTTTAAATACTTGCAGATATTGAGGAGGAATTTTACATGGTTAAATAATTGCTACATAACGGGTTGTTTCAGTCTTTCCACATGAAGGACTGGAACAATGCTTTAATGCTGTAAGGACCTCTCAGGGTTTCACGAGCAAAGGAAAACAAAGGAAAGGGGATATTTCCAGTGGTAGTTCAGAATATTTAATGGAACCATGCTTCTAGATACTTTACTGGTTTATGTAACCTTAAGCTGAAGATGAGATGTGTGATTCAGAGGTCAGAAGAAAGCTTTTCTCTGATGTCACAGAGTTTTTGCCCTTGTTTCAAATGTGAATCACCTGCCATAATTCTCAGAGATGTGTCTGATTAGTCACCTGTCAAAGGAGAGGCTGTTGACATACACTGTGATCTCTTTTTCTCTCTCGGAGGCTTGCCACAGTTGATTCGGGAGAAATACTTTAATTCAAGTTATTGATCAGTAACTTAAATAGGATTACTGATTGAAATCGATAATTTCGTTATACAGAAGATCTGATTAAATTATCCATTCATCAAATCTCCATTTACTGTGTAGCGGTATTGCCATGTTCCCTAAACTGGTATTTTCTGAGGAAGTTATTGGGGTTAAGCTTCAGGGATATGCTTTCTGATTATTTTTTTCCTCTGTCCTAACACGAACTGAAAGTTGAATAAAGGTTCTTCAGTAATGCATGCTTGCTCTAGGAAACTCTTCCTAGACTGTTCTATGGAAAATATTTTAATGGGAAAATATTAGCTACAGCAGGTGGGTTTTTTCAAATTATGACTTTAGGAGGAGAAATACATTACCGTCTGAAAGCCCAGAGGTAAAATCATCATTTATTTAATTAGGAAAGGTATATGTTCACCATGAATATTCGTATTTCCTTCTTTTCTGTTAATTCTTGCTTCGCACTAAAATGTTTATTTACCTCTGAAGGCTAGTGATGGTAAAGTTATTAGTGACGCTTGTATCTGAACTCAAATCTGTGGTTTCTTTCTTTAATAAAAGAACAGCAGACTGAATAGACTGCATGATAATAGGTAAATAACTTTGGTTTGTTTAATAGGTTTTTTTGTACAAATTACTTGTAAACATATAGGGGAACAAACACAATCCCGAGGTGTTATGTTGGTTTTGAATTGCAATTGCATTTCTTTTAAAGAAAAAGGAAATCTTTAAAATAGTATTAATCTAGTCTAGGAGATCCCATTTTATTCTTCCTTAGAGCAGAAATGGAGAGGACTGTGATGAAAAGAGGGACTCTTAAGGAGTTCTTTAAAAGTTTTTTTTAATATCAAATTCTTGATGTAAATGAAAAAAACTTGTTTGATGAAGAATGGTAAAGAATTATTTCCTCTTATTTTATACTTTTATATGTATACTGACATAGATGTTTGAATTATTACATGACAGTTTTGAAAATTGAATTTTAAGTCAAATTTGTAGGATATTACTGTTACATTGAAACGTTTTGTTTAGGTGGCTGAGATTGAATTAGTATTTTGCAGTTGCTGTTCAAGAATTGGATCAATATTTACAGTATTTTAGAGCTATATTCTGATGAATGTATATTACAGCAAAACCTGTATGTGGTAAGAAGCTCTTTAGCGAATTTGTTTCAGGTAAAAAAAATAATTGTAATCATTTTTAAAGACTGAGAATTATTTCAGAAAAGTTTTAGAAAATTGGATTGTGTCATACTTCAGTGAATAAGAAAATTGTTATTAACAGAAGGGGGCAAAAAAGAGGACGAAAAAGAAGAAGATAAGTCACAGCCTAAGTCTATAAGGGAAAGGCGGCGACCAAGAGAAAAACGACGATCTACAGGAGTTTCTTTTTGGACTCAAGATGTAAGTAAACTGCTATTGCTGGTTTATAGCCTTAGCTTGTAGCAATGTGGAATGTGTATAGTGTATTCTTAAAACAGAATAGTTTAGAGTAATACAGTATACAACGAAGCGTTCTGGAAAAACTGGTGCTCGTTCAAGCTATGTATTCTCTGTTTCTCTGTTCTGAAGCTTTCAGGAGCAGAATCAAAATTAAGTCTTAGTTACGTTGATAATGCTAAAAAGAACTCTAAAATACTATCATAACCATAACTTAATAGGAATTAATCATAATCTAAGGAAAAAATAATCATTGAACAATACTTCTTATGGCGTGCATACCACAGCTGTAAGAATGAGACTTATTATCTGGCACATTACAAGTAGCCATGTACTTATAACTGAAAGAACTGCTGTCAGATTAGAAGGGTTGTAGTTAAATGCAAAGTTTGTTTCCTCTCCTTCTGGCACTGAAAACACGTACTTGTTTGAGAATTTGTATCGTATATCCCATATATTCTCTATCCATTTTAGTTAAGTAGAATTCTACTGCTCTTAGATTTTCATATTAAAAGCCTAGAATGCCTTAAAATCTCAGTAAGCTTTCAACAGTTTAATTTTTTCCTCTCCCACCTCTTTCACCAGAGTGATGAAAATGAACAGGAACACCAATCCGATTCAGAAGACGGAACAAATAAGAAAGAAACTCAGGTAATTTAAAAAAGATAGTTTATATCTGTTTCTAACAGATACATTTTGATTGTAAAATTTCTGCTGCAGTTGGATTCAGTTAAAAGAGTACATATGGTAGAGTTCTTAAGGGTGCTTTCTGATTCATAATTTGTGGCTACGGTTCAGCGCCATTTCCTTTGCAGGCTTTAATAACAATTTTTAACATATTAACAATGGCTAAAACTGATGCTTTTCTCTTCCATTCTGATTATGTAGAATTAGCATCCAGAAAACGTAGGTGAAATTTCTGACACATAGGTCAGGGACATGTTGCAGCAAGTTACTGGAGGGAGCTTTCAGTTTTTACTTGCAAAAATCTTTGTTTCATCTGCTCTGTTATTTTCAGATAAATGATGTCCAGTGACTTATGCACGCTAATTAAAACCTTTTAAAATGAAGTCCAGTGCTGTCAATAATGTAATTAACAAACAATATGAGAAGTTAATAAAATGAAGCATACTGAGGAATAAAACTCAAGTGATCTTTCTCTCCTTTTTATAAAAGCTTCCATTACACGTTTCTTAAATACTTCAGTTTAGAGATTCATTCTATGCCCTTTTGGTTTGCTGTGTTTTTTATTTCTGTCTCCCGTTAACATTAATGCTTAGTCCTGTTTTCTTTCCTTCCACTAGTACATATTATTATCCTTAGATCTGTAATTGCTCCATATTCTGTTCTGTAGAAAATCATTTTGGTAGAATGTGCATTCGGTACTTCTGGTAGAATTAGACTCATACAAAACTACGGTGAAATAGTGGTAAATCAGGCCCAAAATTATGAATATGATCTATGATTAAAAGGATGGGGGTGTTGGGGTGGGATGGTGAGGTATAGAATTGGCTGCCTAATCACGGCTTGACCTAGGAGTCAAAACGTTCTCCTAGCCTGTGTACTTCCTACAAAAGACTTCGGTAGTCTGGTTTCATTGTAAATGAATATAATATCAGATTTGAGTTCATGGGGAGTTCTGAAATAAATTGAATGTGTGAACCAAGTTCACTGTCATCTAGCTATGTAAATTGATTTTGCTTTATTGATACAAGCTCTTTTGTCACATCAGTTGCAGAAAATACGAAAGCAGAGTGAAAGTGAGTTGAATATCAAAATAAGTATTTCATGTGTTTTTTAAGTTTTCTTTTCAAATTTTGTAAAAACTAGTACAGAACTTCCAGTAGAGTATCAAAATTGCAGAAAATGTCCTAGCCTTGTAATTATTATAGTCCTATTAACTATGATATATCTGAGAATTTGTATATAATAATTTCATTGTTTTCATGTTAAGGTTTTTTTCCTTTGCATACAAGCGGTTTATCGGAGTTTTAAAACATTATGTAGATTTCAAGTAACTTCCTCTCTTTGATAAACAACTATTTAGCATTTAAATAATAAACTGAGAACTAAACGTATTACTTTTGGCAATGCAGTATTTTGCCACCTTAGAAAAATAACAGTGAGATTGTGAACATTCTGATAGGCAATTTGTTCCCAATTCCATGGCAAAAAGTGTGGGTTTTTTTATTTTTTAAATGCCTAAAGAAATTGCACTTTCCTTTTTATAGTTGCTAAATCTACTTTCACTTTAACACAAATCTTGCATGCTTTATTGTAGAAATTAATTATTACTTGCTTATAAAGCCTTTTCAGTTCTAGGAAGAGAAAAGGAAGAGAGATGAATAAACTAGAATTATAATGAAAGACATTCAGAAAATATTTATATTTTTTCAATTGTGCTGATTATTTGATGTCGTGCTATTCAGAAGACAGAAACTTGAGAAATACTGAAATTCTCTGTTTCTCCCTTATGTGGTGCTGCTGTTGTTTTTTTTTTTTGCCTGGTGAAGCCACAAGCCAGAGGTAGAAGATGGTAACTATAAACTTCCAAGGGCTTTGGCTGTAACTCAGGAATTTAAACTAAAGAGAGGAGGTCAAGAACAAGCTGTGCAAATGAGTGCATGCTACAAAGAAAATTAAAGGACTTTAGACAAAATAATTTCTAGCCTGAAATCTTTCAGGAACCAGAAAAAATTATTATCTTACTCATCTCAGAGGTCTTTGAAAGAACTGTCTTGTAAGATTTCAGTTTGTGCTTTCGTGTTCTCCAGTTCTTCAAAACTGTCTTTTGACTTCTTAACTGATCATTTGTCCATAAAGGAGAGCTATTAAAGAGAAGTCAGACTTTGCTAAGCACTTTGACAGTTGGAGGTTGTTCTAATGAAATTTTCTTCAGGCTTTTCAAATTTTGTTAAGGCTTTTTTTATAGGCTTTTAAAAAGCTGAGAATTTCATCAATTTGCACAAAACATGCCATGTTACTTAAAGGAGGTTGGTGTTCCTGCAAGAAGGATAGTCTTAGAACTAAGTCGTAGGATAGCAGTTCAAAAATAAGGAAGTCAGAAGATCACTTTGACAACTGGGAGATTTTAAGTAAAAAAGTGTTTCTCTGAAGACTGTTTTTCAGTTTGATGTGTTAAAAAAAAAAAGAAATAAGAATTTGAATAAGTACTACGACTATGGTTTGGTTATAATTAAATGGACTGAAATTTTATTTTGCCAGAGATCATATATGTGACTTTTGAAAGGTCAGAACTAGCAGTACGAGGATAATAAATGTCATTAGGTCTTCTAACTCTGTGGGAGTAAACATGAGAAACTGGCATTAATGGTGTTGATTAAATGCTGTTTTTGAATTTTGTTTCTCCGTTTCACTGCTGTGGCAGTTTTACAGAAAAACTGATTTATAACAGTACGGAAAATTCCACCTGACATTGATATTTTATTTTCATTACCAGTAATTATCCGAAGCTCACTAAAATGTAATGTGCCTGTCCAGAAGCTTGGTGTACATTTTCAAATACACAGTTTCTTTTGAGGCCCCCTTATGGTCTGATGGCATAGGGTTAGAAGTAAGTATTATTTCAGGTTGTGTAGATGAAGATACACAAATCTTTATTTTTCCTTACTGCTTGTGCAGCCAATTTAACTGTGGCTGCTCAGCTCTGTGACTGCATGAAGAACATCCATCTTGTGATTTGGATGCACGGGGAGATCTGTGTTGGCAGCATTTCTCTTCAAGCTTTATGCAAAGTTTGTAGACTTGTACTTTTTCACAATTCTTTTTGGTCAAATGTCAAAAAATTGTGACTGAACTGAACTGACAGAAATTGAAGGGGGAAATAAAGAAAGAAAACAGCTGAGACTGTGCTAAAAAATACCCCAAACATGTTTTGTGAAAAGTGAGGGGGACAAGAACAGGCACGTGCTTGAGAAATGTGCTGCTCTTTCAGTGAGGAGTGGGGGCTGGATGGTGCATGAGCAGCAGAAGTAGGTCTTCATGGCTTTCAGGGAACGAAAACCACTGATACACAGTTTTCTGAAGATTACAGAGTCCTTGTCCAACTTCTCAGGTTCCCACCCTCAGCCAGGAGAACGGGAATGGGCTGCGTCTGTGTTTTCCTACCTCTAGTAATTAATGCTCTGTTACCTCACCAGATCATTTGTTGTCCCCCTGTGTAGCTGGAAAATTTTGTTTCTAAGATGGTCTGTGTGTGACTTAATACCTTGTCTTTCTGTTCAGGAAGCTATAGTGCAGCAGGGGAATGGAGATCTGGGAGGGTTTCACATTCCCATGGCACCATGGGGAGCCCACTAGAAGCAAAGAAAAACAGCCTTTAGGAAGCGTATTTGTTAAGAAATAATGTAGGGATGGTTTACTTCTTGAGGTGGCTGTCCTGCATTGTAGGTAAAGGTTAAAAGGATCAGCTTAGCATTTTTCTGTATACTGCATTCCTTCAAGGTAAAAAGAGAAAACCTCAAGTCTTTATGGACAAAGCTTCCTCTGTTTTGTTGAGGTGAGAAGGAAGCAGTGGAAAAGGGATTTCTGAAGGTCATTGATTACATGGTGGAATTCTGTAATCCCACACTGATCTTACTTAAACGTACGATAATGCAAGATAAGACATACTTAGGTGGAAGTTAATCTTGTTGTGGCCAATAGCTTAAAAACTATTCATGTATAGGTATATGTGCCACCTAACTCTGACATTTTCTACAAAGTCTCTTGCATTCTCAGCATTATTCATGCTCTTAACAGAAAATAACAATATTTTATTAGGATTGGTTAGGCTACAGCATGTACTTTTGATATCCTGTGTGTAGTAGATGCACTTCAAGGTGTCAGAGGGGAAATTGAGTGTATTGTGGAGAATGTGTCTTTTCCTCTATGCAAGTTGAAAAAATACAGTTTCCTCCTAAAAAAAAAGGAAACCAAACAAACCACACCACCCCCCAAAAAAAACTCCTATGGGGAAGGCTTCAGCCACTGCTGGGTGAATGATGTTGGGGGATGTCCAGGTGATGATGTATCAGTAGGGTTTCTTGACTGAAATGTCTTTGCTCAAAATTATTATAATTTGAATAAATTATGAGTTTGTATACACCACCCGGAGGAGAAAAAGGTTTGTATTACTGCTGTAATGCTTAAAGGGCACTCCCTCACTCTTAAGTCATCACTTCTAATTAAATTTTGCTTGTCAAGTAAAGTGAGTGAATTTTGTGCCTGTGGATTCACCTGGAATGAATGAATGAATGAAAGTAATATAAAAAATGAAATTTTGTCATTTAAATTAAGTCTAATAAGTACTTCCTTATGTTGTTGGTATAGTAGCTTGTTTCCCATCGAGCTGTGTTGAAACGATGATCTTGTATTTCATACTATTATTTTGAACTCAAGGCATTATTGTGTTGACCTTTCAAACATTATGCTAATGTTAAAGAAGAGGAAGAAGGAATAGGGAATTCAGGGAACACAGTTCTCATGCCTTCGATAACAGGCAGGCAAATCGCAGAATGCATCGACTGCTGAAATGACTCCAATGTTTAGGACAGTCCAGACTTTTAGAGTGTAATGTTAAGGTCCTTGTAAATCATATTTTGGCAAGCACATTCTAGCACATATTTCTTTCCTGTTCCAGACATAACAAAATTGAAGCTTGACAATGTTCAGATAACACATACTGTAGGATAGCATATGCATTTAACATAACTGTTTAGCTATACTTGTTCACAGATTGTTACATATTTTATTTAATTAAATTATTGACTTGTTCTATTCTTTTTCTCTCTTTTTACCTCGCCCTACCTCAGAGTGATAGCCTTTCAAGGTATGTGCAGTTTAAACAAATTAATTTAAAAATTGTCACACTTTTTTTTGTTAAACTTTTTTTTAAGTTCTTTGTGCACAAATTCACATGATCAGTGAAGAGTGAGCAGTGTGAAATTATTCTAAATTTTATGAATACTGGTTGTAATTTAGCGATTAATAGGATAAAGACTTGGCTGAAGACTTGTTTCAGAAGATGCTTCTGTTGAAATACTGGAATTCACAACACAGTTTTGAAATCTCCTTGGTTTCTCTAATAAAACTTGGAGAATTCATCTAGGATATTTTAGAGATTACTTTTTTAAAACCCTTCAATTAAAGTAATACTTTTTTTTAAAAATAGGTCTTCTTTATAAATAAAGAATTAAAGTATCTAAGCTAATATAAAATCCTTTAAGATGTAAATATTTGCTTGAATTAAATATTTTAATTTAATTTAAGATTTCTCTGCGCAGAATGCAGGTACTTGGCAGACTGAGCAATTGAAAACATTTTCACACAGTATGCTGAAGTACTGAGGGAATGTAAAAATTAAATTTGCATCAGAAGTAGAAGATGGTGGCTTAACTAAAATATATAATTGCATATGGCTATTTTCAGCTGGGTAATGGCAAACTCACAACATTTGATACAGTGAGTGGTCTCAGTTTGAACACAAAGGCAAAGAAAAATAACAACTTTTCTTTTACAGATACGATACGGGATCCCTCAGCATGTCTTCAGGTGATCGTTATGATTCAGCACAGGGGCGATCGGGGTCACAGAGTTACCTTGAAGATCGAAAACCGTACTGCAGTAGACTAGAAAAAGAAGATAGCACTGATTTTAAGAAGGTATCTGATCCAATAATTTTGGTGTGAAAATAGAACTTTCTTACTGTTTTTCATACATTGTCTGGAAATAATCTCACATTGCATCACAAATGCTGCTTAAAGCAACTCAGCTGAATGGAGGAGAGCAACCACTAGAGTGGGGGAAAATACATGTTACAAAACAGCTTCTGGCTTTTGCACTTTTCTCTCCAAGGCAAGGGAGAAATCCAGAGGAGCCAAGATTAATTTTTTATGATAAATACTATCATATAATTTTTTTAATTGATTGTGTAATTAAAACTGCTTTATACATTTGTGAACCCTTTTATTTTATATCTTTGCTAGCTTACATACATATAATGTAAAAATTTGTTTAGATCTTGCTTGAAAATAGAGGAGGATTTTGTTGGAAAGTTTACTATGGTGTGTAATTTGTGAAGTCCGAAGCAAAAAAAGTATTTTTTAATATGTGTAAAGTAAGTTATGTGCTCCCTATTCAAAATTGCTTGTTTCTAGAAATACTGGTAATACTTCCTTAAAGTGCTTGCTAATTCTGTCTTGAAAATCTATAACTGATTTTTATTTCTTAGACTATTAATGTATTTGTTCATTTTACATGCGGCTCAATCATGGTTTTTAAATTTTTCAGCTAAACTCCCTGAATTATTATTTGTGTTTTTTTTAAATTAATATTTTCTCTTAGCTTTATGAACAGATTCTAGCTGAAAATGAAAAACTGAAAGCACAGTTACATGATACCAACATGGAACTTACAGATCTTAAGCTACAGTTGGAGAAGACCACTCAGGTTTGTATAAAACAAAAAAACATGTACTCAGCTGACAAGGTAGATAGCAAACTAGAAGCATCCCAGGGTATGGGCTGCTCTTTACTAGGCATCAACTTTGTTTCTTATCCAAAGATAGGAGCTCTCTGTTTCTAAAGAGAAAAGAGGGCAGCATTCTGGTCTTCAGCTGTGAGCAAAATGTGTGAGACTGCCTCCTGCCTGTTTAAGTAGTAGTGGTTCTTGCCAGCATGTATCTGGAACTTCTTTGCAGGGTAGGGACAAACACTTTCTACACTGTTGAGCTTAGATTCAAACTGTCAGTTGGGATTGATTGATTATTTCATAAACCTGCTGGCAGATTGGCATAACCTGCCAGTTCTTCCTGGCTGGTTAGATAGCTTTATCTCAGAACTCAAGAGCAAATAGTGCACTCCAGTTACAGATAACTGCTCTCAGATAGCAGTGCTGCATACAGTAATACCAAATGTATACACAAAAGTTAAATTTGTCTTAAATTGCTGTAGAAACAGTGTTTCCTATTCTCGGGTCACATTTGCCACAACTTACCTGTGTAGGTACTTAAGTGTCTTCTATGTGTACCCCATAAATATCAGTACATTAAAAAGATGTTTGTTTTGTAATGCTTTTAGATGGAAGTACTGTGTCACTCCTCTTTGCCAAATGCTACGTAGTGGTTAAATTACTTAGGGATGGTCATGGAGGAAGTGCATGATAAATCTAGTTCATTCTTCTTTATTCTTTATTTCAGTGTTACTTCCCTGAACACACTTTAAAATGCTTTTGAAGACATACTTCAGACAGAATACTAAAATGTCCAATTGAATTGTTTTTCCTCAGTTTTATGTTGTCTAAGAACAAGTATCAATGTCTTTATTAATTTTGTGTTTCAGAGACAGGAAAGATATGCTGACAGATCACTCTTGGAAATGGAGAAAAGGGTGAGTTTCTGCCAAAGATCTCTTAAGTACTCCAGTTCAGGCTTTTTTTAGTTTGTTTTGCAACCCCTGGCTTGGACATAGTTTAGCAGGAACAGAAACCTTTCTTATAACTTGCATATTTTAGAAGATTTGGGGATTTTAGGTTTCACAGTGGCAATGAATGTGAGATACTGAGATGGATGGAATTACTCTTAAGAATTGCCTTCAGGTTGCTGTTGGTTCGTGATGACCAAGTTCTAAGCCACACAGCTCTCCCGGGATCTGCCGCTTGTTCCATCTCATCCAAAACAATGTTGGCACTCCAGAGGGTTAAGCAGATTCAGAGCGTCTCATCTTCTAATGCATTTCCAACATTCAGAGACTTTAATTTCCTCAGAGCTTTCCAGAGGCATGCATGTTGTTTTACCAATTATTGTTAGTAATGAAGTAGCTGTTTCTACCTCACAGACATATGACCTTAAACCTGCTAATGATATAAAATTAATCATAATGTGTCTCTTTCCTTGTACTGTAANCTGGGGGGGGGGAGAGGAAATGAGTAAGAAGTGTAGGAAGAGGGGCATCGGGGTCGGAGACAACCCTAAATTGAATGGGAAAGGATTCAGGTAATAAATCCATATGTGAGATAGGCTACAGGAATTATTTCAGAAGTTGAACACATGATAATTTTAGGCTGTAGTTTCATGCTAGTTTAAAATTCATCCCCATAAAAGTTTAGTTCCACAGCAATGTAGAGCAAACTACATTGGTTTTGTTGCGGTCCTGGCTTTCTTCATGACCCTGTCCATGTGTTCCTTTCTCCTCCCCTGATCCTGGAGTGACACATTAGACACTTAAACAGGAAGAAAACTACATGGACTTTGACAGTAATAAGTGTTATGGTATACATTTATTTATCCTTGGTAAACTTCACATTCACTAGCTGTTTATGTTTACTCTCCAGTATTTGAGGTTTAGAAAAAAATTTTTAGGTCTACAAACCTGTCTGGTGTATAAACACCAGATGTATGTGTAGGAGCCCATGGAGATGTAGAAATGCTCTCGGGCACTTCCTGAACTTCCATTATTTTTATCTTCATAATCTCTCCAGGTAATTGCAGCAGCCTTTTAGCACCTATTTCTCCCTGATTTTTTGGCATCTTGCTGTAGACAGTGATTTCATTAGTAGAAAAGTTTCATCAGCAGCTTTAATTGGTTTCTTGCTTGCTGTCATGGCCACACAAGTGGACATTTAATTATTTTGTAGATTTAGCTGTGTCCATTACTATATAGGTTCCATACTGCAGAGCATTTGGCACTGCAGTGCTAGACATTATTTCAGTTTTAATTTGCTCCTTTGTTTTTTCCCAGAATAGGCCATTGCGTTAAAATAACTGGCTAGATTAGAAATTCTTGCGCCTTTTTTCTGTAAAGACATTTAGCCCAACAGCAAGCAGCACAGCATAGACTAGACTAGACTACCTCAAACCAGGACATTAGACTAGACTAGACTATTTCAGTTGGAAGGGACTACAATGATCATCTGGTCCAACTGCAAAATGTCTTTCAGAAATGTTACTCTTCCTAAATGTATTAGTACTAAAGATAGCAGGTAAAAAAATAAAGTTAATGATAAAGCTGTATGCCTGAAACATGATTTACACAAGATTTAGGAGATGTTCCTTGTATTTTATAATTTTAAACTTCTTTTCAGACAAGAATTTAAAACAGGAATTTATTTGTGATTGTATTTCCCTTGTTGATGTTAAAATCTGGAGTTACTTTCACTTTGGAAGTGACTGAAGCAGGATTCTCAGCTGCTAGTGATCAATAGCTGATCTCCAGGAATAAGCTTACCAAATTCAGTTCAGATTTGGGATCTTTAAGAATAATTTGAGAGACACCTTTTTAATATGTAATGTGACTATGTAAATGTAAAAGGTAGAAACAAATTGTAGAGCTTTTCTAAGTATATTTTTTGGATTATATAACTTCACTAAAATAAGAGGGGGAAAAGTAAAGTGATGAGAATAAATTGGAAGAAATAAAAGGCTGGCAGAGAAAAACCTTGAAGGCATCATTGAACTATGACATTTTCAAGCTGAAACATACCTTTTCATTAAAGAAGATGGTAACATTTATTAAACCTAGAATTGCACAGTAATAAAATTTAGAAAATACTGGCTTTGAATTTTATTTGAACTCAGTTTTCAGAAGTGGGTTTCCATGATGTGATTTGGTGATACATTGTCAATATTGTTCATTTGAGGACTGTTTACTAGAAAGGGGCTATTTTCATGGGGATGGGGGTGCAGATCGGATCACAGATGCAAGGTCCTAGCAATACATAGGCAAAAATAAGGGTTTCATTAACAATCTGTCACTCTGAAAAGTGTGCTAAAAGTCCTTTGCAGAATTTCATATGACGTGATAATAAAACTTAGACTGCCATGTTGCAGTCTGGATCAGAATTCAGAATTGTAGGTACCTTTAACCAGTTTTTCCCAAATTTAGAATTCATTGTCTGGGAATTTGGGTTGTGGAGAGGTATATTTTTTGATACTACTGAATATACAAATGTATGTAGGCATATACATCTCGGTTTACTTTTTAATAATTTTATAACTCTGGGGTCAGTTATTAACCTGTGTATATCCTCATACCTCAGTTTACTGCACCAAGACTATGGTTCCTACTTGCTTTGATAAATACAAATGAGCTATTGTATTTTAGAAGCTGAGAGACTAGCATGTTTGGGTTTTTTTTTTTCATTTTGAGCATTACAAATGTTCCTTGGTGTACCTTATAGAGTTGTTGAAGTATATCATAAAATTTTAGACTCCATAAATTGCAAACCCTTTCTTTGAGTCCATGGACTAATCAAATAATACTGGCAAACCTTCCCAGTGAAACTGCAATGTGTTATTTTGTTGGCATTCCTCAAGCCAGCTCCTAAAAGAGGAAGCAGTTCAGGAAAAAGAGAAGCGTAACTTCATCTAATCAGAACAAGACGTTTTTACAATAAATCTTACATCTAGGCCAGTCCATTGAAATGTTTCTTTTATATAATGTGAAGTATACAAAGTTAATAAAATAAGGATTTTATTTAATTGGCTTTTATTGTTAATAGTTGTTCTTGGACAAGCTCAACATGCTAGTTAAGCAAATGCATCCAAAGGACTAAAGATTTTTAACCATCTGGAATTTCGAGATTTATTTGATCATTCCTCTCTTGGTAATCGCAGGAATTATCAAATACTGCTTAATATAAGGGCATTGATAATATATGATATTCTACAAAGCCAATAGGTAACTGGTACAATTCTAAGTAATGTAAGATGGTGTGGGTTTTTGTTAGTCACTTGCTTACTACAGTTAACTCGCTGGTACTTAACTATGCCCATTACTGTCAGTCAGTATTGTTATGGAAAGTCTTAACTCAAAGGAGTTAAGTACATTAAGTACTAACAACTGCAGTAATCTATTACTTTGATAAACCTTTAAAGTTGTTTGCTAAAATGGGAAAATGTTGGGGTATAACTGCACTATGATTAAACTAAATTCAAATGATTTATATCTGAAAGGTGACCGGCAAGAGTCAGTATCTACTGGGCGGTATGATCTAACCAAAGTTTTACACACCTCAGTCAATGCTGCTTGCTGTTTGCATAACACCGTTGTATGCAGATGCATATGTCCACTCCGCAATAATCTGTTGCTTTTGCCTTTCACACTTTGGAAAAATCGGAATGTAGACTACTGATAACCGCAGCTGCTTTTAAATGAGATACACTGCATTGTCTGACACAGGAAAGCAAGCAATCAAGCTATAAACCCCTGAAGTCTATTGCATTAGCTATTCACCTGTCAGATGTGTTGAAAATTAGGTTTAAACAAAATAATGTCATTTAGAAATGTGGTAGTGTGTCTGCACTGCAGACTGCAACATAGCATAGAAAACCCTAAGCTAACTTTCAATAAGCTAGCTTGGGTACTGTAGTCAGGGTAAGCAAAACAACCTGAAGTTCTCTACAAAGGACAATTTCTCCTGCTTCTCAGGTAAAAAGAAAAAAAAAAAGAAAATAATACTATACTAGAAATGCAGAAAATATTCAGGAAGCATTTGCTCAAGAAGCTGGTGGTCTTACATAGCTAGATTCCTTTGGTACTCAGCTGAACTCCAGTAATGTAAATTTGGGTGTATCTACCCTACGTTGCAGTTTATAGTGTGGACAGATCCCACTGAGCTGAGACATGTTTCAGCTACCTTTGCTTGTCTCTGAAAGCTTACACTTTTGTGCTTGTTTCTTTTAATGTTCTTGTTTGTTTCTGATCATTTTCTGCATTTCTTGTATGTTAAGCTATTACAGAAGCCTAGCTCATGAAAAATAAATTAGAACAAATGGTACTTATGACCTGTCTAAATTTGTGTAAAGGAAGGGGTATATTTTGTAGGACTTGATGTAAATTTCTGTATCTCTTCCTCCTCAGATATTAAAATTCCGTATTGACAAAATTTCTATATATCACTGCCGTCACGAGTTTCCTGTCCACACTATGCTTTTGGTTGTATGATCTTTGAAACTTGAAGTATTTCACTGTTACCACAGTATTTACAAGCAGTAATTTTTTTTAAATGCTGTTGTTCAGTGTTAACACACATCTTTTGATTTAGGAAAGAAGAGCTCTAGAAAGAAGGATATCTGAAATGGAAGAGGAACTGAAAGTAAGTAAACTATTACAGGTTAAACTATTAATAACAAAATGTATGACTATGTCAGGGCAACATCTAGTCTGGCAGTATTACTGGTCTCTATAATTTCATTAGAAAACAACTAAGTTACAGCTGCATTTCAAAATCCCTCATGTCATATAGCTTGTAGCGAAGCTGTTACACCAGCATAAGCAGTCATACCTGTTGGTCTTCTAGAGAAGGCACTGAGACTTACGGTTCTGTAACATATCAGCTAACAAGAAACATTCAGAGATGGTTGGAGTGAAACATACCTTGATCTAATGAAGGTGGAATTGCAATCTATGTTTTTGATGTGATACTCTGTATTTTATACATATATGTATATTTACAACTTAAAAATAATGGTAGCATATAATTCTATAGATACAGATAGCCTTTATCTCATGCTCTTTAAATTATGTATTAGACAGCATGTTACCAATATCAAAACTTTTGTTTGTATAGAATGAATAATAATCAGGTTTTAGTTAACCAAAAGCAGTGGATAGATGTCAGACGTTGACAAAGAAGTACCATTTGCACTGATATCCTTTTTTTTTTCAACTATGTTTAAACTGAATCCTAGAAGGAAAATACTTTTTTTAATACATTTCTGGCCTTTTTTTTTAACCAGTCATGGTACGACTTTTCTCATTTCCTGGTTTATCGATGTTAAGTCCTCTGATATGATTAAAAAGGGTGACAACTCTGGCATGTTTGTTTTGTATTATGTCCTTGGATAACTGGAGAGGGCCAACCAAACCAATAGAACTAAAGTATGTCCAGAAAACTAGCGGAACATGATGAAATAGAAAACATTTTTGCACTCCAAATTTTAAAGAAGTAGCCCTGTTTTGACGTTTAATATTTGTCATTGATTAATAAAAAGTTTCCTTTCAAGCTCATTTTTGAGCTCCCTCTGGTGCTTGGAAATGGTACTAACTTCCAAAGACTTCATTAAAGTACACTCACGAAGTTTTGTTGAAATAATTGAAGCTGACAGGCAGATGTAGGCAGAAGGCAGCCACGATGCCTCCAGCTCTCTTGGATTCAGGGCAAGATGGTTTGCTGTAAGAGAGAACACAATGTCTGTGATTCCTTGAGGGGTCTTTAGAAGTGCAATACGTAGAAAGCAAACTGGAATACAAAAATAACTATGTCTAAGAGTGAAAGACAGGATGTGAGTTTCTATCATCAACCTGTTAATTACTGTTAGGGAAGGTTGGTCTTCCGAGAAAAATAGAAAATGCAAATATATTCCCTTTTTTATTATTATTATTATTTTTCAAAAACTTACTTTCAATAAGCAATATGTGAAAGTTTTGAATGAAAGATTAAACACTCTTCCTATCATTTGTTGCACTGCTGTGTAAAAGTATATGTTAAATGTGTCATTATTTACAGACTTTTGAATAGGAGATTTAGTTTGTGCAATTAGGATGTTAAGTAAAGAATTCCAGGAATAGCTCTCATTGTTAATGTATCCTGAACTGTTTTGGAAGGCTGTGACTAATCACTGCTGGTTCTTAGATTGCTTTTCAAGAATGTGCCACTTGCTTGATACTTTCCTTTCACAGCGACTTATCTACTTTAAACAGGACTCAGTCTTCTAAGTTTTCTTTCAATTCTGCTCATCTCCAGTTCTTTTAAACATAATAGACATGGGTTTTTTTCTTGTTTTCACTCCTATTTCTTTGATTCCTGCAGAACCTGCAACAAATAAAGCAGATTCAATCTTTGAGACACATAAACGAGCGACTGGTGACTGAGAATAGGGCCTTGACCCGAGTGATTGCCAAGCTGTCAGGGTCCCATAGGCAACTGCGCTCTGTGGACTTGTAATTTCTTCCTTCTCCTTTGTGTAGCCAGGCAGGTGTTGACATTCAGTTTGTGCTTGGGTAGAATTTTACTATTAACACTTGTGTGTCAGAAACTGACTTACTGCTGCTCGGTTATGGAAGCGTGGCTAAAGCATGGTGTCCGGTGTACCAACTACAGGTGTCGCAGACGTGTTGGTATGGTGTGGTATTGTCCGTACTAGCACTGAAGCTTCTCCTCGCTTACTTGAAGATAAATTGGCAGTGATCCAGGAGACCTTTGACACGTTAAAACCGTGGCGACAATTGAAAGGATTTGAGTTCCCACTAGGATACACTGAAGTCACTCCCTTGTTTTGGTGTTTAAGTAAATGCTCAAATAGGTAGATTCGCCTCTAGTTTCTAAAAAAAATTGAAATTAAGAACTGAGCTTTCTTACTGCAGTATAATTGAAGTGCATAGAACTGATAAAAATCTAGCCTCAACTAAAGAATGTTTGAGAAGTGGTTTCAGTACTGTGCATTCCTGAACAGTTGCATTAGCAACTTTATTTCTTCCATTTCTGTGTTGTAGTGTTTAGAGGGCACCAAGGTCTTTTCTTTCAGAAATGTATTGGAATTTCAATTCAATTTATATTTTCACATATTAACTTCTCGTGTGGTTCTGACCAATCCTTATTTTTATCTAGACAGCTTAAAATAGCCAGTTTCAGCACTGAGTTAAGGTTATTGATTTATATTGTTACATACGTAGGCATCCCAGTCGTGGACCAGAATCATATCATGCAAAGACTGTACAAGCACAGACACAAAAAAACCTGCCTAATGTGTCAGATTGGTTCATACTTACTAGGTCATCTGGTTCAGTCCCCTTCTGTTAAAAGGTATGAACTGTTACGAGTTTCGTCTTGGAAAAAAAATGCCAGTTTGTTGTCCTTAGTGTTATTGCAGGGCTGTTTCAGAAACCCACTGCAGGTTCAAAACTTCTAAGCAGAACAGAATGTGGTTTCATTCCACACCAATTCTATATGCTTTTCATCCTCCTCTTATATAACTACTGTGTAGGGTGGAGGTTTCAGTGAGCTTTTAAAATCTGTAGGTGAAAAAAAAAAATTTCCTTCTGCACAGTGACTCTTGCTAAACTGCTTCCCCTGCCTGCCCCGTCCTGCTTAGAAGCAAGGCAGTAAGCGTACAGTTTTTCATTCTGCTCACAGAGTCCAATCTCAGGGTTTTCCCCACCAAGAGGCATGAAATAAAGAGAAGGTTTATCCTTTGGCTTTGTGTCTTCCTGGAGCTGGTCTAACAATAGGATGTGGATAGAAAGGTTGTTCCTGCTCCAGGCCCTGCATTCCTCAACGGTCCCTTGTGTTAACCCTTGCTGAGCGAGTCAAGTCAGCTCACTGACCTGGCTGAAAACATATCCCTTTCTTTGTTACATTACTTGATCCATCTCACCCCAGCGTTGTTGAATCACGAAACTATCATGCAGAAAGCAGCAGGAGCGTACAGGCTGCATGCGAAGGAAGAGCTGCCCCTTTAGGGCAGCCCGTCTTACATCAGCTTCAGCTGACAATGTGGGTTTTCAACACAGCTGAGTGAATCTAATGACTGCTGTCCACAGCCACACGTCCATACCGTCTCTTTTTGCTAGCACCGGCATTCCTTTAACCATGGTAAGCCAGTTCAGGGCGTTAACCCACAGAAAACTATTCAGTATTCCTTTTTGTAGGGGGAGTTTTCAACAGCAGATCATTGTGGAGCTGGAGGAGCTAGGCTAGAAAAAGCCAAGCAGTGGCAACACAGCGGGGAGGCTTGACATTATGATGGTAGCTTAACCATAGCAGTGTGCCTGATTAATCTGAACAGGTACCTTAACAATCCTTGAGCTTTTTATAATCTTAACTTACAAAGCTGTTTTGTATGTAAAAACTGTTAAATCCTCCAGCAAACACAGACATTATTATTACTGTACAGATCTGAGTTGGCTCCACATATGTCAGGTGATCATCGAATAATTATTTGCTCAACTCCAGCACTGCAAAGTTCCTAGCTAGTCATATAAGACAGGCAAAATAGTGCATTTGTAAACTTATTCAAGAATCTCATCACAGGAAAATACTTACTTTACTATTTCAGTGAGAAGCAAATTGGAATTGAAAGTGTTAAGTACAGTATGTAACTGTAATTTCACTGGATTTACTGCAAAGCTTTTTTTTCCTGCCTCTGCACATTAAAGGTGTGTGGTGTCACCTCATGAGAAGTTTGAGTACCATAGGAATGCACTGCTCCAAGGAAATTGTATAAATGTCTTTGGCTAGGTTTAAAGTATGTGGGGATTAGTATAGATGGGAAGCATAAGTATTGTAGGTTACTTGAGCTTATCCTTCCTGATCAGCCTCCTATTACTCATAACTGCTTTTGTCTCCTACCAGTCTTCCCTTATTCTTTACCAGACTCACAACAAAAGAGAAAATATTTTTCTTAATGCGTATTCTACCTGTTAGTTTAATCAGGATTAAAAATCTGTTGACAGAGATTTGTGGACATGTAATGGTACTGGATTATGTTAAAGCTCTAAATTTGAACAGCGGCTTTTTTGTTAAAATAGTTCACCAGAAAATACACCAGTCTGTGGGTCAGCCTGTATGTAATTTAGCATTACTGGCTGCAGGTCCCTAGTCAATGAGTTGGAAGAGGACTGTGAAGGTCACTTTGAGCTTTCATTGGAAGGCATACCTGACAACACCTGTTCAGATACACAATTAAAAAGAACAAACCCAGACTTCCTTGCTTCCTTGTGCATAGCTAGATGAAGGCTGTTGTGGTTTCACCCAGGATGTTTGGTATCAAGTCCGTAGCAGAACAAAAACAGGGAAGGAAAGGTGCTAGTTGCTTCGCCTGAACAAATGGCTGTTTCATTGTTTGCAGATACACGCCATAGAACAACCCCAGGTTTATCCTGATATTACAGGTGCATGCACAAATGCATGGCACACACGCCTGCTATGTGGGTATGACCCCTAGCACGCGTGTCTCAGACAACAGTAGTTTTTTACAGCTTAGAAAACACAGATAATACTTGAAATTGCCAAATGATTTCTTGTGTTGCCCAATTTCAAACACCTTGACAGGGTTTTTGAAAGTAGTCAGCATTTTACAGCACTTCCTGTTCAGAGCACAGCTCTCACTTGACTGTAATGGAAGCTTCCCTCTGACTCTGTGAAGAGCTCGGTTTAGGTGACTTGCCATAAGCTCCACTGTGGAGCAGAATTGGAATCCAGGTTAGCAGAATGATTTTTACTTCCTCTAACTGTGGAGACCACCTTTTTTCCTCTTACGCTCTCCCATCGTCTTCATTTCACATACTCTGATAATGGCAGGTAAATAAACTAGAGATCCTCTAACCTCAAGTTATCTTCAGTTGCCCCATCCTGTTTTACTCTGTGAGAGGGTCTCCTGTTTGGGGAACTGAGTGTGGGTGGGACTCCTTTGGAGGAAATGGGTAAATGAAGCCTCTAGTGTAATGCACAGTTAATTAACCCTGCCTTTTTAAACTTCTCAGTTCTTTCTGTTCCGTTACAATTTTCTGAATGTAACGGGGTTGAAAGCATAATTTTGTTTGAATAAAATGAAAACAAAACTAGTGGCAAGGAAATTTCATCGCGAAAAATGATGTAGCAGTTGTTACATAGGTCACCAGCTGGACTTAGACCGCTTGCACACACTTACACCTGAGGTTACTGAATAACCGCTCTGCGGGAATACGCTGTTACCTCCTGTGTAAACCTGCTGCTCGAAACCATACGTGTAATTTAGCCATGAGTATTATAGGTGGTTTGTTATCAGTGTGTGAATGTAGATATGCAGAACTGCTGAGATTACTTCTGGTTTCTCTGACAAGTTATATTCTCCCGGCACAAACCTCTGCGCACTGACGTGTCCTCCTTTCCTGTCTGATCCTGTCCAAATCTCACCTCACTTGGCTTTTGCCTTCCAGCTTTTGTGCTTGCGTGTCACCCATCTCCTGTGGCAACCTTAACTTGCCATCTCCTAACTTGTATGCCTGAGTATGCAGCCTGGCGTTTCAGTGATCTCTTTCAACGATCTGATCTTGTGTGAACTATGCCATTCAGGGATATGATCGCAAATTAGAGGATGTGTGCTTCAACACGAGTTTGGAAGTGGTTGGAGGATTAATGCTATGAGCTAACGAGCTGAATCACACTGTATCTGATGAGGATGAAATCATCCAAGAGCACAGTGGTAGATGTGCTTAGCCACAGCATGTTTTTTTGAAACTGTGCAGTATAGACAAACCTCTTTTAAATTGTTGGCAATTAACGTTTCTTTGTTTTGCACTGAAATTGGAAGCATTTAATTACTTCCCTCATGGTATTATAAATGCTTTTGTTAGAGGCTTGTCATCTGCACCACCGAGTTTTAGTGCATCTGGTCCAAGCAAATGAAAACTCCTAATCTGTAACTCTTAACTGTATCGTGCTAAAAGGTGATGTTTTTCTGAACGGCTGATATGAAGGGGGAGAGCTGCCAAGATGCTTAAGCTGAATAACGATTTTTATCCCCAGTGCTTGCCTAGTCTTGCTGCTTTTACTTGGCATATAACAGCAAATAACCATCGTGTTTCATTTTTCATAGATGCTACCAGACCTGAAGGCAGACAACCAGAGGCTAAAAGATGAAAATGGGGCCTTGATCAGAGTTATAAGCAAACTTTCCAAATAAAGGGTTTACTACAGCAGCAAATAACGGTATTGCACATCACTAGTAACTCCAGTGGACCATACTGTGGCAGTCACTGGAAGTGTGGGAAGATCCCTTGGAGACTGTCATTTTCAGATATCCTGCCAAACGCCCTCTTACCTGTGTGTTTTTTTGTATCAAGATCATTGTTTCTGTTAAAATGCAGCTGCTGAGAAGATAAAATGACTGAGAAATCTTGTTTACAGCTACAGCATAATAAGGAAAGTGTTCAAGGCCAGATACGCCTCAGATATTTAACCAGTAAGCCTTAGTTGTACATAAACACTTTTACATCAACAAAAGCTTTCAGCTCTCACAGAAGACAGTTACTCAATAATGTTTTTGTTGTGCCACAATTCCCATTTTTTTTTCTATACTCAGTTTTTCTTTAAATCTTAAGTTTGGATTTTTTTTTCCCTTCTAATTATTCATGTACCAGATTTTCTTGTACAGTGTTTTCACAGCTTTACCATTTGCAGAGACCACACACCCTTTTAAATTACATATTTGTGTAGCTACCTAGAATTGTATCGTCCAACCACCTGGAACAGAGATGTTTGGTGGAACATTTGCTTTCACTGTTTGTGCAATATGCATTTATTTCCTATACAAAATGCTTTAAAAGTCAGTTGAAACTAGAAATATTTTAAGAGTCCTGTTTTCTGCCTTTATTGGTCACTTTAAAAAATAAAAAAAAAGAAGTTTGTAGTGAAAGATGTTAGATCCTGTAATCGTCACATTCATTTGAGCAGGTACTGAGTGATGCTGTATATATAAATGTGTACTGGTTTGATTTTTCAGACCACCACGTGGCATGCTTGAATATATTTCCCTATTGCAAATGTCTGTTAATGCAAATTAGGCTACTCCAGAATAGTGTGTTTAACAAAATTCATTAATTTTTATGGTATAAAGAATTTAGACATTGTACATTGTATGGAGCCCTATCTTTACAAAAGGTCTAAACTATATAAAATACTTTATTATCTTTTCCTCCCTTTTTTTTTTCATTTGATAGTGTTCACCATAATAAAAAAATGCATAAATATAACTGCTTCACTACATTTCACATACCTGTATTTATCTGAGTGCTGTCCAAAACTGTTGTGCTAGCCAAAGTAATGTACTAAATCATTTGAAAAACATAACCCATTACACTCACATTAATGTTTATATGCACTGTTGTTGCCATGTGAGAAGGCATCCAATTTGATAACACCACCATGTCAGACCATTTTCTACATTTCAGTGGCCTTTAAAAACGAAGAAGTACTTAAGTGAAAATCGCTTTTGTTAGAAACAGCTTTTATATTTTCACTAAACCATTCAAAATACAACATCCTTATTGGTACATAGTTTCTTGCCTAAAACCACTGAACAGATCAGCCATTAAAACAAATTGTACATTGTAAAGCTTGTAGTAGCTATTGTATTATTGATTATATTGTATACTATATTAAATGTGAATTTGTACCCCTTCATTTAAAAAGGTCATTGTGTTCTACTGCCTACTTGGGGGGTGGGGGTTAGTTTTACGGGGGTGGGATATGTTTTGGTAAGGAAGACATGATGTCCTCTCTCTGTTGATTGGTTTTTTGAAGATGTAAGGTTATGCTCTTACTACCAAGCTCAGGATTCTTGATTTTAAAGGTACACAGATAGTTTGAGATATCTTATTGTAATTGATCTGTATGAGAGGTGGGTCTGAACCATAGGGACTTCCATTGTCTTACGCTAACATAAAGAATTGAATGGCTGCAACGTATTGAGTTCTGTTACAAGACAGTTAGGCATATTCTGGATTATATTTGGTAAAGTTTGGGTGCCTGTGAATGATTAAATACGTGTTTCTAATATTTTAGTGTTTTATATTTAGGTTATTTATTCTTTATATCTAAAAAATGAATGGCTACTGTGCTATATTGATTTTATTGGTAGTACTGAGCAGACCTTGTATCTGCATGAAACTAGTTGCAAAACCCACTATTTTGGAAAAAAAAAATTGTATTTTGACATATACAAATAAAATGAATACAAACTATTATAAATGTGTGAAAGTTTTACTGAGAAGACAGTGAAATTTGTTATGAATTTAAACCATGTTATAAGTTTGCTATTTAAATTCTTTGGTGGGCATTTTTCATTCATTGCGTTACTTGGATGCAAAGTTCAAGTACCTTTCGAAGATTGTAATCAAATTGTGATTATTTGCACATCATTGTACATGCACATCTGTAAATGCAACAGTAAAAATGCCATATTTATGCAATCTGTAACAACTTGGACAAATGTTTATATATTTTACATAAACCTGTCTGTGTGCAGAATCTGAGAACCATTTTTTACGTAGTATTAACTGAATCTCACAAAGCTATTGCCAAACTTGTGTCACCATCATATTGTACTGACCGTGTCGCAGATCAAACACATCTCCAGAAAATCCAGCTACAACAGAGACAAAGTGGGTAGTGGAGGACACTTTTATTATTTAGGAGACAGTTTGCATACGAGAAATACATTACTGCTGCCTGCTGGCTCCGCTAAGCGTCCTTAAGCAACTAGTGGCTTAAGTGGTAATTCAAAACAGCGACTTTTATTTCCCAGAATTAACATTAAATACAGATGGAGGCATGGAGGTAGCTGGTGTTGGCAGAGCTGAGAGGCAGAGGGCATCCCCAGAACCAGCCCCAGCCATGATGGAAGCCAGAACGTGGGGAAGAGGAGTGACCGGAGGTGGGACGGCTGTGCGGGCAGCAGAGTGCAGGCAGGGTGAGGGCAGCGTGGCTGTGGAAGGACTGTCTGACTTTAATGGGTCCACACAGTAGCAGTTACCTAGAAGAAAAGACTCTGGAGCCATTTTTTTTCCCCACCTCATTTCCCTCATCATAAACAATTCCCTCTGGACCTCCCCAATTCCTCCTACATACCATTTTCAGACTTTTGCTATTTCCTTGCCAGCTTCCAAACACAACAGTTAGAATTCGTACTCTGTAGGTTCGTGCATTTCTTTGCTCAGCACCAAGTACAAAACGTGAGTCTTGGTGTTTCTCTCCTTTAGAAATGCCTTCCATGGTAAACTTTGGCTCGTGCTCAGATGAGCATTAAACCGATGGGTACTAATCTGACCTGTTCAGTATTCCTGCCCAATGCCCATTTGGTGGTCCTTAAAGAGCAAATGTGTTGTCACAGAACAAGTGTTCTTTTTTAGATAAAGTAACTATTTTACATGTCATCTTACAGAAGAGGAATAAAAAGCATGCTTTGGGGGAGATACCTGCTTTAGATGTGTGTGTCAAGGGAGAAATTTTCATTATTTCCTTTACCTTTATCATACAGAAATGGGCTCCATACGAGATGGCTCCTACCCCTGCTGGCTGACTTAACCGTGAGGTTTATAGGCAAGAGTGAGGGCACCACATGATGCCAGAAACATCTGTATGACGATAGGCAGGAAATCTACATAAAGAAAAGCAGGTGGTGAGGAGGAAGTATGCCAGCCGTGATGCCGGACATGGAAAAGCAACACCGTGTCAGAAAATGAGCAGTTCACATGGAGAAAGGTAGGGGACACATCAGAACAAAACTGGCCAGAAGTCAGAGTTTGGGGCCCCATCGCATCCGAACGCCTGAAGAGAGAAAAACTGTCCAAAGTTAGCAATAGTATGAATTATCTCTTGCTTCTGGCTTGTACTACTGCTCAGAGAAGGTATTAATTTCTTGTTAAATGAAGTTGTGATTATGAAAATAATCATTACACTGACTCTTACTTGATCCAGATGATCCTGGAAATGGCTTGGCTCTCCACAGCTGACACTTTACAGTTCCTTTACGGGCATCTTGGGGTCTTACCCACCTGTGTAGCACACCGGCGCCTCCAGGAAGGAACACCCACCTGTTTGTCTCTATGGGGTTGCTCGCGGTCTTGTGGCAGCAGCATAAACAGAGGTGGCCATATCTGCCACACTGTGCAGCCATGGGTCCCAGCAGCTCCAGCTCGGCCTCCCCAGAGAGCACCAGGCTCTCCGTGGGGAGAGGGGCACCGAGGGCTCTTGGCAGCTGTGGCCTCAAGCCTGTCCTGTATGGAGGGCGTAGGCAGCCACATTTGGAGTTACACTGAAAGTCGCTTTTCCCCTTTCAGTGGTAGCTCCTGCTTATCTAATTTGACATGATGCAGTGTGGGCAGTAGATAATTTTGACACCTTAATTGTGCAACTGAGAGGTTGATCTGTTTTATAGATGAAATTTAATTTCCACCTACAACCCAAAGACTGTCACAGCAAAACGTGAGGCGAATTCACTACATAACGTACAGTTTAAAAAACTCCACAGCTATACAAACATTACAGATTAAATTTTTTTTTGGAGCCTCTTTTAAAAGAGGGTGGAGAAACAACTCCAAGTGCATTGTAGAGAGTTGCTTTCCCACCTGCTTTAAATCTTAGAATAGTTTTGTTGCAGCTCTGCTGGTCACCTTGGTGAAATTACAGGTTTTTCCGCTGTAGGAATAGCCACTCTGCCTGTTGGGGAACAGAAGAAACGGAAACGATTTGATTAATTTTTTCAGAAGAAGTTCTCACTGTTCATGGTTATGTACATAATGTTAACATTTCGCTATGGTGATTCAGCTTCCTCAAGTTCTTAGGTCAAAGCCACTAATAACAAGGGTAAGAAACGCTGGTGACGAGAGTTACTCGCTTTACATTTGTTCTGATTGCAAGAGCAGCAGTTGGGGTTTGTTTGCGAGTAGTAACAAGTGTTCCTGTGCTCTGCCTCAGCATAGATTAAGTAAGACTAGAACAGTCCTAAAGGTGACTGCAGGTTCCTGCCTAGAAGACAGAATTAAAAAACAATACAAAACGTCCCCAGCCCACAGTGAATGGCTCGCGCTGTAAAGGGAGAGCTGCTGCCACACTGATGAGGTCACCGGCTATTCTTGCTTGTGTCAGCACCTCCCCATTTTGTATTACTGATTAGATAGGAAAAGTATGTAGCCTTTAGAGAAAGGAGGAACTGTTTGGTTTTTTTCCTCTAAAAACATCACCTGTTGGATGTCTAATGTTTCTGATCTGGCCCGGGGATAATTACAGCAGGGACAAAACCCCCACATTCCAACTCTAATTATTTCACCCTTCTTACTTGGGTTCTACACGTCTGTTCTGCAAACCTGTGAAAGCTTAGCAGAAGTGGTTAGCCAAGACGGCACAATTCATCTTCCAGTGTGGTCTTTTCCCTATGCTTTATTTGCTGGAGGAAAAAAAAAAAAAGAAATCATGTCATGGGGGGAGGTGGGTGAGAAGAACCTATTTATTTCCTTCGTACCATCTTTCTGCGCTCCACCTGTTCCACTACAGAGTCTTTTGAGCAGAGACTCACGGGGCTGAATTCCTCTTTTAGCAAACCAGCGCAGGGAGAAGCTGCTGCCGATCTCACTGTCTTGTGCATCCCCTCTGCCTGCACCACTCCTGGTGGGACCCCCCGCGCCGCTGGCTGCTGTGCCTCCCCTTGCCCCCGTGTCTCCCCCCCACCAAAGAAAACAGAAAATGGCCCTGTTACCCTCGGTTGTGTCTACTTTATATACCCCTGTTTTAATGGTAAGTCTCTACCTCAAAGAAGGACAGGCCTGAGCTGAGGGAGCTGCTACACTACAGCTAAAACAAAGCTGCTGCTCTCTGTGAGTGGTTACCCGGAGCGGCACCCCCAGTCTCCCAAAGAAAAGAGCGTGACTTCGTTACAGCAGCTGGTACAAAATACACATTTACACAAAATTTACACAAACTACACATCTAGCTACGCAGTCCAGTCACTACCCAGAAAGAAGATTTAATGAAAAAGTGAGTTTGTTTAAAAATAAAAATCCACATTTGCTAGAACGGGCACAATTCACCAGCTGTTACCAGCTCACCTCTCTATTTTTAGCTGTATGAAAAGCAGCAAATGACACTAAAAGGTCTTTCCTCCCACTTAATCCGTGGCTATAGGTGCTGCATTATGTTAAGTAAAGTGCCTGGTAGCTCATCCTCAGCTCCCCTCGTATAAAAAGCCAGTGCTCTATGGAAATACGAGCTGTCACTATGGGCTTTCATTGCGATTCTTTAGTCCCCTCCATAAAAAAAGGAGCGACTCTATTTAAAATTACAAGGGGGTGGGGGGAGGAGGAAGAAACGCTACTTAAGGACCGAAGTGCCAATATTACTTTACCAGTTTCTTCCTAGAAACGCTGACACCGCCACCAGTTTCCAGCCGGCGGAGGAGCCACCCACCCCCGGGGAAGGGCCGCTGGTGGGCGGCGGGGCCGGGAGGTGGCACCAGACGGCTTCGCTTCTCCCGGGCTTCTCCCGGGCTTCTCCGCGGGAAGAGGGGCCACCGCCTCGCACAGCCCCGGCCCGGGCAGCGAGGCACGGTGGCCGAGACCCGCTCCGTGTCTGTTTTCCCACCCTTTTGTGGTTTTGGGGTTTTTTTTCCCCTTTTTCTTTTTTTTTCTCCCGGCACCGGTACACAGGAATGGCTCAGAGGCGAGCGACTGGAGGAAATTCTGCCTCTGCTCTAAGTTAAGCCGGTTCTAGTAAGAGAGATGAAGCGTGGCAGGGAACAGCAATCACAAATTAATTTAGACACAAGGGATGTGCTGAGTTAGTCTGAAGGCGGCAAGCACTCCTCTTCAGTATCTTCTGCTGAAAGCCTGCGAAAGGAGCTGCGTGATTTAACACCCTGGGAATGGCAGAGCGAGCTCTGGGCTTGGCTGGTGAGCTGAAATCCATCCCATGGGGAGGCAGAAACTGCAACCCAAGGGGGGCTGGTCAGCGGGTCTGGGGAACAACGGATCCCTCGTTGAGCACAGGCAGGGACCCACTGCCCAGGGAGCGCTCCCACCCTGTGTGAAGAGACTTACAGACAAGGAGTAGACACTCGCCAAGCACCACAGGACGGCTCTGCTACAGCTGAGAGAAGGGGAAAGGCAAAAAAATAATCCTCTATATCAGAAGTTGTCACGCCAGCAGTTCATAGCAGCACTGAACTTGGCTGAAATGACAAAACATGGGTTAACTCCTGCTTGCTCAACCCCCTTTCAACGTGATCACTATAGAAGCGTGTTGCTTTGCTTTGCAAGCAGAGCACTCTGTGGTCCTTGAGCGCTGTGAGGTCCTTATAGTCCTCCCTTTGCCCCCTTCACTGTCTCCTCCCTGTTCCTTGCCTTGCAAGCACGTGCAGCACACCATGCACACTCGCATCCTTCTCCAGTCTCCTCAACCTTTTCTCCTCAGCTCTGCATGGATAGGGTTCTGCCCCGTTTCCAAGCCACCACAGACGATTATTTTCTGTGCAAAAGAGGGCTTTGAGGTCCAATTATGTTCCCTGTTATTCAGGGTGATAGCCACAATAACCAAAAGACCCCCAGAAGCCACTTCCCCTTGGACCATGAGCACTCTGAATTTCCCCATGTCTGGGGAGTGGCACTCGGAATTGCTACAGGCAGACACTGAGTGCAAGAACTCCCTTCATATTTTACTAACAAGTCACTACAAGCTTACCGACATGCCACAGCTGCTGGAGAGAACAAACTCTCCTCCGTCTTCTGCTCATCTCAGCTGTAAGTCTTCCCAGTCGCTCCTGTGTGCCACCCAGATCACCGAGACCCTCCTTGGACACTCAGTTCCCAGCACATCTCATTCAGTTCTCCTGGTACTTGCTGCCTATTTCTGACCCCTTAAACCACCTCCCATCCTTCTGCTTGCTTCTTGCTTTTTCTACTCATCTACTGCTTCTCTCTCCTGTTTCACTCCTCCTTCAGACCTAATCCCTGGCCACTTCTTCCCGAGCTAATTGCTCTACAGTTATATCTTCTATTGACTTCTCTACTGTCCACGGTTCCTCTCTCTGCAACTCAGCAGCCTCGATACTTTACGTGCTCTCCCTCCACCTCTGTTACTCACCTCCCACTCCCCCTTTCCTTGCTCTGCCTTATCCTGAGCTCCTCAGAAGCACAGATCCCTAATGGTTTCAAAGACCCCATTAATCTTTTCCTGACCACTGGATCTTTTTTTTCTCCCCACTGATAATCTAATCTTTACTCAGTGGGAATGTCTCTACCCAGCCATTTAGTTCCCACCTACTCTCGTTTCTCTCTAATCCAAGGGGGTGGTTTTACCAGAAACTAAGCACTGTAGAAGTCACCTGTTCCCACTTAATCCAGTTACTCCCCTCCTCAAGAATTAGCACTATTTTTCATATTTTTCTCCTCCATACCGCTAAAAGGTTTCAGGGTGAAAGCAGTGAGAGGTCTTACACTTCTTCCCTTGTTTTCAACCCATCGAGGTGTTTGCAGGCGAACAGCCATTCGCTATTTCTTCATCAGTTTCCTTTCGTCCCTTTTTGAGTGTCCAACAATAAAGCAAACACATAAGGGGATGCCTGTTGGGTCCTATGCCTAATTTGGGAATAAATAGTATAAACTGAGCATTGGCTGTGGATTTGCTTGTCGGCAGGACAAAGTATGCAGCTTGTTGTCATTTGAGTAAATTTTAAGTTAAAACTTCTTTTCCAAACATATGTAAAGCTTGTCATCTTAAAAACTTTAGCAGTTTTCACCTTGAAACAGTGAAGAATGTGTATTGTGAGCAAAACACAAAATTAATTTTTAAGCATTGTCCACATTTGTTTATAAAAATTATTACGATGTAGGCACACAGATTTTGTTCCAATTGTTCACAGAAAAATTCAATCCCAAGCTTTCACCCTAGATGTTTATAGCATGGCCACATACCACTGAAATAGTTTCATAAATATAAAATATCAACATAATTTTAAGAATAGGAAGTATGCTTTATTTTTTATGTTCTTTAAGCTATTTTCTCCCTTTGCAGTCTGTTTGGTTTCATACAGGCTGACTCTGAACTCTTCCAAGTGCTCCCCCCTCCTCTGCTTACACTCACTGATATGTCACAGCCATTGATTGATTGCTGTTTGTGTTTGGTTTGGACACTTCCAGATGATTGCTACTAATAACCAGTACTAAATTCCTGAAATATCTGCCTGATTCCTTTTACAAGGCAACTTCGTTATGGTCTGTCGTATGAAACACAGTAGGCCCTAGGAATACTGTGGTGCAGGAGAAAAATAATCGCCAAATGAACGGATAGCTCAAACAAAGCATTGTAAAAAGCCATCACACTAAATTCTGCATGCATCATCTACTGCATTTCAGCGAAGGCCAAGTTTCTTAGTCAGCTCTCTCAGGAGATCCGTCAGCCCTAACTATGATTCTTTTGGGACATAGTTTTGTGCCCGCTGCACTTTTCTGCTGCGTGCAGCTCGTCACCTGCATGAGGTTAGGTCAAAAGGATGCAGTATAATAGTTTAACCAAGAGATACATGGTGAGAATTGAGAGACCTAATTCATTTTTACTGAGTTTGTATTGGTCCTTCAACAAATCAAAATAATTCTTAAGAGCTAGAGGGCTCCTAATTACAAAAAAAAAGCCCTGAAGGGTTATGAACTATAACCAGTACCAACAAGACACAGACTGACAGTAACCCAGTAACCGCTGGATTTGGTTTCTAATTATTGATTTGCATGCTTACATTTGGAGATACAGAAAGACGGGAACCAAATTGTCTTTTGTGTGGACCAAAATCTGTTTAACAATGTTTTAAACTTTAATGAGAGTTAGCTGTATAGAGGTGAGTATGGCCAGAGGATGCTGTCTTTAAGAAGAATGGAGTCTGTAGATGCTGGAAATGTATCATAAATATAAAAAGCAACAAAGGTAGTGTTATTCAGATAAGTTAATCTTAAGGGTAACTTAAACCTACGATATTATTTCTGTCCTATGAATAGGTACAGTCGGCTTCATTACCAAGGTGATAGACAGTATCTCAGATGGCACATCAGCTTGATAACCTGGCAACTCCCTGTCATGGTTTAACCACAACCAGCAACAAGGACCACGCAGCTGCTCACTCACTCCCTTCCCCCCTCCTCCCCCAGTAGGGTAGGGAGAAGAGGGAGAAAAGGAGGGGGAAAAATAACCTTGTGGGTTGAAATAAAGACAGTTTAATAGAACAGTAACAGAAAAGAAATAATAATAATAACAACAACAAGCATAAAAAAGAATATACAAAATAAAGTGCTGCAACACAAGTTGCTCTCACCACCCAATGATCAGTTGCCCAGCCTGGCCTGAGCAGTGACTGCAGATTCCTGCCCTGCTGCCAACCCCCATTTATATAGTGCGCATGACGTCTGTGGTATGGTATATTCCTTTGGCCAGCCTGTCCTGTCTATGCTCCCTCTCAGCTTCTATGGGAAGCTGAAAAAGTCCTTGACTAATGTAAACATTACTTAGCAACAACTAAAACAATATGTGTTATCAACATTATTCTCATACTAAATCCAAAACACAGCAGCTACTAGAAAGAAAATTAACTCTATCCCAGCTGAAACCAGTACACTCCCCCACTAGCTAAGATGGTGGCAGCCTAGAGAACAATGTGACACAAAGACATGCCACAGAAAACACCCAAGGCTAGCTTATGCCTGAAAGACTACATGAGCTCTCTCTCTTGTAGAGGACTACAAAGACACCAGAGGGACCTCTGTGTGAAAGCAGTTTGTTCCCAAAAGGGCAAGTGTGAAGGCTGGAGTAATGAGCCAGCGTATGGACAAATCTAATTCCTCTGTGTTATGCTCCCTGGTGTTCTTACCGCGAGGCAGCATGGGCATTCTGCAGGAGCGTTTTAGTTTGACAGACTCAGCGCTGCTCAAGTATGTCTAGGTAGCCTGTTACCTTAGAGAATTTTCCCCAACGTAAGTCACTTCACATTTATCTACACTGAATTCCATCTGCTACTTTATCACTGCCACTTTCTTTGGCAATTTGTTATTCTTCACCTTCTCAATTTGTTCTGTTTCTTTCCAATACTTTGATTTCGATGGATCCTCCATAATGAAGAGCTCCGCTGCGAGAGGCTCCCTAGGTTCCTTCACAGCGCACACAAAAGTGGGAGCCATAATAGAAAAACTGTCTCCCCCAAGTGCTTCTTTTGTACCGTGATCATATCCTGGCCCTACTGATTTGCTATCAGGGGGATTTGCTTCTATGCCTTTTGCAAACTGGTCCTCAAGCATATTTATAGCCTGCCTGATAGCATCCACCCTTTCCTCCTTTCTTTCCCAAGCCCTGTGAGGCTTGTCACCATCAGTTTTTCTCTGTTGCCTTATACCTCACCGTGGAACGTTTTGACTCCATGTCTGTTTTTCATCCCTACTCCTCAAGAGGTTGCTCTAGGGCATACTTACCCAATTGACTGTTCAAATCTGGCCCTAGAAAGTACCTATTTGGGCAGATGAAAATGAGGTAGCATGGTTGCTCAATAAACTGTTTCAAGCTATGTGGACTGAACTTCATCACAAATAGCAAGGAGTAGTAAGATAAGCCGAGTCATTGGTCTGTACCCTCATACAGTGCAGAACACAAGAAGCAGTAGCAGACCAACTTACAGAGAGAGATCGTGAATTGTGGCAGAAAATGTTCCCATCGCTCCTTTGAAGGTATCTGCACAGATCCTGAATCCATTCCCATCCCCACTGTCATTCTTATCCAACAACTGCCAGCTGGAGACAGATGGCAATCTCCACACTAATTTCTGATTCTGTAAGATTAAATACTTCAAAAACCAAGCAAACTTCTTTCTGTAAGTTTGGGGTTTTTTCCTTTTCACACTGCACTCCTCCATCCGCTGGATGAATGAACTTTGCTGCCAGAAACAACACTAGTTTGTCTGTCAAACCGAACTAGTTGAAAGAAACTCAGAGAGTTGAGCAGAGCTCAAGAATGGTAAAACACATACAGAAACCAGACTAGAAGATGGACTCTAGGACTGATCTTGAACGCTAACACCTCTTGATAGATCCAGCTATTTCACAAAGCTCTGTTGTACTTACATGCAAGATTTCAAATCAGGCCCTAGAACTTGAAAAAAAAAAAGTTTTAAGCATCCAATTCAGTAGCGCAGCAAATAGGATAAAATTAGTATTTCAGTAAAAGTGGGACTGCCACATTTGTATGAGGTTCCAGGTGCAAGTCATAACAAAGTAATCTAGTTAAACCACTGACTACAGTGACTACAACATAATTAATTGTTAGAACTTTACAGAGGAAAACCTTGCCAGGAGGTTAGCACTGTGACACTAAACTCCAGCGAGGGAAAAAAAAAAGAATAATTTAATTAATTTCTGGGAAAAAAGGAAATAAAAATCCATGATGATGGACTAAGCCTCTCAGATTTAGATAGCACGCACAGCTCAGAAGTAGCAGAAAGTGGTATTAAATTGCAAGGGATAGCAGTTTATCCCCATTTAGACAAAAAAGCAAAAAACAACCAAGACCAAGCGACAACAGAATTTGGTAGGTAAGAAGAGATAAACCAAAGATTAAGAGAGAATTTAAAAGCAAACAGTACAGACGTAAACAGAAATAAACACTCCCTCTACGTACTTACAAAAAATGGAAGTTGGTCAGAGACAAAAGATGCAACCGCTTCACTGTCCAGAACTGAGCCTGCCAGCGTCTCCACGTTACCCTTCACAGCTTCACGCCTTCACTGACATCCGCTACAAACGGATCTCCTGAAGTCACAGGAAAGAGAGCAAGACTGCAGAGCGCCACTTAAGTTTTTAAATTCTTTTGGCCATCTCTGACAGATATTAAATGTTCTGTTAGTGATATAACTGGGAATAACAAAAGCGTGCAAGGAGGAAGATGCTTGCAAAGCACATTTCACTAGGTTTTATCTCATCCTAGCCACATGGTCTAAGGCAGCATGAGCGGCTGGAGAAAGGAGAGCAAGTACTTCTGCAGGACAGCACAGCATTGTCTTGGAAAGCATTAGTAAGAAAAGGTTAAAAGGAAGAGTCAAGAAGGATAGTCGTGCTATGTTTGAGGATTATTTTACTTTTAGGGGGAGATTTGACATTAGAAACGTCATGGAGCATAGGTGGGGATTTCACAGGAAGGTTAGAGGGAAGTTACGGTAAGAGATTTAATGTGAAAGGTTTAAAGAGAGGTTTTTGAAATTTTATAGATAAAAAGAGGAACAGATATTTCTACAAAAAGATGGCAGTAAGATTTCACTGAGTCATAGCAATTTTAAGCAACAGCATTTATGGAAGGATAGTGCAGAAATAAGTAGGTAGATAGGTTAGTTGTGGGACAGTGATGAGTGTGAGGATTAGCCAGCAGGTGAAATTTAAAGCAGCAGAGAGGGAAGATTTAATGGGACAGCACCAAAGCGAGCTTCATAAACATAGCTTAATAAAGCACGAGTGCTAAAGCAGGTAGAGCAAGTATGTGACTGAAAAAGTTTGTACTGGGAGAAGAAACCTGAAGAATGCTGACTGAATGGCCTTCAAAGGGGATCAGATATGGGAACCAGTAGATGGGTGCGCTAAACGATGGAGTTTCATGGAAGTTCAGGTGAGACAGGCAGAGGTGAAGTCCGGAGTGGAAGGACGAGTATGTGTGTTTGAGGGACAGGCAGGTAAATACAGTAATCTCAACAGAGCTTCCAGAGATGCTGAAGAGTGTGAGAGGGAGGGAATGTTTCAGTGGAGATGACAACAGCACCAGCGGGTATAACAAATGTTTCCTCAGTTTGGAGCCTGATGGTAAGGAGCAAACAGACATAGGGCAGGAATTTGGATATTGTCCTTAATTTCCTCAATCAATAATATGTTATTGTTTTAACTATTTTTTTTCCAGCCCTTGAAAACTGCCACTTCAGAAAAGATTACGGCTCAAATAAACTTGTACACAGAACCTTAATGAGATTGGATAATTTGACTGAATCTCTAGAAGACATTAGACGAAATCTTAAACTGCTTGCAACCTTTTACAAAGGACCCAGCTTTAAAGTACCCAACCCCAAAAGGTACTTCATTTCCTTGAGATTTTAAGAATAAATGATGGGGTTTATTCTAAATTGAAAAATGAACTGTTTGTTTTTTGCCTGGCAAAGGAGATCAAGATGATCCTACCCAATCCTAGTGGTAATTTTACCTCTAGGGGAGAGTCTCATTCCATAATAATGAATATATAAACCCCACTATCTTAAGGCTTAGGGACCCTTGTCATTATGCCAGCTTAAAACATAGCTAATAAAGTGAATTGTATTTCTAGGCCTTAAGTATATCCTGAAGATTTTTTCGGTAAGAAAAGAGAAAAGTGCTGTTCTAAAAATGTTTGCAAGCTATTCTCCGTTGTGGCAGAGGAAAACATGCAGCGTGATACTTAAACTATTTGGGACTTTATCCCTGAAAGCTCTCCAGCACAGACAACCTTATTGAGATGCAAACATCTGACAGTCAGCATTTTTGTATTGGGCACTTAAGCCCAACCTCACTCACCACAACATAACTTCTGTTAATATATAACAGACTGTAAGGAACACAAAGCCTTTTTGGCACTAAAAAAAAAAAAAAACAAAACCAAAAACCCCACAATGTTTTTTATAGAAGATTAGAGAAAAAAAAAATCCAACAGCAATGGTAGATGCAGCTAAAGCCTGTCAGGGGCACCTCCTACACATAAGAAAGGTGGGCAGATAAGATGCGAAGTGGGGCGAGCACATCTACCATGCCTCGCTAGCTGCTAAGGACTGCCACCGAGAGAGGGGCCCAGGCAGCAGCTGGGGAGACCTGGGGGAACAGAGAACTGAAGGTATCCTTGGTACTAAAACACATTGCTATATTTCTCCCTATATACAACATACAATAAGTAATGACCTTCTAATCTGACTTTTTTTAACTAATTTTTGGCCAGCTGTGCTGCTCGTGGCACGTAATAGTGAGGGGCGAAATACTGACATTGTCACAGTTACATGATTCTCTCAAGAAAAGCTCTTCATTGTATAAAAGGAAAAAATGACAGAAAGACAAGAATTCACATGAAGGATCCTTTTTCTAAATTGTATTTTCTAAAAATACAATTGAGTAGTTTTCTAACTTAAAAACTCTACAGATAAGAGTGCAGCTGAGAATGTTTTTTTCGGGAGTGCTTAGTCAAAACTTTTGTAAGGTCAACTTTTGGTTAAGTGCTTGATCTGCAAATAGAAATATGACCAACTTTACTGATTTTGTACTACTGAGTATTAAAGAGTAGACCTAGTACAGAATGATGTTTTCACCATCTACTTTTCTGCCTATTTACAGCTTTCCAGCATAGCACAGAACAACCAGCCTGTTTTGTTCTGGGATTTTCCCTTGGCCTGAAAGATAGGAGGTTTTGTCTGCACTGAGGATCCCGATACCTTAACTTCTGTATGTACAAGCATTTAAACACCCCTTCAAGACCAACCGCCTTAACAAAAAAACATCTGTATACCCAAACAAGAGCAGAAATGAGGTATGAGTTAAGTGAAAACTCCAAGGAAATGAATGATCACCAGAAGAGCAGAGAAGGTTGGCAGGGCGAGACAGTGTCCGCTGCTGCGGCAGAGAATAGGGCAGAGACATACCTAAGCTGAAAGCAGTGCATGGACTAAGCCTGTTATTTATACTGTAGGGTGCAGAGAGCCTAGTGCCAGATATCCAGGGCCCCATTTTGCTAGGTATTTTTTATCTATATCTGCAGCACCTATATATATTTTTTTTTCCTGTAAAAAGAAACCAAAAACTTTTGCAAAGTTTATGTTCTGAACTCCTAATGAATTTTATTAACCAGGCGGACAAATTCAGGACTGGACCTGAAAGAGAGAAAAAAAAAAGGTGATGAAAAGGCGAGAATGTGCTCCCAGCTGTGTAAGCCCGGGCTGGATGGATTTCCCCTGCCTCTGATGTAAGCCTGTATGGTGCCCTGAGCCTGCTGAAAGGTAGCACCAGCACACCCCTTCACTTCCCTCAGCGCACCCCTTATAAAGCAGGATTAAGCAAGCCACGGATCTACTGAAAGCAGTGATTTCCAAAACCACCACGATTAATTTTCAGGGTGCCACGAAGACATAGCGAGTTCAGCAAAACCACAAAAAAAGCGGAGCTTCCCGTGCAGGTTTAGCCATTCGATCACCGACACAAACCCTTTAAGGGATGCTGCGTACTCCCCATCGCACTCCCTGCACATGCCTTTCCCCTAATATTTAACCCAGTCAGGTTTCCCCACTGCGTTATTTACAAAGGAGGCGCCTTCTGAGCCTCGGCGGCGCGGCTGGCGGAACCCCCTCCAACCCTCATTTTCTCGGAGCATCGCGAAAACACAGCAGCTCTTTCCCAACCTCCCGCCTGCGGGAGCCAACTCCACTCGGTAACTTCGCTCTGCCCACCCCAGCCGCGGCGGAGAGGAAGTCATTACGCTGCGGGAGCAATTAACTTCGGGCTCTTCCCACCGCGCACCGACTCCCCCCCCCGCCCCCGCCCCGTGACAGGAGGAGGCGAAAGCGGCGGCGGCCACAGGCCGAACCGCCCCTTCTGTCCCCGGCCCCGCCGCTTCCCGAACCATCAGCCGACGCTCGACCAAGCCGGGCTTCACAGGCGGCTTCTGGCCCCGCCGCTGCTGACAGCCGCCCCCGGGCACCTGCCCCGCGGTCAGGCGGCGCAGCGCCGGGCGGGCTCCTCGGCACCCCTCACCTCAGGCCCCCCGGCAGGTGCGGGGCGGGTTTGGCGGAGCCCCCCGCGGGCCGTGGCGGGGACACACACACACCCCCACACCCCCCCACGCACACCCCGGACCGCCTCCTCCGGCCCCTCGCGGCTGGGCTCCGGCAGCCCCCGCCCGCCGCCCGTTAAAGCTGCCCGGTGAAGCGGGAGCGCGGCTCGAAGCGGGCGGCGGTTGGCGGCGTCCCGCTCCGCTCCGCTCCTCTCCTCAGGCGCCCGCTCGCGCCCTCCCGCCCATCCCGAGCGCCGGGGTCTGTGTTCCCTCCCGTGCCGGCGCTGCCCGGGGCAGGTGGCGGCGGCGGCGGGACCCGGCAGCCGTCGCGTCCAGGTCGCGGCGCGCAGCGCACCGGCCCGGGCGGGGCCTCCCCGCCCTCACCCCATTGTTGAGGCCATCTCGGCAGTTTCCGCCCTGGCTTCGGCTCTGTCCGCGCCGCGATGGGGAAAGGGGA
>VUYV01000067.1:1286760-1559218 GCA_008711295.1 Anarhynchus alexandrinus | reverse complement strand
CGGAGCGGAGCGGGCGGGCGGGCGTCGGGGCATCGGCGAGCGGGGGGGAGGCGGACATCTCCCGGGGGCCCCGCGCTGAGGGGTGAGGGCAGCCCCCGCGGGCGCGGGGTGCTGCGGCGGGGCGGCGCGGTGCGAACCGCGGGAACCCGGCGGTGATGGAGACCCGTCCCCGGGGGCCGGGAGGCTTCCCGGGGAGTTGGCGGGGCGGCGGGACGAGGACGGGTAGCGCTGCGGGATGGTTCACCTCTCCCCTTTTGTTTCTCTCCAGGGTGTTTGTGCTTCTCCTCGTCTCTCTCCCCGCCCCCGTCCCTCCCGCCCGCCCCGCCGGGACCTCTCCTCTTCGGGCGGCAGCAGAGCCGCCTCAGGGCGGGCGGCGGCGGCGGTAGAGGTGCTGGTGGGGCGCTCTCGCCGTCCAACCCGCCGGGAACATGGCGACCGGCGGCTACCGCAGCGCCGGGGGCAGCACCACGGACTTTCTGGAGGAGTGGAAAGCCAAGCGGGAGAAGATGCGGGCCAAGCAGGCGCCGCCGGCCCCGGGGACAGCCGCCGGGGGAGAGGCCCGGCCCGCGGGGGGCGCCTCCTCCGCCGAGCTGAACAACAACCTGCCCCCGGGCGGCCCGGCCCCCCCGCCCGACCGCCCGGCGCCCCCCGTCGGCGGGGCCGTTAACTGCCTCAGCCTCTCCAGCGCCGCCCTGAGCCGGGCAGCCCCCGCCAAGGAGCCACCGCCGACCCTCGCCGGGGGCCGGGGGTCTGAGCCTGCCGCCAAACCCCCTCCCGCCGCCGCGCCGGGCTCCCCCGAGGGCGAGGAGAAGTTGGCCGCCAAGGGGAAGAGCTCGGGCCCCAGCGCCAGGAAGGGGAAGGGGCAGATCGAGAAGAGGAAGCTGAGGGAGAAGAGGAGGTCGACAGGTGTGGTGAACATCCCGGCCGCCGAGGTGAGCCCGCGGGGGAGGCGAGGAGGGGACGTGGGGGGGGCTCGGCCCGCCAGTGCCGTTCTCCTGGGCCCACCTCGCCCGTGGCTGGGCTTCTGCCGTGGGCTCCCTGCGGTGGGGAGGCTCTCGCCCCACACCGCGTGGAAAAGCGTGAGGGGCTGCAGCGCCGTCTGAGGTCGTTACAGTGCGGCATCCGAACAGACGAGGTGCCATTTACTCTAAATAAACCAGACCTGTCACAACCTGTGACTTTTTTTTTTATTATTATTATTTTTTTATGTCGTCTTGTTGGCAGAGGGCAAGTTCCAGGGCTTTTGGAAGATCAAACCCGAGACACGTGCCTGTTAAAGTATGGTCAAAACAATTGTAATGAAAGAAAACTGATTTATCAGCCCTGAATAGATGTTCAGGTGTAAATATTATTCAGTTTGGAACCCAAAAGAATTTCCTGCACTGGAAAAAATGTAGTGGTTTAAAGAGCATTTTTTTGAAGGCAGAGGAAGATATTTTTATCAGCCAACACCACTGTCCTCTGTGGTTTGCTACTAGTATAAAAATCTGGCATTGATTTATAATACTCCTAGAGGAATTCAGAAGAATGATAACTAAGTTTTTTAGCTTTTTTGCAGTTAATAAGAAAGGCCACAGGAAACTTCGAACAAAGCTGGAATTTAGTCCACAATTTTGCACTAATAATGATGACCACCGTCACTGTAGAAAAAACTTGTAGTTCTTCTTTTGGTTAACATTATAGGTTGTTCAAATAACACTGGAAAGTAAGATCTTTGTTCTAAAGCAGCAGGAAAAGATGAAATCATGTTCTCCATACCTGAAGTCACTAATCCTTTCTTTGTGACATCCTAGGCACTTTCACAGCAGATGCTTTCATGTGAGAAGGTATTGGAAGGTGAGGGATGAGTTTTAGGAACAGTAGAAATCTTTATAATTGTGTCTTTTGACAATAATTACTTGCATAGTCTTTAGTTTGAGGTGAAGTGTTTTGGCATAGGTCTTCAGTATTCTTGCTTTGGGAAGTGAGGAATACAAATGAGTTCTTTAATTCTCTGGCTTCAGAGTGTGCAAGCTTCCTAGACTGTGGTTGGTTTGTTTAATACAAAGCCCCCTAAATACCTGCCCCCTGTGCTTCTATAGGAACTCTTAAAATGCTGTATCTTCCCTAAGTAAGCCAGTCCTAGCCCAGTTGTTAATGGTTTTGCACATTGCAGCAAGCAGTGTACAACATTGTATTTTAGGGGCCTCTGCTGTATACCCCATCCCCAGTCATCATCTTTTTTTGTTTGGTTGGTTTTGAGTGGTGGGTTACTTTTCGCTCCAGTGCTTCAAACTAGTTTTCTGAACTGGTCTTCCTTTGGTGGTTTTGGGGTGGTGGTGTTTGGGGTTTGCTGGTTTGGTGGTGGTTGGGGTTTTTGCTTGTTTTGTTTAAGTATTGCTCAAGATATGTTTTGCTTTCCAGGAAAACACATGCCTTGCTCAGTGGCCGTCAGAATCTTATGTGTGAATTTGCTACTGTAGTTCTGCTGCATTGTTAAGGATGGCTTGTTTATTAAGCTTAACCTATTTAGGCACTGAGAAACAGGTTCTCGCCCATTCACATATTTCTGAGGGCCCGATAACTTTGCTGCCTATCACCATGTGTTGGCACTTCTTGGAAACTTCCTGTGTCTTTATACTAATTACTTTTGTAACTAGCGATTAAGCATTCCATCACATTTTCGGGGTCAAATTTTAATAAATGTAGGTACCTGTTGTGCAAGGTATTATTGGGGAAACTTGTTAGTAGTAAGGGTTGCATTTTTGACTGACTGACATATACTTGTGCAAAGCTATCTCTTTTCAGTATTTCACATATTTTAAATGTTTTTAATCATTACCACATGCATTCCTAAGAATTATTTAACTAGGGACCACTAGATCATTCCTAATGGTGGACAGCTTCAAAAACTGTGTTCAGTGTCAAATGTGAGTAACTACTTACCAAGGAATGTTTTGCAGACTATTTACTTGTGCTTTCTTTCATGTATCTATTCATGAGAAAATATTTTAAAGCACTGATTCAACACGGTCAGCTGAAGTTCTCAGACAAAAGAAGGCTGCGATGTAAATGATGACTTGTTGGAGTAATCAAGTTCAAAATCTACAACATTGCAGTTATTTGCTGTCTTTCTCATTAGATGCTAGGTGTAGCTTTACCGTGCTATAGAATCATAGAATGGTTTGGCTTGGAAGGGACCTTAAAGATCACCTAGTTCCAACCCCTCTGCCATGGGCAGGGACGCCTTCCATTAGACCAGGATACTCAAAGTCCCATCCAACCTGGCCTTGAACGCCTCCAGCGATGGGGCACCCACAGCTTCTCTGGGCGACCTGTTCCAGTGTCTCAACACCCTCAGAGTAAAGAATTTCTTCCTAATATCTAATCTAAATCTACCCTCTTTCGGTTTAAATCCGTTACCCCTCATCCTATCACTACACTCCCAGGTAAAGAGTCCCTCCCCATCTTTCCTGTAGGCCTCCGTTAGGTACTGGAAGGCTGCTATAAGGTCTCCCTGGAGCCTTCTCTCCTCCAGCCTGAACAACCCCAACTCTCTCAGCCTTTCCTCATAGGAGAGGTGCTCCAGCCACAGTGACTTGGCAGCAGTACACCCTGAATTTAACCACTTAGCACTCATAGCTCTGCGTGGTGTATTTTTTAAAATTACTTCTCAGGAGATGTTCTTTTCAGAGATTTGCTGGGTGTTTTATTGTTGTATTTTTCAAGAAAATAGTCTTTCTCTGCAATGGAGTTGACATTTTATCCTGAACAGCTTCTTTTTATGATCAGCATGCCACTGTGGTGGGGAACGATGATGACAGGAGATTCCGATACTCCGATATTAAAATGGGTAACTGTCAACAAAATTCTCTCACAGAAGATACATAGTGCCTAGAAGCTTCTGTGCCCAAAGCGGAATACAAAAACAGTTTTTACCCCAAAGAAGTAGGATCTAATTTCAGTTGCAATGCAGCTTGAGAATTTAATTATATGAAAGGTGGTGGAATAAGGAAAGTAAAAGTTTGTGTTGTTTCAGTTATCTTGAAATAGACGTGAAAAATGCTAGCGGATCGTTATTCATTAATGATTAATTTCTCTTCTGTTCAATAGAAAGGCAATAGAGCTAGGTCTTGAGAGTTCTGTGTCTTAAGTGTATTTTGTATTGAAGTTGGTGGAGGACAACAAGCATAGGGGAAGCTGTGAAAACAGATGGTGACAGGCTGGTAGTAGTGGTGACACTTTGTGTTAGTCTGACTAGAGGCCATTGCGATACAAGTAAAGGCTGTTTTTTATCTTCTCAGCACTAGTGCTTATCTAAGTAATGGTGGCTTTTGAAAATGGCCTCTGAAATACTTGCAAATTTTTTCCTTTTCAGGTGTTGTAAAGTAGTTTCTTGATAGCTTGTTGTATCTTGAAAGTTGATTTCACTCTAAATGTTAAGTGCTGTGGGATTTGGGTTTTGTTGCCTCCTAAGAGTTCTTCAGGTTGTGAAAGGTAACTAAATTGTATGTAATCATCATTACTATGTAAGTTTCCTCTAAATGCTAAGCTTTATAACCATTTTTAGCCATGTTAGAAAGTGTTTGTCAGTTTGTAGGTATTCACCTGATGCAGGTGTGAAGTTTATTTGTAACATTTTCCTCATTTACAGCTGTGCTAGTATCTATCCAAGAAACACACAGGGCTCCCCTTATGCTACACTGACAGTGCTTTGTGAGGACCCACATATAGGATGGGAGTTATGTTTTGTATTGTTATCGTAATTCTGTCCTGCTCCAAGTAAAACAAGCTGCACTGGTGAAAGTGCAGCTTTACTTTTGTAACTGTTTACACTGGAGGATTCTGCTGGCATAGCTGTGTGGGTAAGTTTTTTCTGAACCCCAACCAGGAGAATAACAGCTGGTTTTATGGTTGCCTTTTCAAAAAGTTGTACATATAATCAAAATCTTGGTCCATTGAGTAAGGATAGTTAGATGGGTTTTATTTAATGTGTTCTTATAGACAAAGTTTACATTTTCATCTAACCAGGTGGAAGTCTTCTAAATTCAGAAGTGTTCTTCTGTTAATAACAGGGTGATGAATGATTTAAAAAGGTATAAAGAACTGGGATCTGTGTATTTTGCAGGTGAAGTTGCCAGATTCAAAACACAACGGTCTCCTGAATTGTTTGTGGGAAATACTGGTGATACTAATAGAGCAAAAGGTGGAAGTGATTCAAGTGTGGAATCTGCATAGGATGTTCAGCTCTTGCCTTCTCATTAACAGCACGAAGGGTATGATTTCTTGAAACCACCCTGTTGGCTTGCCACCAAGAGTCTGCCTGCCTCTTCAGAAGGCACTGCTTACGTGGGGCTTGGTCAGTGTCATACCAAGTAACAGTGTTGTAAGGTAAGCAGGGAGCAATGAGCTCTTTCTGTGGGGAAGGAAAGAGTTCCTGCTACCAGAGTAGCCCAGCGTGCCGAGTTGTGTAGACTGACAGAATGTTGCTGCATTCCAGTTGGAAAAACTGAAGGAAACTTTAAATGCCAAATGTGTCAAGCATAGCAATTACTGGGTACGTTGTAAAGTAATTGAAATCCTTCCCTGAATGCCTGGAAACTAGAGAGAAGAGTGGAATCCTGTTCTAGTGGTTGGACTCTTTTGACCAGAAGTTTGCCTTCAGCAGCGTCTTCCTTAGTGCTTCCCTACCTAAGGATTAAGTTAAATGGAAGAGCAGTTCTAGCCATCTCTTCATATTAATGAGGTAGTGTCTTTGCATTGTCTAACATCTCTCTGCATGTTCTGGTAAAACAGCTTGCTGCTTTTTGGGGAAAAAAAAACCTCTCAATAAGTGTTTGTTCAAAGTATTGCAAAAAACTACCCCTATTTCTGACCACTGATACCCTTACCATCCATGCAGAGGTATCAGTGTTATGACAGAAGTCTGTAATATGTCTATTTGACCTGGATGACCATTCATGATATGTTAGGCCATCCTCCTTTTTGCTTTGTCTAGTGAATACATTCATCTTATTAGGGTTTCATTTATGGTTCTTCCTTCAGATGTGGCAGGGTGAAAGAAGCAATATAAGCGTTCTCAGAGTCTGGTAAAAGGATCTTATCGAGACTGTGTACATCCAGTCTGTTTTGCTGTTGATGCCGTTGTAAATTCTGATTTTTGACTGAGCCTCTGGGCAATAACTGTTCAAGGGCATATTCTTTTTTTTCCATCCTTTTTTAGCACACAATAAACTTATACGTGTTCTTTTTCAGCACCTCCCCATGTTTAATGGTATGCTTTAATATCCTGAAAATTAGCTAAGTAAGGGAGATACTTGGTCAAATAAATCACATAACTTTCCAGATTTCTAAGTTGGGGGGTTTTTTTGTTTGTTTGTTTGGGTTTTTTGTGGGTTTTTTGTTTGTTTTTGTTTGGTTTTGGGTTTTTTTGGTGTGGTTTTTTTTGATGTTTTTTTTTGGGGTTTTTTGTTTTTTTTTTTTCAATTCCAGAACCCTTGTAGCAGCTTCTAAATCACTGCATGCACATCTCCCAAACCTGGGGTCTCTATGTCCCAGGATAGCACTGTTTTGGAATAAGCCTAGGCAGTACAGTAGTTTTCCAGAGGAAAATATATATGCAAGTAGTGTAATTTCTCTTTAAGAGATGATATGGATAACTTTATTCTTGCTGAATTTAATAAGGCTGTTTTCGTAGAGAAACAGATTGTAGACCGGTACCTACAGCTGGAATTCACAAGACTTAACCAAAAAGTACGAATTCTTTTATGTACTTAGGTCTTTTTAGTTCAGCACTCGTTCCTACTGGAATGGGAAAGACGGTGATGGAAAAGTATCAGAAACCGTTAATTTCCCTTCTAATTCTTTTGATTTTTGCATTTATCTCTAAGTACAATTTTGGAAAGGTTGGTTTTTAAAATGATCTTTTAATAGTTAGGTGTAATTGGAAAGCATTCTTGTATGGTTGGGTTTTTTCACTCTTCTGTTTTGGGGTGAATCATCTGAAATGATACAGTTACTAGGTGGAAAATAAATGCAATGTAAGTGAAGTATTTCCTCTTCTGTTAAGTACTGAATTCTACAGCAAGTAAGAAAAGTATTTAGTTTAGGTTGTAATTGGTGGTTGAAAGCTTGTTAATGTTCAGCCTTGCCAGTTACTGCCTTTTCTTGCCAGTCTGTCATGTAGCCAATAACCTTAAATAAATGTAGATGTTGGTTGGCTGAAAATAAATATTCTTTTGTGCGCTTTCAAGCCTATTTCTTGAGTACTGAAGACTGAAACACTGTCTATCCCATCGTTCTTTGTTCCTAAAGCCTACTTAAAAGTGAAGATAATTTGGAAGAAAATTTTGTATGGCAAAGAGTGGAAACAGCCATTCAGCTGTACGTTTGTCTGCTTGTACCTTGAAATATATGAAGCATCTTGCTTTCCAGTGGAAATCAGGTGACTTCAGTCTCATTGAAAAGTACAGGGAGAGAAGTGTTGATATGACCAATTACTGCACTGAAGTGAATGTGCTGCTAAGTATTGCTAAAAATCACTTTCTAACAGTTTTTTCAAAAGTTGTATGTAGCTTCACTAACAAGTAATTGCTCTGAAAATGTTTAATTATTGTTGTTTTATAAAAAAGCCTTATTCTAATCCTCAAATTGTAAATGTTTCACTTAAATGATAGGTTGATGGTTTCCTATAAATCAAAAAGAAACTTCTGCTGCTTTGGCTATTTGAAACTAGTGGCTCAGACGTATAAATGTGAAAATAATAACTTCAGGTTAGTTTTAAGAGATTTAAACTCGTATCCTAAACAGGAATAATAACATTGCGAGGTTATACTGTAGCTGAAACTTTGTCACAAGAAATGGATATAGACAGCCTGCCCTGGGTCTGACCGTGTGTTTAAAGTTAGGTTCTAAAGATTTTTCAGCATTGATGTATAATACGTTACACTGTAATAGACAAGGAATCATAACAGTAATATAGGTTAGAAAGCATACCTGAAAAAGTCATCTAGTCTAATCTCCAGCTCAAAGTGGGGCCAGTTTTGATCAGATTGCTCAGGGTCTTGTCTATATTCAGCCTGTTGAGGCTGGTCTAAGTAGCAGCTCTGCCTTCCAGCCTCTCAACCAGTCCCTACCGGTTTGGTGTCAGCCACAAACTTCCATCCCATTGTTCAGGTTGCTAATAAAAGTGTTGCATATTATTGGCACTAATATCAGCCCCTGAGGGATGCCACTTAGGTGGCTGCCAGTTGAAGTTCATTATATTGGTTTCAACCTTTTGAGCCTGAAGAGGCAGCCAGTTTTCCGTGACCTAATAGTATGCTTCTGTGGCCCATATTTAACCAGCTTGGCTTTAAGGTTACTACAGGGAGACCAAGTCAGAGGCCCTTCTTCACCTTTGAAGGAAACTTTCAAAGTTTCTGGAATTGCTGGTGTAGAAAACCCTAATATGAGAGCTGTGTACACTAATACAGCTGAATCATTAAAATTGTCTATGTGAGGGAAATTTAGGGTTTTCTAGTTTCTTTTTGTCAATGGAAGTGCGGGAAAACTTTTCGCTTTTCCAAGGCAGCTGGACAAAAGAATCAGTAGTTTGAAAGACAGCAAGAGGTCAGTCCATCTTGTTGCTCTCTTGTCCTGTCCCAGGTAGATGAAGCTATTAATACTTTGGAAGAATAATACTAAAATAGATTTTCTGTGGAAAACTTCTGGTATTTTGATATTTAACTATTTAACATTTAGATAATATTTTAAACCCCTAAAACTGTAATATTTTAATGAAACTACCCTGAATGATGAATAATGAATTGATGCTTTGGCTTCATTCTCCAGTTGAATCTACCTTTGCTATTTCACCTCTTGTAACATTTAGTTAGAATTATCTTCTGAAGGTAATGGGATTAAATAGCAATTTCAGGTATTTGTAACAGTGTTTTCAAAAGTAAGTTCTAATATTCATAGCTGTGGAGGAAATAATAACTTAATGAGTAAACCCTGAAGGTTGAGTAAATGAAAGGATAAATGGAGAAGCACTCCAAAATTGCTGCTTCTAAAACCTCATCATTTGGAGTTGTCATGTCTTCAAAATGCTTTCATGACTTTGGGGATCCTGATTCATCCCAAATCTGAATATTCAGAACTAATTAGTGAGATTTACTGAACACATCAGGAAGGAGATGATTGGAATAAATGATGAAATACAAAATATTTTGTGAGATGAAATTGGACTTTTGTGTTTGTTTCTGTGCTAGAAGGAACAAATTATCGACTATGCATTTTCAAGTACCCCATTTTAACTTTGGTTTGACTTTTTCTAGTGAAACTGATGATTTTAGTTCTTAATTTCCTAAGCTAAAAGTAAATTAGTCTATAATTAATTTTTTATTTTTCTAGTGTAGGTTCAGTAGGCTGAAGAATACTCTCTCAAAAAAGGGAGAGGAGGGCATTTTTAATAAAAAGAGAGAGATTCCTGTCTAAACTGGGGTGTGTGATTTCTTTGTGATTTATGTCTTCCTAACAATTTTATTTGTGAGAACTACTTTCATAAATTATTATTAAATTAAAAAAATGGAAAAAAAGTAAAAAATACAACCCTTCTTTACTGAGTTCCACAGATATAACTTTCTCTGAGGATGCAGGAGAGTGAAAACTGAATGGATTAATTTCTGCAGTCATTCATAAACTACCAAAAGCCCTGTGAATTATTTTATAATTTCTCCAGACTTGCATTATAACTTTCCAACAGGTTGTTTGTTCTTTATCCCAGATGTGTTACTTTCAAAAGAACCGACCTAAAAAAAAACCCAAATGACAAAACTTCCCAAAACAAATAATCCTTCACCTCCTGTGTGAGAGAAGCAAAAAGCCATCCACCTAAAACCCATCCAACTTTTGACTGTTATGCCTGGCAGGCTATATCTTACCCTGTTTCAGTTTTGCTTTATGCAACTTGAATATTCATGCATCTCTGATGGCAACTGAGTTTGAGCAGGTCTTTCTATGCTGCTTAAAATAAATAAATAAAATTTTCTGTGCCAAAAATGTAGTTTCTGTATATCCTAGTAGGAGCTGGGGGGAAATAGACTCCTTTTTGACAAGGAAAGATCTAAACAAATCTCACCTCAACTCTAAATTAAACATGATAATATGAATTGATATGCAAAATATCTATTGGCATAAACTTTGCATGCTTCTTACTTCATTGCATCTCTGGAGCATAGTTGTTTTCTAAATCTTCCTCGAAACGTACAGGACACTTTTGGAAAGGTCACTGTTAAGTGTTCAGTTCCACGCAAGTTTGTACTGATTTCTTAAAACTATCTTTATCTGGTTTGCATTCATTGCGTAGATGCAAATTCATGTATGTTTTTCTCTGCTACTTTTTTTTTTTTAAGTTGGAGTTGTATACTTAAAGACTTTCCAATTGGAAGACTGTAGGTGGATGACTATTTCCCGTGCTTCGCAAGGTCATGGGAAATTAAAATAAAACCACAACCCTCATGTTTTATTTCAGGATTTTGCTGTATTTGATCTGCTTGCATGTTCCTAGAAAGGGCTGGATGGAACATTTAGGTCTCTTACTCCAGGCCTGCAAATGTCATATGCAACTCTATTGTATAGTCTTACCATGTAATAGTCACGTGTCATTTTAAATGTGGCCAGGTTTTGTGCTTAATATGAGAACATCATCCTGGGTGAATGTCAGCTTAAAAAACAAAACAAAACATATCAAACAAACAGAAGACCCTCAGAGAAACAAAATAGCATTGTGTCAACAAATTTTACCTGTCTTAGCTCTTACCCACCTTTAAACAAAAATACGTGCTTCTCAGTGTGTTATGCAGTACTTCATCAACAATGGGATAGCATTGATTTTCTTGATCTGAAGCTTATGTAGGTAACTGATGTTTTGAATCTCTCTTAAGTTGGAGGCTTTTAGTAGGCGAGAGATTTGTAGAAGCACGGTCTGGGGCAGCACTGAGTGCTTTCTGTGTGTAGACATTGAATCTCAGCATAATTAAGATTGGAGGGAACGTCAGGAGGTCTTTAAGCCAACCTGGTTGCTCAAAGCTTTATCCAGTCAGGTCTTGAAAACTTCCAAGGATGAAGACAGCACAGCCTCTTTGGGTAACCATTCCTGTGCTTGACTGTCCTTACCATGAAAGTGTTTTCCCTTCTTTTGGTCAGAACCTCGCTCCATGAAGTTTACGGCCGTTGTCTGCTGCCATGCAGTGCTGCTAAGAGCCTAGTGGTGGCTAGGTGGCTCGGTGGCTGCCTGGGACAACTGGAAAAAAGATGCTTTTGTTTTTTTGGCAGAGCAACAACCTAAGCGTGCTTTACTCAGTGGAATAAGAGGTGCTATAATGAGGCTTGAGGCACAGAGACAGGATAGCTGGACAGAATGCATGCAGCACTCAGATAGGGGAAAAAGCATTGTGGAGTAACTGCTGTTTGTCTATGTATATAGTGTCTAAGCCAAATCCATCAATGCACAGAGACCAGAGTGGTAGGCAGAAGCCAAACAAGCAGCAATTGGGATTTCCCATCCTCCACCGTTCTTCCTCTCAGCACTTTTTGCCCTTGCTAATTCTTTTTCTGAGTCATAAAAACATGTGCATGTCCTACTTGTCTGCTGGAGTTACTGGTGTGTATTTTATGATTTTTTTTTCCGCATATTACACAGTTCAGTGTTTGTAGGAACATGGGATTTCAATTGAAACCTGCCGTCGTCTGGACCAGTCTCTTCCCACTGTAAGCACGCAAGGTGCGTTTAATTGCTTTTCAAAGCTCTAGCTTAATTTTTCCTCTCTGTACACTGTAAGAAAACTAGACTGATGATAGTGTGCCTGGCTCCCTAGCTTGGTGTCCTGCTCCTACAATGGCCATAAACAGACATGTAGCAAGGAAAAACAATGTAGAAATCTTATCAGGTGTTTGCTGTGAATTAGTTTTCTAGCCTTTTGTCAGTTTTCATCTTGAAGGCTTGCAGCATCAGATGAAGGTTACTGAATATATAGAAATTTAAATGAATTTATTTGCCAAGTACTCATTCAGTCTCCACTTAAATCTGTGTAAACTGTTAGCATACAAAAAATCATTAAGCAATGAGGTCTGTGTTTCTAAGAACCCTTATATATGATGAACCACCTTTTTATGATTATAATTTCTTCCTCTTCCCCCTCCAAAACCCAACGTGGTACCCATTAGCCTCATGTTATGATCCCTGTTCGCTAGTTATTCTAGAGCAAGGCTGTCATAATGATAAAGAGGCATTTTCTAATTTAATTTTGTTTCATTTGCCAGGATCTCTGGTGTGTTCGCTTGCTCTTGTTTGACAGCCTGTTACTTATAGCCATCAATCTACTGCTGTCCCTTAGGACTTTTTTTTTTTTTTTTACTGTAGGGGGGACTGTGGTACTTTTCCTCGCTCTGTGCAAGCACTCGAACTCTCAGATTTTTGTGGCTCATCTGTTGAGGAAGGTGGTTCATCTGATGTAAACCTTGGCTTAAGCTGCTGTGGAACCATGTCTGAAGATGAGGCGTTTTTTTGCTGATCCGTTTATATCCACCACATGTTCCCTTGTAGGCTTTTGCTTTTGGAAGTAGGTTATTCATCCAGATAGATTTAGAAATTTTTTTTGTGTGCTCTTCTGTTTTGTTTGAGATACAGGCCCTGACGTACCACTTTCAACGAGAAGTTCTGGATCCTCATCGTACAAGTTCTTGTGCAGCCAAGTTCAGTTGACCTCACTAACCAGCTCCTTTTAGTTTACCAGAATTTGTAATAAGGGCAGATTTTTGAAATAAGTTTCTTGTTAAAGACCTTTAAAGTGAAAACGTAAATACCTTATTACCTGAACTAGCCATATGTGGTTGTTCAGTACAAACCAGCAAATTATTTTATATAACCATCTCTTCTGTAATGTTAGTTATAAAACCCAATCTCTTACTTGTTTAGTAATTCAGATAAGAAACCTGTGTGCTATAACAGCTAGAAGTATCCAGGCCCTTCCGGATAAACAGTTGGCTTGAGCTTAAAAATGTTGACATTTGTTTTTCCTTGTGTATTTTATCTTTTCATTTCTATACTTTGGTCTGGGAAGAGAAAGGGGAAAATTCCTTGAGCGTTGCCAATCGTTGTTGAAACTTTTTTTGCTTGTATGTAAAAATTGCTAAGTGTAGAGACTGAGGCTCCTGTGTTTACAAATTGTAGGTGGATAAAGGCTACATAAGAAGCTGACTCCTAATGATTGGAGTCCTGGCAAAATAAACAAATGCAAAATTCATTCTTGAATGGGTCATTGATTTAAAATAGTTTCTTAATTGTTTACATAGTGCTTTTTGTCTTGTTATACCTCCTCTTTTGAGCCAGCAGCACTAAAGGAAATTAAGCTGACCTACATCTTTTATAATTGGAAAGGGTAGAGAAGTTTTTGATACTGAATGCTAAATTAGATGGTAGCAAATAAGAAACGAGTTATTTGCAGGGTTTCTTTCATAGCTACTGGAGGTGCCTCTAGAACAGAAAGTCAAAAGCTTATTTTTCTCTTTTTTTTCTAGGAGTATTGTAGGCTTTTATGTAAATAGTCACGTAACTTCTTACGTACTTATATTGAAAGTTTTCTGCGAAGTCTGTTTTGAGTAAAGAGTATTTTGGAATGTGGGAGGTGGAGTGGAACCTGGAAGTGCTTGGGCCTGTAGCAAATTGTGTTCTAGACCTGTACTAAGTGTGTTCCTTAACTTCTGTCTGTTACACAGCCATGTTTAGCGTTACCATTTTTTCCTTCCTATAAAACCTCTCAGATCCTTATGTGAAGAGTGCTATTTAAATTAATGTACTAACTCCAAGGTGAAAGATTTAATTTTTTGTGTGTGTTGTGCTTCAAAGAATAATTGTATGACACTGTCATTTCAATTAGACAGAAGCTACAAACATCTGTAAAATACGAAGACAAGCTGAATGATTTAAAAACTGAGTGTATAGAGCAGTCCTTTGGGATTGTTCTTTAAGAAAAAGAAGATGAAGATGTGATGAATTGTTATGCTCCACATTAGTATTTGATGTCAAAAAACTTTTTTTTTTTTAAATTACATTCATTTCTGCTATATTATGCTGAGAAGAGGTTATGGGATATGTTTGAGGCTTACATTATTAGTTTACAGATTTCTCATTTTTGTTCATGGTGTTTGAGCATACCAAATTGTAGGCTTCTGCTTTGAGGAGGAAAAAAATGAGACAGGAGCAGCCTGCAAGCATACTCTAAAGGATTTTATAGAACTGGGTGTCCGGGAAGTTTGTAACCCAGGGGGCAATGGCAAAGCATTGCTGGAAGTCTGACCATAATGATGTTACATTAATGAAGCACTTCTTTCACAAAGAAGTCACATTTCTTTCACAAAGGTATTAAATACTCTAGTAAACTCAGAAATGTGATAATTTTTCAAATTTGGAAGTCTGCAGCTAAATATTTAAGTAAGTAGCATATATTTGGTGTGCTAAGTACTCTTATGAAGTGTTCCAGTGAAGTATATTGGAATTGGGCACTTGGAGTGTACTTGACAATTGAATTAGGGTCCTCCACTTGACAATCAAATATTTAGGGGCCTACATTCACACACTTCTGAATAATGGCATAGCTACAGTTTAGTTGGTCCTAACACATCTGTGAAATAATTTCCTGTTCAGCCTATTTCTCTACTCTTATGATTTGTTACTAATCAAAAGAATTGAAAAAGGACAGAGTCCTTAATGCTTCTTAATGAACTCCTATGGCTAGAAAGACAGAGGAACCCTAAAGGTAATTCTTTGTGAAAAAGGAAATAAACTAAAAATTAAGAAAACTCCCTTGTGCAGTGAGTGCACATAAAGATATCTTGTGTCCTGGTGAAGATGATATGCATCGTAATTATCTTGCATGAAATAAAGACACTTCAGGCAGTTGACTTTTACAGCAGAATGTAGGAGTTATTTTTAGCCTGAGGCAGAAACTGAGGAGCATCCCATTATCTGACAGTCTTCTTTAGTCTAAAACATAAATGGGTGTTTTAATATAATCCCATTTTGTGGGTTTGCTTCTTCCTTTCAATTAAAAAAAATTGGGCTCGTCAGATGTCAGAGCAGTTCTTGTCAAACTTACCCGGAGGCTATTTGAACGCAGGTGTTGCTAAGCAGCTCAACACTAGAAACCACTTCTCATAGCATGTTACATTTTTTATAAGATGCAAGAATGTTTGAGAATCAAACCAAGACATTAGAAATGGGTATATTAATGTATTTATGCACACATGATGTATTCCCAGCCACCATTCTGCTGCCCTTTTTGATTCTTCATAATTTTTTTTTGGTGTTTGTTTATTTAGGAAGATTTGGAGGTTGTTTGCGTGTTTATATGTTCTAAAGCTTTCAGCACTTACTGCTGGCTGGCTCAGAGAGACTGGAAACTGAGATCTGAAGCCTGAATTCTCTACACTGTAAGCTATCAGTTAATTATCTATTCCACTGTGTTGAGTGTAGACATCCCTACAGCTTCTTATAAGTTGGTACAGCTTATGAGTTTAGGTTGAGGATTGTTGTTGTTCTGCTTTGAGATCCCACTTGGGTTGATCTGGGAGCACGGCGATGGTGCTTGTGCACTGGTGAACTTGTGGTTAATTAATCACGCTGACATAATCTGGCTCCATCTAGAAGTACTGGGAAATGTGGGTATGCAAATGTGATGCAGTGATGTTCCAGCTGACCCTCAGACCTTTGGATGTCAGTGTTGTTTCCCACTTCCAAGAGCGTTTAGTGGACTTGCCACTATGTTGCGTAAGTACAGCTGTGTTTTTAAATCAGTGCAGATTTTGCATTGGTTCGTGTACCTGAGGTCTGTGTGTCACAGACCTGAATTTGGAAGCAGCAATACTACAAAAAATAGCTTTTGTTCCACTATGGCAGAATGGAATGGTAAAGATATATGTGAAAATGTGTTTCTGTCCCTTTAAAATATGCCTGCAAAAACCTTCTTTGAATTTGTTTGGGTTTTTTTTTCATTAAGAAAAAAGTAGATTTACTGAAGTTGTAGTAAATAATAAAAAAGGCTAAACTGAAGGATAAATTCTAGATGTGGCAATCCCTTAATATGTCACAGAACTTTGACAAAGATCACAAATGTCCTGATATTTAAAAAAGCAGATGATAAGGAATGATAGCTAATTATAGACAGTTTAGAAGAGACAGTTTTGTCAATTTTGTTCTCCGTAAAAGCTACATGTTGCACTATCTGTAGAGAATTGATGAACACAACAAATAATAAGCCGATCACTTAACAGAGGTATAAGAGTGGATTATTTATCTGAGTAATGTCATCCTCAGTTGCAATAGGTTTTATTAACAAGCAAACTAAAAGCTACTAAGTGTTCAAGTGCCCAAACTTACGTTTTCAGCTTCATTACTGCCATCATTGATCTTTATACTTTATTTACCATAGTAAATAAAGTGAAGAAATAGAAGATTAGAACAGGTTAAATTCCCTTTGCTGCTAGAACATCAGAACTTTAGTCAATAACCTAACATGAAGAAAACTGTTACTTTTTGGTAATGTTTCCTGTATGATTTTCTTTTGTGTCGTCCATTGGTTTATTTTTGTCTTCATTTTCTTTTGCTCTTTTTTGTCTGTTGAGTGCATGGTGTCTCCAGTGTTCATACTTGGGTATGAGATTGCGTTTGCAGAGTCTTTTGGGTTTCTTCATAATTCTGAAACTGAGAAAAACTTTTTTTGAAGAATCCTGGCAAAAAACAGGCTGGGTTACAGAAAGCATTAACTGCTTTAAATCTGCAATGACTAGATGACTGGATTTTCCCTTAGTTTTCCAAAACGAGTATGTGACAGACAAAACTTGTGTTGGAAAAACAGGGGCAAGCACATGGCAAAGAGACAGTAGAGCAGCAGAATTTGAGTGTGAGAAGGGAGAAAGAAGTGTGTTAGGGTCAAGTTGTGTATACAGTGTTTTTTAATTATAGGTTCTGAAATGGAAAGCATGTTACAGGCATTCTTAAAACACGGGTGATCAAAATTTTAGTTCATAAAAATGTATGTGAATCCAAGCTAAAATTAGCTTGGTTATGTTTATATGAGCCAGTATTTAACATGTAAAATTTAAAATGTACCTCTTTATTCTCCCATGAATTTGAGAAATTGAACTGTTAGTATTTATGTAATGAATAGTTTAGTGTAGTAGATCTAAATCTGAAACAAAAGCTAAGGAGACTTTTTTTTGGTTGGTTTGCCACAGTCAGTGGTTCTGCATAGCAGGACTCCGGTTGAAGTTCGGAGGGACTGTATCAACCAGGATCTGTTGTTGGACTAGTATTTTGTCAGTATCAGAAGTTACTGATTAGCAAAAGGGAAGTAGGGTCTGTAAAATATTTTTCTACGGTTCCAAGTGGATTTTTTTCCATTATCATCTGCTTTTATCCAACTTTCAGAACTCTGATTTTACGCTTTTGTGCAGGGATGGTTCTTCCACTTGGACAGTCTTTATTAGGAAGCTGCACTAATAAATCATTAATTAATCCCCTAAAATATCACAGTATAGTGGGTGTAAGAAGTGAGCTTAGAGGGAATGGTACTGGTGTGGGGAACTGAATATGCTGAACGGGACGTTCAAGAGTGGACTGGATAAGGTGGGAAGCAGCCTGTCCAGACAAAGAAGCTTAAAGAATTCAGTGGTAGGTCACAGATGTTCGTGCATGGAGATAGCCACCCGACTCTGAAATCAGCGCTGCGTCTAGGCTTGAACCAAAATAAGTACAGCTAATTTGATTTGGAAGGGCCTTAGCTTTGAATCAGCTATGGATACAAGGAAGGGCATGTTTTCTATGTGATAGGCAGCCTTTCCAAAAATGACTATAAATAATATGTTCTGTCTGCTCCTTTTTTTACATGTAGAGGAAGCTTGTTTGAAAACAAAGTTTTTGCAGTTTACTTGGCTTGTAGTTATGGAAATCTGTGCCATAAAATATTTTGCTTTGAGAGAATTACGACTTTTCTAGTCAGTGTTTTCATGAATTAGCAGCTGCTGGTAGAGGTTGATTTGAAAAGTGCAGTTGTAAGTGAGAATGAAAATTTGTTGGAAAAAAAAGAAAATTATTCACCCTGTTTTTCACTTTCTACTTTTAAGTACTTGATTAAAATTTTAGGTATCATACATTGTGTCTGTAAGAGGACATTCCCTTAATCAGTTGTAGCTGCAGGTTTTATTTAACAAGAACAATCTCAAAATGGCATGTTCAGTCATGCCTAAACTGTATGACAAACAAAATGCCTGAAGCCGATAGAGATAACAGCAAATGGAGACTATCTCCTAGCAAAGAGACACTGGCTCATTAAACAATCATGTTCATCCCTGGTATTCCAACCCTTTCTTTTCTTTCTTCCCTCAAAATTCTGGCACTGCCAGATACTGGCAGTAGTATGCACTAGTAATTAAGAGGAGAAAGCATGTGAAGCCTATATGCCCAAACAAGTTCATCTGAGGTAAAAATATGTGATATCAGTACAACATTTCTAATTGATCATTGAGACTATTTAATTCGTAGTAAGTCTTTTTCCCAAAATAGAACAACAAAAAACCCCCACTTATTGAAGGGGGGAAGAAAGAGTAACGTATTTAAAGTGCAGCTAGCAAGCTTCTAAAGTCCTTATTCTTTTTGTGTGTGTGTAATGAAGGAAAGTAGGAGGATAGGTAAAAAGCTAGAATAATCTTTAAAATTCAATTTTAAAACTTATTAAAAAAGAAAAGGGCAGGGGGAACTGTATTTGAGTCTTTGCTTGGCTTCATTTAGAGCAAGCAAATAAATTTGCTTTTTTTGCAGAAGTAGCTTGCTTTTTTTATTTCTGATTTGTCTCCTAACCTGATCCTCCATTTGTCTTAATAATTTGTTTCTGACTAATTTTTTTAATAGCCTGTTAGGTACCGTGTCTACTTCTGCAATCAATGTATGATTTACTGTTGTTCATTCTCTGCCCTAGTATCCAATTTAATTAAGTGAGATTGAGTGTTTTCATTAGTGTGGTAGCCATTTAATTCTTAAATTCACCATGACTCTTGGGTGTATACTTCTAGGGCTTTATTTCTTATTTATTGCTTGAGGTCTTCATTCTTAGTATAAGTACAATTGCAATCTTTATGCAAAACTATGCTTGTAGGGGAATTTTTATTAAATTACCTTTTGAAGTTTTAATGGGTTGGGTTTTTTAAAGACTGTGTGCTGGGAACTTTAAAATAAAACATCCTTTCAGACTGTGAATGCATATTTCATGCCTTGGACTTTTTTTTTTGTCTCCAGGTATGTCTGAGGTAGAGCAAAGGTCAAATGTTAACCATCTCCTCAAGTTACGTTTCAGATTAAGAAGACATGAATGTCAGGAATTTGCAGGATTGAGTTTAGTGAGGCCAGTAATGTCAAAGTATTAGTTGAAAATGTGAGGAGGGGGAGAAGGGAATGTGGCAAGAGGGAGGGGGATATTTTTGAGATATTTAAATGCATTTCACACAGAACAGATAATGTGTTACAAGGGATCACTGAACTGGTAGTGTTGGGATGAAAAAGTATGTGTGGATTTTGCTTTTAAATTAAAAATCAGTTTATAAGTTGCAAAATGGTTTGCTTTTGAAGATTTGCTGTTGTTTTTTTGGTGCTCTTATTTTTGCTCAAATGTTTTAACACCTTTGAAAATCTACAATATAAATAGGTGGAAGTGTAATCATGGATATTTAGGTTTTTTTTTTTTTTTTAAATTTGGGAAGCTTTTCAAGAATGTGCTTATTTTCTGCTTAAATGCATTTGCTGCTTATAATTTTAATGAGTTTATAGATGAGTGCTTTTTACTTTCAAGACCAATCCTCTTCAAAAGATGGAACCATCCTTGAAAGGTGGATTTATTTCTAAGAGCTTTATAAAAAGCCATTTATCTCCAGAAGGCTCTTTTTATTGTTCAAAACATAATCCTGTCCTCTAAATATTTCATCTGTTGCTCAGAATGTTTTATACACAGCAGTTGGATTGAGTCCCTTGATTTTTAGGGAATGTTGGACTTAAAGATAGCACCATGGCTGAGTCGGTTCTTGCTGAAATATGGCTAGATGTCTACTGCTGCCATCAGCTGATTCAACAAGATACTTGTCAGGAATTCAGTTCACACAGTCATGTTATATTTAAACTTGCTTCTCTGTTGGAGTGACTTAAGTTGTTGATATTTCATCAGCAACAGCACCAAAACCAGGACAAAAGAACACGAAGGAACAATTCCCACTCAACTGTTTTAAAGTATTTAGAAGGAGAGCTACAAAGCAAAGTGGAGACATTTTAATTTTTTTTTTTAAGCTTTAGTTTATGCTACAAGATCCTTAAATGTGCCTGTAATGAGGCAGAAGGAATTGGCATTGGCTGCTTACCCATTTCAGATGTTTGGCAGCTGCCTGGTTAGTCCCCATAAAAAGTCCCTTGATAGTCATCCCTTGATACTAAATAGTGAGGGGGGAAAGGTGTAGCCAAGCTTAGACACTGGAAATCAGTGTGCTGTACCTGCTGGTAGAGTACTGTAACAGAAATGGGCATGTCACTTCCAGATGTTAATGTCTGCTAGGAAGTTTTAAGTGCAGTTTGTTTGAGAACCAAATAAAATTAAAATACACTGGGCTGTGTGCTTTTTTACTTGAACTTAATTTGAAGGCAGTTTAAATTACCAAGACAGGCTTTACCAGTTTTATTTCATGCTGCTATGATTTGGCCAAAGATTTTCATTATTTTTGTCTTTGGTTCCTAATTTTGATAAAATATTTACCATCAGTTAATTTCTGGCAAAAATCTGCCTTTGTCAGTACACCCACTGCTTACTGTAGTTACTGACTGCAGATTTATTTGTTTTCATCAAACAGTCCTTTCCTGTCTAAGTGGGGCATTTGGGAGAATCATCTTGAGAAGTTACTTAATAATGGAAATACAGGTGGCCTAATATGCCTTGTTGTACATGAAACTGTTGTGAAAAATAAGTTAGTTTAATGGTGGTAGGTACCTTTTGGACTTCAATAAGCAATACATTTTGTAGACAAGTCCAGTTTATGAAATTTTGTAGAATTCATATTTGTATTACCTTCATTTGTATCACCTTTCCTCAGAAGTCCTGCTCAGGAGCCTAGGAAAGCAGCCTTTCAAAATCAGGGGGAAAAATGAGTGTGAAATCATTGTTACTAGAGGTTGTTACTGGAGGTGGTTCAATTATGGAGCTAGGTCTTACTCATGGAAAGACTATTGGACTTATACATCCAGTATACCTTTTCAAATGACCTTCATTGGACTTATTTCTAAGTGCCATGCCAAATGAATAGTTAAAGGCTGCACTGTGTGTCCCTTGGCTTCTCACTAAGATCGTGCAGCTGTACACAAGGAGTGGGATTTGTAGAGTATCTATGCGAAAAGCATGCATATTGCCTCTTATCTTTAGAAAATGAGCAGGGTTGCCAGGTATATGGGTTGATAATGTCTTTCTTTATTGGGAAAGCAGTGGTAAAAGTAATCTTTTGTGGTGGTTTTTCCTCTACAGCTTTTAACCCATGACTCCCATTCTTTCTTTTCCTTAAATCTGAGAAAGTTGCCTCTTTCAGTAGTAATAAAGCTCTTGCAATTAATATGCAACAGAAGGAAATGTAACAAGTGAATGCATCGCCAGAAAACAGGAGAAAATAATTCATGCAAAGGACAGAGATTTCTGAGTTTGTCATCTTTCATCTGATTTCAGTGAACCATGGGATAACAAATCCATTGGAACCTGACCTTCATTGGTTTTGGTGCATTCAGGACTCCTTGCTCGATATACAGTCTTTGTCATGTGGTGTGTGATATAAGCTGTGACTTGACTCTGTATATATGTGTATATGTATGTATGTAGCCAGTAGAGTAAGAGTTGGAACGGTAAAGCAGTAAAGAAACCTTTGGATAGGGCAGCTCACTTTTTGGAGGTGGGTAACTTATTTAGCAAATGTTACAGGAGTAATATACATCTATCCAGATAAAGTGTGTGCATTTTAAATGGTCCATCTTCATTCTCCTAATGAATAGTAGCGTATCAATTGCCTGTTTCAAAACCAGAAACTTTGGCTTTTAAAAGCTTTTCCTTTGCATATTTTAGCAGAACTTTTCTACACTTTCTTCTTAACAAATGCATCTGATTACTTGTTTGCTTGGATTTTTTTTTGCCAAATAGTTTGCTTCTGCACGTTTTTTTTTTTGATGCATCTTTGGATTTGTGCCTGAATCCTTCTTTGCACAGAGCTTTGAAGCAGAGAACATTTTGCCTGGATTGTCTTAGGAAGGAAGTATTAATCTCGGCTGTTGCCCAAATATAAGAAAAATAAAAGCCAAGGGGACCCTGAGATTTCCAGTTTAGGGCGAAGTGGGGGACAGGGCACGAAAAAAATCAAACCACCCCACTGGCTCTGTATATGCATAGAAATGTTGGTTGAAGGGGACCTTTTGAAGGCTCAGAGCAGTATTTTCAGCAGCCCTGGATCAGGTCAGCCATGGCTCTGTCTTGCTGAGGCTTGAAAACCACTAAGGATGGAGCTTCCACTGTCTCTCTGAGTAGCCTGACCCAGTGCTGTGCTGCCCTCTCACTGAATCATTGTTCCTAGTGTCCAGTTGATGCATATTGTACCCTTTGGTGTATGATCTGCTGCTTCTGAGAGTAGCCTGGTTCCATTGTCTTTGTAACTAACCTTCAAATAGTTCTAGGCTGCTGTTAAATTGCTCCTTGACTTCCTCTTCAGCAGACTAAACAGGCCCTTCTTCTTCATGTGGTCTTGCTCTATAGACCCTCTCTGGTTTCTTTTCCTCCTGTTCACTTGGTTTGCTTGTTTCAGAAATTACTCTGATTTTGTACATTAATCACATTTAAATACGAATAAGGGGAGCATAAGGCATTATCTATTATTTTTGTTGATTCTCCTTGCCCTTGTTGTCAGTGAGCACAAGCGTATGTGAGAAAAGTTTCTTTTTTGTTTGCTCTCCTCACTGGAGTTACCAGTCATCAGAGGCATATCAGAGAGTGTGGTTTGGGTTTTTTTTTAAGGAAAAAGAAACAAAGACAATTACATTGAAACAAAGATAATTCTTTCTTAGAAGCTAAAGTTTACATTTTTCTCAGATCCTTTTCTTTCCAGATGTTTCTGGGGCCTCATTAGCTTAATTAGTTCAACTGTTCTTTCAACGATGGAATCAAGGTGGATCCAGAAAGGATATGTCCAATACGGTAATTCTAAGTAGGAAATATTTTTTTAGGTCGTTCCTCATTCCTTAAAATGAAGCATTTTAATTGCTAACAGAACCAAAAGTATTTCTAGTAAAAAAAATAGTTTGTGTTTATTTGGATAGATATGTATTCACATATTTCTAGTATTTTAAAGAATTCTGCTATTGCTTGCAGCAGCCATCCAGGAGACTCATAATCTTGGTGAATTATGGAATGTACATACAAGTATAACTGGTCTCCAGTTATAGATAGCTGAGGTTTAAATTTGAATGTGAAAACAGCATTAAACGTTTATTCTGACCAGTAGAAAAATACCATAACTTTTCAAGACCATCCCAATATCTTAGTCATTCCGATAGTATTTGTTATGATAAAAATTATTTGCCGCCTTTGTGCTGATAGGAAAAAATACTTAGTCCTGTATTTTAAGAAGAAAAAACTTCTAGGAAAGAAGAAATAAAGAAAAGTTTAGAGATAGAATGGACTACATACTGGGGGTTTTTTACAGGATGGTTTTGGAAGTTGAATGATGCTACTGTTTGTGAAGCATCACTTAGCTTGGTGTTTTCAAGAATAGTGTTTTATTTCTTTGGTTTCCTTTCAGAAAGCCAAATTCTAAATTATGTGTCCAAAGAATTTATTTTTTTTTTTAGCTTCACTTAATGGACTGTATGAATCCTCAAATACATACTTTCTGGTGGTGAAGTTCTTTGTTCTTGGGTTGAAAATAAGGCACATATTTTGATTTGAGTCTTTAGTCATGCTGATATTAAACTTGGGCAATACAAAAATAAAATCTGCGCTTGCTTTGTTAATCAGAATGGTGTGGAATGGCTTGTTCATGAATAAAGTGCTTGATCTAGTTGTGGAGCCCAAAAGCAATTTGGGGAAAATTCAGAGTAATTTTGTCATCCAAATACTTGTCCATGTTCTGGTTTTATTTATCAGAAAAGCATGTGCTAGGGAACAAGAACTGGCTATTGAGATGCCTAAAAGTCTTTTTCTTTGACAGTTTGAGGAATTTTCTCAAGGGGCATACTCGAGTTGGCTGTCTTCTAGTAGTGAACAAATGTGACGTCCATAATGTAAAATTTGTAGATGGGATAAGGCTCAATAGTGTTCATTAGTAATGTTAGAGTAGTCATAAAATCCATTTGATTTTATGGTCTCCTTCTCAAATAAGGCTAAATAATATGTTCTGCACTCCCCACCCCCCCTTTCTTTATGACTTGTGTGTGTAAGAAGACTTGTTTGATTTTTTTTTTTTGACTACTTTGCTGTTAAACTAAAGGTCGTGTGAGAATCCCCAGGAATCAGCCATTTCCCAAGAATGTGACTCCTGAAAGATGGTCTGTTCTAACATACTGCTTCTGCAGCCATGATGTGCTGCACGTCAGAGTAAATTAGAGCACAGCTTATTCATTCTCTTGCTACATCACAGGAGTTGGATTTTGAATACCCATTACTCTTTATTCTTCAGACTTCATTAATAGTTTCGGACCACGAGTAAAATTCTAGGTCACTGGCCCTTTCCCCGTTAGTGTTAATGGAGCCCTTTTTAAGTCTACTGGAATGTGAAGAATGAAGTTTTACTTCCTTTTTTGGGAACTCCTAATTTTTGCCAGTTGTATGATTACTTCAAGCTTCTGCATTGCTTTAAGCAATAAAAGAGTATCACTAATTTATTTACTATGAATAATTAGAATTTACAACACAAAGAAATGACATTTAAGCCTTAGCCTTTCAGGAAACTAATTATCATGTATATGAAGATTCCTTAGAAGATGGGAACTGAATGCTGAGAAGATTTGATTTAACGAGACTGTTTTAAGTTTCTTCTTTATGTTAAGGCCTGTTTTTATTCTGATGCCCTACTGATAGGCTGAGGGGAAAAATCAGATTGGAATGAACAAATAAGAAATCATTTTAAGACAAGCATGTCTGAAATCCTATTAAAAAAAAAATCAAGAATTACATTTGAAATAGAGGTGTACAATTCCAGTCCTTAATGTAAAATTATCTTTTCAAATGTCAATTTAAAACTAGCAGCTTCAACTTCAAATATAGTGTGATTTTACAAAATTAGATTCCGTAGTAGTTTTGAGAAGTACAAACAGGTGTAATTTTGTTTAGAAACAGTATTGCAAGAAGGATTTTTCACTTACCAAAATACCCCTCCCATTATCCTATTAAAACGGACTTTGCATGTTGATGGTTGTGTTTTTCAAGGAAAATGATCAGGAGGAATGAGAATGTTCTCTTTTTTTTGTGTGTGTGTGACTGTATCCAAGTTACTATCCGTAACCCAGGTTTTGTTCTGCAGCAAACTAATTTAAATCCTCCTAGGAATGCACAATATCCTTGCCAAAGGGTTTCACAGAGCAATTGAAAGCTGTGTTTCAAAACAGGCATTCTTTACAAATACTTCAATTAAAATTTTGTCTTTAAGAATAGACTATAATAGTGCATGTGCTTTGTGGCAAATAGAGGTAAATGTTTAGTCTGTGCTGTTGAATAACTAAAAGCTCAGCTTGGTTAGCTTTGCCAGTAGTGCAGCTCAGTGGAGGGTGGCATTTGAAGAAAACCACAAATTAAAGCACTGTAGGAGTGTAATAAATAAAACAAACTGTTGGATTGATTAAAAAGAACAACAAAAAAATACAATTCTTGTTTCTTTTTAAAAAGACTATAAATGAGTAACATATCAAAGCCAGTGTAATCAAATAAATCCCCAGTGTTTCCAACACTTGGCTCCACACACAGATAGATGGTTCAGCCAGTGGCTTTCAGATCTTTCCTCTGGAAGTGCACAGCAGCATCTGTTATTGAGAACTGTGACCACTACAGATTGGATTGGACCTGTCCTGCTTCCAGTAGAAGCTGCATTCATCTGCCAGAGAGATCTGCAAGGGACTGACTGCTTTAGACTTGGGTTATGGTCAGCCATCAGCTGTGATAGTATTAGTATTGGGTTTTGTGCCTCTTGCTTGCCTTTCTCACATAAAGTAGAGTTACTGATAGTGGGTGTGCTGTTACCCCATTATGATGCAAAATAAGGGGTTTGTTTCGATTTGGATACTTGAAATGAATCCTTTCAATTCAGAGGTCTCGTAGCATGGCTGTGGCCAAGTGCTACATTTCATTCAGAGGATCTTGTCTCACTGAAATGTGCTATTTTTTCCTCAAACAATCATTTGGTCATAATCTAAGCCATGTTGGTTTGTCTTTCTGGTTAGATGAGTAGTATTATGCTACGTTGATGAGTGCTTGCCATTAGGACTACATGTTCAAGAACTGTTTCTCTTTTCTGCCTGGTGGAAACAGGAGTAAGTATTCATGTCAAAAGAGGATTTTCCAGGGAGTTAGTTCATGTCCAGTAGGTCTAAACAATTGGAAATGAGCATGTCCAGATAACTTGCGGTCAAAGCAGTTGACCAAAGTATTCTCTGGTACAGAAATACAGATTTCTAAGAAACCTTGGAATACTGGAGAAGTTTTCAGAAAATTTGAGTATAAAGGTTTTATTATAATTAAAAAAAAATAATCCAAGAGCATAAGTCTAGATCAGCACATGCTGGATGGATAGATGTCACGTCCAGGCAAATTAGTGGGAGATCTATTCTATTTCATTTTCTTGACTAAAGAACAGACAATGTAATTTAGAAGATCTTTTTTCCTAGGATTGTAACTGGATCTTTGAGACCTTCATCACAGAAGTCTATTGTAGTCTTCTTGTGAATAGCTTGTGTTAATAGGAAGACAGAGGTTGTAAGAAAGGTAGTAATTTTGACTGAGCAAGCAGGGAAAATGGATATGGATCACAGTTTCTTCAGTAGATACAATAGACCAGTAGTAATTGAAGTTAATACTATAGTGCAGACAATTGGATAAGGTCAAGAGGGGAAAAACATAATTTGAGAACTGATATACTGTGCTTTTTTAAAAAAAGAAGTTTGTACATCATAACGACATAAGAGCAGTTCTCATAGAATCATAGAATGGTTTAGGTTGGAAGGCACCTTGAAGATCATTGAGCTCCAACCCCCCTGCCATGGGCAGGGACACCTCGCACTAGATCAGGTTGCTCAAAGCCCCATCCAGCCTGGCCTTGGACACTTGCAGGGATGGGGCATCCACAACTTCCCTGGGCAACCTGTTCCAATGCCTCGCCACCCTTGTAGTAAAGAATTTCTTCCTAATATCTAATCTAAACCTACCACCTTCTAGTTTGAAGCCATTCCCCCTCGTCCTGTCACTATATGCCCTTGTAAAAAGTCCCTCTCCAGCTCTCCTGTACCCCCTTTAGGTACTGGAAGGCTGCTGTAAGGTTTCCCCAGAGCCTTCTCTTCTCCAGGCTGAACAATCCCAACTCTCTCAGCCTTTCTTCATAGGAGAGGTGCTCCAGCCCTCTGATCATCTTTGTGGCCCTCCTCTAGACTCAGTCCAACAAGTCCATGTCCTTTTTATGTTGAGGGCCCTAGAGCTGGATGCAGTACTCCAGGTGGGGTCTTGTGAGAGTGGAGTAGAGGGGCAGAATCACCTCCCTCAACCTGCTGGCCACACTTCTTTTGATGCAGCCCAGGGTGCGGTTGGCTTTCTGGGCTGCGACTGCGCATTGCCGGCTCATGTTGAGCTTCTCATCAACCAAGACCCCCAAGTCCTCCTCCTCAGGGCTGCTCTCAATCCATTCTCTGCCGAGCCTGTATGTGGGCATGGGGTTGCTGTGACCCACGTGCAGGACCTTGCACTTGTCCTTGTTGAACTTCATGAGGTTTGCACAGGCCCATCTCTCAAGCCTGTCCAGGTCTGTTTGGATGGCATCCCTTCCCTCCAGCATGTTGACTGCTCCGCACCGCTTGGTGTTGTCGGCAAACTTGCTGAGGGTGCACTCAATCCCACTGTCCATGTCGCCAACAAGGATGTTAAAAGATGTCGTCATTCAGGGAAACACTGCAACCATCCTGGCATTCTTTCATGGCAGGGATGAGTGGGAACATGTTTGAGAGCAAAGTAGGTGTAGAATAAACTTTTTCTTTTTCTTTCTTTTTTTATATATTTAATTTCCCAGATTAGAGTAGTATTCATTTTAGGGAGTTCTTGATGCGTGTGCCCGTGTCTTCTGATGAAGAGCCAGAGTGCTGCACTGCCATACGTGCTGGATGGTGCGATAGCAGAATTCCCCTGCTTCTTATGCTTGCTTCTCCCAGTTTTCTGTGCGGCTGCAGTTGGTTTATGTGGGATGTATGCATGAAGGTTGGTGGGGAGAAATATGTTCTTGGTGCAGTTTGTTATCCTTATTTGTTATATGTGTCGCCACTGAAAATTTTCCTGCAGAGTTTATGGCTATAAAATCCTAGAAAATTAGCTGCAGGGGACCTTGAAGAATCATCTATTTTGTCATCTTGTCCCAACAGGATCCTTGTACCTGTGTTATCTCTGACATTGATGTGTTCTTTAAGATCTCCAGTGATGAAGATTGCTTTTCTAGGCAGACTGCTCTATGCCCTTCTTTTGTGTTTGTGGCTTTTTGTTTTGGTTTGGTTTGGGTTTTTTTTTTGTGTGTGTATAATGTATTTGTTGTTTTTGCAACAAAATCTTACTAGGTTCAATGAGATACATAAGTGAATCAGTCTGCATCCTATTAGCAAGGTGATTTTTTGCTGTCACTGACCCAAGAATTTGTTTATAATGTTAACTGTACTTTTGGGAGAAATCCTTTGTTACAGCATTTTGTATCAGTGGTGACTGACTGTGAAAGCCTTTGTGGGTGTTTGATATGACAATGCGTAGATGTACTTATGTCTTCCTTCCTTCTTTACACATTTAGAAACAGTCTTCAAAGACAAACCATAAATTGAAACGCAGCTGCAGGAGAGAGTCAGAGCCTTTTATTATCCCAACTCCAGTTAATAAAGTAGTCCATTATATATAAATAAAGATAGCCAAATGTTAACCTATCTGTTTCACATTTTTGTATTCACAGCAAGAAAAGATCCTAGGCCAGATTTATATTTCAGGCATAAACCAATACAGCTTAATTAACAAAATACTTCCTTTTTTATCTTATTACAAATACATGTCAGAAGTACAGTAAAAAAAATCATGGAAGTGTGGGTGGAGCTCTAGTTTTAAGAAAAAGGAGATCCATATAAAAAAATGTGGAAAATTTTGCTTAAAGCAATAGTAAGAGAATACAAAACCATTCTTACAGAGGGCATAGCTGTGTTATGATCTCTGTGGTCTTGGTATCTTTCTAAAATTACTTGCATATGTTAGCAGGAGAAATTACTAATGTGGGGAACGCTATGTATACAAGGTATACATAGTTTAATGACATTTTTTGCATATCTGTGCCAAGAGAGAGGGTAATTTGATACAAATTGCACAAGGATTTAGGCCAGGTCTAGTGGTTCCTGTCCTTGTGCTGTCACTTCTGTTGTGCATGGACACCTGTTTTTATAATAGGGAAAGCGTTAGGTCTGAAAATAACATTTTTGGGTTTTGATGAATTCATTTACAGCAAGATCAATTACTTTACACGTAAACATTGTGCCAGGACAGAAGAATAGGCAGTGCAGGCTCCAGGATGAGCCGAAGATGAGGCTGGGCTGTTTGCCCAGTCTGTAGGTATTTCTGAGTTCATGCTGTTTGTGGTGGAGAAGCCAGGCTCAGCAGTCCAGCTTGTCTTCTCTCTCCATCCTGCTCATTTATATTTTATGTTGCAGTTTATTTTTTTCAGTTATGGTGGACCAACTGTGTGTGGAGCCAAGCCTGTAAGGTGGAGCACGTTAATCCACTGGCCATGACTCTTGGTGGGCCTTTTTACCTTAGGAGTCATCACGTGGGGCTGTGCCTTTATGTGGCATGGTGGTGAAACTTCCAACATGTGGATGGATGACCTCTGGAGCTCTGTAGTAGTCCTCTTGTTGCTACTTCCAGTAGTAGTAACTGTGCAGGTTACAAGGAGAAAACTGTTCTGTAGCCCATGCAACCTGCAGGTTAAAGAAGTCACCTTGGCCACCTCTCAGAGCTCTGAACTCTGAATCAACAGTTTGGCTCCCCTTAAAAATAGGTGGTGTTTACTGTTATCAGGGACACTCTTTATATCCCGAAATAGTTAATAATGTTCCACATTGGTATGTGCTTTCAGGTGGATACTTGACTATTTCTCTGGTTTGAATTGCTGAGGTTTTAATTTTGTGAGAGTTCAACCTTTTCCATGTCAGGGATCCTTGCTTTTTACCTGCCTGGCCTGTGTGGACTCTGGCACTCATTTAATCCTGCAGTTAGCTAGACCAAGGTGTTATAAAAGACTACTCACTTTTTATAGGGTTATCTTTCTGCTAGTAAGTTACCCTGATGTGGCTTGCCAGTGTCATGGGAAGTGGTGCAGGGGACTGGCGGATGCCCGTGGGCAGGAGCGGGAGAGAGGGAGAGTTGGAGTATGGCTGAATGGACACAGGCTAATTTAAGCTGTTGTGGAGCCTCAGCCCTTGTCCGTCATGTTCTTAAATTTGTTAGGAATCTGGGGGGAGGAAGAACAGTCTTGTTTTCTTGGCTGGAAAAAGCAATTGCAGGGGGGCATGTGAAAATAAAAAATAGGAAGTAAAAATAAAATCAAAGCAATGCAGAGCTATTTCAGTGTCCAAATAAAGTTTGGCTCAACTTTAGGGTGAAGGTTCAGTTCTGATTCTATCTGGAGTAGTGTCCTTTCTTTAAATTGTCTAGTGCCCTCATACAGTTACTCCTAGATATGCAGAGGCTTTTTATTTCCACATTGTTTTTTATAGTGTTTGAGAGACTTTTGGATTCCTTACTCTTCCAAATCTACAGACAAGAATCCTGTGGCAGGGGAGGGGAAGGGTTTAAAATTGTTCTTGAACAAGAAGTAATGTGTATATAAAGCCTTCTGCTAATTCTTGTGCCTTTTAGCACAGGTGCTAAAAGGTTAATAGTTAGCCTATCACTTCTATTGTATCAGATATTTTTTTTCTAACCTAAAGCCATGTTAATTTCCATTTAAGGAAGAATGTCTGCAGGAGCCAGTGGTATTTACTAACTGCGCCTGTGAAAACATTCCTTTTCACCCTCAGATGCTCACTCAGCCTTCTGTTTTCCAAGTGACATTATTACAGGCTTTAGCTTGTAGCCTGAGAAATTAAAAGCACGTTTTAATAACGTGAACAGCAGAATCCTTAGTCCTGACTCCTTCTCGGATACTTCCTCACTGATGTCCCCCCTGGCTTGGATCAGAGTGCAAGTGTAGCAGTGGCTGGGGGATTTATTTTGTTTTGGTTGGTTTTTTTTTTCATCCCCTGTTTATAACATGAAGTCCCCTACTGGAGCATCATTTTATCTTTGAAAGTTTTTTTGTCATTTAATGTCATTGAGATTCTTAAAACCGGACTTTTTTTCTTGATTTAAAGTATCGTTTGGCTGTGATAGATTATTGCACAGAGATGAATTGAGCTCTGAACCCCATCTCCAGTGTTGTCAGCTCATGCTAATTCCTCCCCTCGGCCTCTGCACTGTCGGGCCGGACACACGGATGGTGCAGGACTGCTCCATGGTAACGGTGGGAATGCTCCTACCCACGGGTACCTACAGCATATGTAAAATTGTTTACCTTTCTTTCACTGGGGGATGGTAAAGCTTGAATTACCTTGTGTTTACCACAGTTTGGTCTGAAGAAAACAATGCGTGTGAACAGTTACCATGGAGAAGACGATGCACGTTAATTTGTGTATCAGTCTTAACCTTAACCTCAGGCTCGCTTTACACTCCATAGAAAAAGGGGGGGAGGGGGGTCGTGGCCCTTTTATCCTGTGCCTCAGCAAGGGAGATCCTCGCTCTCCAGTGCCTTGGGTCCAGAGCACAGAGCAGATCCGTGTCAGCATGTGTAAGTTTCCTGAGCATCTTTAATGGGTAGATTTCCTAGTACTTCAGAAAAGAGGACTTTACCCTCTATTTCTATTTTGCAGTTGAGAAACGCATGTTATGGCTGATGTTTTGAATCAGGAAAACAAATGCCTTATAAGCTGAAATCTTAATTATTTGCTTGAGCTGTGTGGCCTGAAAAGGTAGATCTGTTAATGTGCAAAGAACTCCTTGGTTGCTGAAGATCTGGCCAAGACTTATGCTATATTGTATGCAAGTAACTAACCCCCCAACCCCCAAATTGTATCAGTCACACAACAATTAAAAGAACACTAATGGAAAATTGCCTTTTTTGCACAAAATTTTTCTGCACTTGGAATATAAGCTTTTATTTATCCAGCATTTTCTGTGCTTTATTTATTCCTGCTTTATTCTGGTTTGATTTGCTGTAGAAATACCACAGCTCTCTTATGCAATGCATTACAGTAGTGCAGGGTTCCAGTGCGTGCAGTTGTTTGAACCACCTGTATGACGTGACTCATTCCTCCCATTAGGATCCTATTCTACGTTTCCTCACACCCAGATTGATTTGTTTTTGTGTCTATGCATGTTCTTCTCTGTTCTGAGGTCACCATATGCAAATGATACTGCTGTACTAAGGTACTTGAACCTGCTGGCACTACTTTGTAGTAGGCTCAAAGCGTGCACATGAAATGTTCTTGAGTGGTAAAGTCTTGTCTAGCTGCATGCTCCCATCCTGAAATCCTAGTTTTCCTTATCTTCTGGGAGAAGAGTACATCCAGCTCTGTCTTAGATCTGGTAGTCAAAGTATAAAGATTTTGGGTGAGTGCTGCAGGGGAAATTAGGCAGATCACTCTGACAGTGACAGAAAGACCGCAGAAAAGTATAATGTGTAGTTTTGCTTCTCAGGCTGATTGCAACAGATGTGTTCTTTGCTTGCTTGCTTATTTTTGCTGCTGTAATCTCAGTTTACTTGCGTAGCTCTCTCTCACCAGGCATCAGCTGCATGTTCTTTCTATGATCCTTTCCCACAGCTCTTTCTGTCTCCCACGCTTTCTCCTCCTCACTCGTAAGTCAATCCTATAGTTCCCTCGGTTCCTCGCGGAGCCTTTGAATGGGAAGAGTCAGACACCTGCTGAGCTGGTTCAGGGCTGTATAGAGTGCTGACTGCTCAGGTGGAAGGGTAACTGCCTGCTTTGTCTAGCCCTTGAATTGCTGTGGCAGCTAATCTGCATCTTTCACTTTTAGCAAACTTGAATTAAAAAACAAACAAACAAACGCCACACTTGTGCAACTTCCATATCTGAAAGATACAAATCTATTATCAAATATTATTCATTGCTGTCTGGAACACACCACCATCACTAGTGACTCCAAAAGTTATAGGGACAAAAGAGCTGTGATTTCTGAGCGCAGTTTCCATAAGAAGCAGGGGTACAAATGCTGGTGACAGAAAACTTTCATGCTGTTAGGACATGGGGTTGAACTATGAGAACCTGGACTGGATTTCCATCAGGAACCTTGGACATTGATGTGAGCATTTATTAAAAAACCAGTGTTGGCAGAGCCCCTGAGGAAGAGTTCTTCCTTACAAATGCAGATCTAGAGGGTGATCTCAGAAGTCTAGGCTGGGAAACAGCTTCACAGCATTGTTGCTAGCATTAACTTAAGGTGTTCTCCCAAGAAATAGTTACAATATTGACAGCAGCAGCAACTTTAAACTTTTTTGATCTTCTTTGGGCATTGCCATCCTAGCAGACTTCAGCACTACAGATGTGCGTTGTCTGCGTGGCTTCGATCACCACTGTCTTTCTATTCCTGACATCAGTGCTGAGGTCTTCAAAAGTGCTTATTGAAAGTCAAATTCAAGTCAAAGTTGTTATCCAGATACATGCTTATCCTGTTTAATGTGCTTTTTCATTACTTCCTTTCCCTTTCTGCCCCACGGCAGAGTGTAGAGTTCTCACACCTCTTTAGGTAGTACAGCTATTTATATTAGGACTCAAAAAGAAACAGTGGGGAAAGCAGAAAACCTGGTTGATGTTTTTATCAGTTTTTCTACGAATTCAGAAGATCCCACTTCCAAATGAGAAATACAGTACAACTCTCAAAAAAGCATTGCGCTGAAGAGTTTCTTTTCCTGTGGAATTGGTTCTATTGACGTGGCTTGTCTGTGCTCACTTGGTTGTCAGCAGCCTCTTTGGCTTTGTTTAGTTTGACCAATCCCACACCCACTGTGAGTAAATACTCAATGACATTCAGTTGGGTAGAAAAAAGAAAAATGACAATTAGCCTGTTAAACAAGAGAGCAGAAAACTATGAAGGCACTGTACTTAATTTAAAAAAAAACCACATATTTTAAATGCAACTTGATATTCAGACAATATAAAATGCTACAAAGTTCATGCTTCAGAGGGTAGGATAGTTAGAAATACAGTAGACTGATTAACCTGTTTGGTCTCCTTTCAGAACATTCCTCAAATACTGATCTCATCTTTATTTCTTTTTGGAAGTGCCATATAGATGTGCCAAAGAAGAAAACAGGAGTTGGATGCTTTGTATGTTACATGGTCAGATTTAAAGGAAAACTTCTGTTTTGAAAATAGTGTGTGAATCTTCTCCAAGATTTGTTTCTCTTGCTGATCTTCTGGCTTTAAACAGAAGGGTGCTCAATCTGTATGGTCTTTATCTACATGACAATACATCTTTCTTTCTTTTGGAGCATTGTTTCTGTTTGCTTAGTTTTGGCAGAAGTACATGGCATTGGAAGTCAGAATGATGGTGGTTACAGGCATTTCAACTCCATTATCTATCTGTTCTTTGAGTGGCTTTTGTTCAGCCATTGTTCCCGGTGTGTAAACTGCTCCCATTTCGGACAGTTTACACTATCTCTAAGACCGGTATCTCCAGGAATCCTATCTAACACAGGAGCAAGTTTTATAGGAAAAATAGTGTGGTCTGTAAACTATAGCTTGTTTTCTATACCTCCAGGTTGAGTTCTCTTTTCAGTTCTTGTAACCTGCTATTGTTTTTTCCTAACATGTATGGCATGATGCAAACTGAGAAATATTTCTTCTGTGAACTGTACAAATATCCTCAAACTATCTATTTTTCCTCCTGGGTGAAAAAGGCAAACTTTGTTTTGCCAGGTTTCTTCTGCTCAGCCATTGTTTCATGATCTTTGTGTTAGGCAGGATGCATCAATTCAGAATGTTAATTAGTAGGCTAAGGAGATGGGTTTGGTGACTGACTTCACTTTGGAGCAAAATTATTATTCCCCCCCCCCCCTTCTCCCTGGTTTGTGTGTTTTTTGGGAACATGCCTATAACTTTTAGATTTGTATGTTCAATGCTATTAGTGATTTCTGTGTACAGAATGTAGTCTTCATTAACTGTTTACCATATGTAAACCATCAGCAGAAGGGGGAAGAGATGTGTTGTCATGAGCAAAATTTGATTAGAACATAGAGGTAAGAAGAGCAGTGTGCAAAATTTCAAAAAGGGAGGGGGATGTTTAATTTCACTCTTCTAGTATATAGAGCTGTGCTGTATCTGAAGTCTGGGCTCTGCAGTATGTATATCTCCGTGTATCTGAGGTCAGGTGCACAGGAACTGCCTGTAGATCATACCAACAGCAAGAAGAGGATTTGGCTGCTTTTCTCTTAGCCCCTTTATATTGGTTTTTTGTTTTCTTTTTAGGAGCAGGGCATTGTTACTTCTTTTGGATGAGTGAATATTATATTCTTATAACAATTTCCTCATGGAACAGGCATCAGCAGTTTGACTTCTTTGCATAAGGATCTTCAGTCAATTCTGCTGTTTGGTACTTCCATTATTAGATGGCGATCAATCAGAAAAGAGTCTAACATGCTAACTTTGAGTGTAGTATTAAATAGTTTGGTGCTTAATTCTGATAGCTTGCCAATCCATATTTTTTATTATGTTTTCTCTTTTCTGGAAGGATTTTAATAATGATAGTTAGCTTGTCTTTTGCAGTTTCTCTTGTATCGCCGGCATTTTACTCTGTGACTTTAATATTAATATCACGTACTAAGTAGTTAAATAGAGCATTTCCACCAATCATTCTTGACAAGCCTTGTGATAAAGGATTTTTTGGCGATTAGTTTAAGTTAAACATTTGACTTTTGAACTCATTCTTGTGGTATGTTTGAAGACAGTGGTGGCCAAACAGTGTATTTTGCTGAATAACAAACTGCAAACATAGCTGCTTTTTGTTATTATAATAGAGAGATAATTGGCATTCTAGTGTTGATGTAGTTGATGTTTTACTTAAAACTTTAAAAGAATTCAAAATACTTTGTTATTTTTTCTCTAATACAGACAAATATGTCGGGGTTTTTTTCCCCCAGAAGCATTTCTAAGTGGATTTTAAGACTGCAAACTGTATTTGGTCAGAAATATAATTGAGTATACAAAGTAGGCAGTTGTAAATTCTGATAATGGGTGAGAAAAGGATGGAGTTCAAAGAAAATGTAAATGCGACTTATAGTCACGAATGCTGTGAGTTCTGTAGAGCAAGATGTGCGTCTGATTGATCTCTAAGCGATGCTCCTCTTTTTGGTTTGCTTTGTTGGCAGGGTGCTCAAGGATGAGCACATCCTATGGCTGCAGTCAGCTGTGCTGTGGCCCACCTGCTGGTCACTGACCCATTGCTGCATTCAGGTCTCTTTTGATCTTGGATACCAAAGATTCCTGCCTTTATTCTTTCTCTGGGTTAAAAATCCATGCTTGTGATCATACTAATTGTTGACGTTGGACCGCTCCATTTGGATACTAGGCTTTTAGAAGTGCACAAAGATCATTCAGATAAGGTGTTCGAGTTCAGTATCCTTTTTTGGACTCTCTTCATGTGAGAATTAAGGTCAAGTGTTCTTAAAAAAATAAAATCTTTTACTGGGTAATCTGTATCCATAAAAATGTTTGTAGGTTTTAGATAGTTCCTATGAATAACATTAGGTCTTTTCACCTCTATAAGGGTGTTTTTCAACTTGTAAGGAAAAGCACTTAAGCGAGCTAAACCTGATGAAAGGCTTGCATAGTGAAAAAGATGCGTTTTTTCCAATTATATTGTTGTTCTAATAAAACATTACTGTAAACCTGTTTTACTTTACTATTTTGGATAATGTCTGGACATTGTAATAAAAATGTGTTTTAAAAATAGTAAAAATAGTATTTCTGAAGGTGAAAGGGTCATCATTGAGGTTTGGGATTTTTGCTTGGTTTTGCTGTGTATTTTGAGTGGTGGTGACAGAAAGGTTGTGCAAAGAGTTAGGAAGATGGTATTTAACAGGTATCAGAGCTGTGCATGATAAAGAGAGGAAGCATTTGGTTCTCAGTGCTGCAGTAAGAAGCGTGATTATAAAGAAATGACATGTAAAATAGTTGTCTTTTTTTTTTTTTTGCAGTTAACTTTTCCAGGATTTTCTGAATGGTCAGCTAAGAGAAAAATAATGGTGATTCCCAAAACGTATTTTGTTGCAGTTAATTGCCTAGTTACATTTTTTGCAGTGTTTTTATATCTTGTCTTGTATTTCTACTGTGGAGGTTTTTAGGAAATGTTTATGTTTAATAAAAACCTTTGCACTTTTTCAGCATCTTGATATAAAGGTGCGATTGGGCACTTTGAACTTTTACTAAACATGAAAAATACTCTTGCAGTAAAATTGATTTTTTTAAAATTTTTTTAAAAATATTTAATTTTTTAAATTTTTTTTTTCCTATTGGGGCAATGGGAAGAAGCCTTGATTTGTTTCCTCTCCTAGATTGTTAGCATAGTTAAGAAGCTGAAAAAAAGTCAAGATAACTGATGGTGCTGGTGTTGTAGATGTTCTGTTTATTGCCCAATGTGAAGTTGAACACAGGGTTTTACTGAGAGTATGTATCTGCTTGCACATCTTGCTGTACTGGTTAAATATGTTACTATCTCAAGTGCTCATCATTTTCAAAAAGCTGATGTAGCGCAACCATCCACGGAGTTCTGTGAAATAAATAGTTTGAATGGGCTTGCATCTCATTCAGGCAAAATCAACTGGGCTAATTAAAACTGCTGAAACTAACCTGTCTGACCTTTCATGAAATGAATTGGGAGGCTCTTAGATATGTGCTCGGCCAGCAGAACTGCAAGGCAAAAGCAAGTTGGTGCAGGAAGGGGGATGGGGATGGTGACATTTTGACTCAGCACCATTTCTTGTGGCAAGAGCAGCTTGTGCGCGCTCAGGAACTGATCTTTTGCATGTAGGAATACCGCTTGTTTTCATGGAAAAGACAGTCCCTCCCCAATTTGTGTTTGTTCTTAGCAATGCACAAATGTTTATAGGAAGCAACCCAGTGAATCATTAGACATATTCTTTATACAATGTCTCCTTAAACTGCAGGCTGGTGGTGCGCTGGAATGCGGGCATATCTTTGTGGCTGTTTCCTTCATCAGTCTGATTCTTTTGAAAGCATCTTACTCTGCTTGTATTTTCCATACTAGAGGTTTACAGAAAAATGTTTATACTACAGCTTCAAACATTTACTGAAATGCTAGAAAACCTAAAGAATTTCTGTGGATTCCGTATATTAAGATCAGATGTGGGAATGTCACATTGAATATCTGCTGTACAAAACTCAGATGATTTTAGTGGAAAATAAGAATCTGAAATGGTATGTGCCTAGCAGCAAAATAAAAAAAAAAAAAGCAGGGGGAAGGGAATGGACAGGGAGAATTATATAATGGGCCAGAATTACACCTCGGTGGTTACAAGCCCATTTCTCTGCTGTACTGACAGAGGAAGTAATTACTGCATTTATGTCTTTTTCAATGACATGAAACTAGTTTCTAAAGCAAAGTGGAGTATTTGAGAGGAGCCTGCAGTGTGAGCAATGCAGTAATGCATCTGATTGAAACGTCCTGTGGGCTGAGGCTGTTTCAGCTGCAGAGCAGTTTGAACAAAAAAGTTTTTTAAAGTGTGTAAACAACGCTTTGCACATTTTTAAATTTTTCAATAATAATTAATCTGTCAACTGAAACTTGGCTCTCATTGATTTTTATTACTGTAAAAGTTACATTAGAATATAAATAGCATTAAGTTTAGCAATCTAACTGAAGCTGATGGAGAAGTGCATAAGCAGAACATTGAATGTAAAGCATTATTTTGCATAGGAAAGCTTATTTCGTTGTGAGTCAAAATAAATGGATTTCCTGATTAAGGCTAATGGTTTTTGAAAGTAAACTTAATTACTTTAGTAAAAAGCAGTAAAATGTTAAAATTCTGTAGTTATTATTATGTTGACTTGTGCTCAGCAGGCATTTCATGGGCATCATTTAAATTAGTGTGTGGGTATATGCATGTCTGTACGTTTGGAAGGGGAACATAACCTTTGTGTTTGGGAAACCACGGAAAGTCCTTGACAGTGACTAGTAATCTGCTTTAGGGCAGGAAGGCATTGGTGCCCCTAGCCAAATATGCCACATCAGCTGCAAATGGTGAAGAGCAATCTGTCCATGATTCTTCTACCTCATCTGTAACAAGTAATAAAAACCTGCTTCTTCTGTGGTTCTCACCACTCAAACTTGTGTTGGCCCCAGCTGGCTGGGAGCGTGCTCCAATGTAGGGAACTGGAGTGGGAGCAAGCCCCAGTAGCTTTCAAAGCAGGTTGGATGCTCCAAATGAAGTTTACATAAACTGTTCTTAACTGCTTCATGCTTGGGAAGAAGGCCTTTAACTTTGGAAGTATGAATTATGGGGGTGGTGGTGTTAATACCTTTTGATGGTATTGATTAGCAGTCTCGTTATCTTGGACATTCCTGAGAAGAAGGGAAGCGGTGGGAATGGACATCGCTAGCAAGTCCTAACTGAAAATGCTTAGTTTAAACTTTTGTGGCTGGAAATTTTGTATCAGATGATGACATGTTGTTCCTGTCCAAAACTGGTATGAGATTAGTTAGTAGCAGGTGATCTTATATTGAAAGAGAGAACATTCTTCCTTACAGATGTAACTATTCAGAGAACAATATTTCTGTGGAACGTTGATGGTCTCTGGAAAGCTTATGAGAAGCATGTATCTAAAGAAGGAGAGAATTTGTGAAGAAGGGAGCACTTATCTACTTAGTTGCTACAAAGACTTTTTTTTTTTTTTTACCTACAGTATTGTTATTTGAGCTTTATGCTTCTCCTTAAAGAATGCTGTTCCTTGAAAATGCAAAGCTTTTTTTGAGGTGTGTCTAGGTTACTGGTCTCTTCTGTCTCCAGTTGGTTTTCTCCTACACTAATTACAGGCTGCTCTTCCAAACTTATGTCAAACTATCTCTTTCCTTTGAGTTTATCTGGGGTCCTCAGTTTCTTACAGGAACAACTTGGAGGCTGGAAGAACAATACGAAAGTTTTTGTGTTTTTCCAACTTTCATTCTTCATCTGCATGACATTAGTCTTAGTTTATGTGAGACCTTCTGTGAGCCTTGTAGTTCTTTCTGAACAAGGCTGGTTTTGTAAGAGCTGAAGATCACTCCATTCCTTGTTGCAGTAGTGGCTCATTATTTCTTGTTTTGTCACTTCAGAATGGATTATTAGGATAATGAAATAAATTAGGCTACAGACTTAAGTTTATGTTACCAAACTTTTTAAGCTTTACAGTTTATAAAAGATGGAAGATGTTGATTTAAAGATCATCTCCTAGAATGTGCTGTGACAGTGTTTTTTAAACGCTCTGTTAAAAATGGATGTAGGAAAACCAAATTAAGTATTTTTTTATTTATAATTATTTTATTTGAAAAGACCACTTACTGAATGTGTTTTTAAATATATAATGATTCAGCTGTAATAATATTTCATGTGTACTTTTTCTTAGTGATAGAAGTAGAGAGGTCCTCATCATTTACATTACAATGTTGGTTAGAAGTAGACTGGTGAAATTGCATTAGGATTCTGCCATGAGAGAATTTAAATGACCTTTATTCAGTTTCACTTATGTTCACTTTATTATGTTCACTTTTTGAAACAGGTATCTTTCTAGTTTGTCAGTTTTCTAGCAATTCTGTCACCGTAGTGTTTGCTTTGGAGCAGCTGAAGTTAATTTTTTGTATGTTACTACTATTTTCAATTAGTAAATAACACTGGTTTTCTTTTTAAAAAAAACACTAAATTCCAGAATTCTCATTATGTGCTTTTGACTAGTTTTGTGTCCTTTGGATAAGATGATGTCAGAGATTGTCAGTATCTAACCCTCAGGATAGTGTTTTTCTTTTTTGTGCATTAGAAAATTCTTTTGAAATAATTTGACATTTATCTTTGTTCTCTTGTAGCTTTGTTCTCTGTTTCTCAAGCTACTGCACATTCATCTGGAAGCTTTTTCTGGTACCTTAGAATGGTTAGTTCCCTGTGGTTTTGGAATGAGGTCTCACGCACCTCTTGCTTTACTGCAGGGTGCTGGCAAACAGCTTGTGATGTTGTGGTCAGATTTTTTTGGAGCTTTGTGTCTGCTTCAGGTTGGTCTTCTAAACATGAGATTGTGCTTTTTCTTTTTGTAAATTTGTGTATGTTAAACTAATAGACCAATGTAGACATAGCTGACTTCAAAGCTGATTGAGTCCTCACACTTCTACCCTGGCCACAGCGTGGCTCTGAGCTAGAACAGAGGCAGTGTTACTGATTATTTATTTATTTTTCATGTCTCTCACCTGTCAGCAGTGAGTGCTTTAGAAACTTAATCCTTTTGAATCAAGTATTTCAGCAAGTCTAGTATGAAACATTTGTGATGAAGAGCCAAAATGTTATATATGTATTGTTAGTAATTAATGACCGTCCAACTAATTTAAAAATTACTAATTTTCAATTGTAAATTTTCAAAGACAAAACCAAAAACTAGGAGAGCAAAATTAAGATGGGTGATTCAGACTGACATTTCAATCTCAGCAGATGCCACTGTGATTGGCTGTTGAGTGAAGAGTACAATTAACTCTTTTTTTCCTTTTCTGTACTTTCTCAAAATCTTTTACGCAGGGGTAATATTATTGCATATGACAAACAGGATTGTAGAATCATTCAAATGGAAGGGACCTTAGGTATAGTCCAAGCTCTTGCTCACAGCAGGATTAGCACTGAACTTGGACAGCATTGCCTAAAGCTTTGTGAAGTTGGATCTTGGTTTGTTTATTTCTTATTTTTGTGATTAAGAAAAAGCAGTTAGTTGTCAAACTTTATTCTTGTATTGGATATATCAATATTCATGGAAAGAAAAGCATTTAAACAATTAAGCTTTTCTGAAATATAAAATTAATCTTTGAAAATATTCACTGATGCATGAATTTTGTGAAATATGGGAAGCATATGAAGCAACATACAAAGACTGTTTTATAACTGAATATTTTTGGGTTTAGAGCCTCGATGAATATGAAGACGATGAAGCAGGGCAGAAGGAGCGAAAGAAGGAGGATGCTATTACCCAACAGAATACGATACAAAATGAGAGTTCCAGTGCAGATACCTCTGGCTCATACTTATTTCAGGTGAGATCTTAACACTTGCTCATTTTGGTATTAGTAACTTACACTGCCTTCTTTGTACTCCGACTTCACAGTAGATTATAACCTATGTGGAAACGAACATGAAGTTCAGGAGTTGTCACATTACTAAAAACAGAGTATGAGGTTCCATTCCCCAAACTCAGCACACTGAGACCTGGTTCTGACAACAGAATCCTCCATTTCTGTAGGGGGTTTCGAGGTAACAGTGTTGATGTTTACCATAAAACTTATTATTTAATGAGAGGAAGAGAAACCTGGAGATTCAAGTGAAAAAAGTACTCATAGCTTTAACATGTTCAGTTAACTGGAGGTAAACTTTCAAAGCAGGACCCAATTTCCTAATTTAATTTATTGTTAATTAACTTCTAATTAGTGATTCTGGGATTGAAACAAGCACACACACTCTTAGGAAAAACACCCCCTGCCTCTGTGAAACCTCTTCTCCCTTTTTTTTGTTGTTCTCCCATCACCTCGCTACAGGTTACACTCAGTCCTGCAGCACCCCCCCACTGATAAACATTGCCAATTATGCCCAAGACACCCCTCCTGCATACAATACTACCTGAGGCAAATGTTCTGTCTCTTTTCTTTTGTGCCCTTGGTCTCTTTAGCCAGTCTTGTTTCTCCTCCTCTTCTGTTACCTGAGGGCATGTGCAAACCCAGCACTGAGTCCATCTAGCTCTGCCTTTTGACTCTACCAGAGGCAATAGCACATGCAGAGGGAGAAACATACACCAACAGAGCAAGCACACGGTGCTAGTTTTCAAACCACCCATACTGGGTCTGGATGCACTTTATTTCTAAAATTTTGTCCAGTCTTTCATATGCTCATGGATGCGTTTAACATTCAGAAGAGCCTACGGCAAAGAGGTCTACAGCTTAATTACCTGGAATGTGAAGAACAGTCTCCTTTTGTTTAAGTTGAACCTGTCACTTGCCATCTGTTTCCATGTGATTTCACCAAGGTGTCTCAGTGGAAGACATGGGGAACAACTGCTTCCTCTTTATGTGACTGAGTGCTGCAGAGAGAGCACGGCCCCTCTCAGCTGCCTCTTCTCTAGGCTGAAGAATTCTATTTTGTTTAGTTGTTCCTTGTACAGGAGGTATTCAGTAACATTCTGTACTTTTTCTGGTTTAACTATATTTTATTTGGTATCAGGAAACAAAACTGAAGGCTTCAGTACAGCATGCAGTTGTAGAGTCCTTTAATGGTGTTTTTTGTTTTGTTCTCTGTTTCTTTCCTGACAGTTCCTGATATCTGCCTGTTTATCTGCTGAGCACTGAGTTTACTATTTTTGTTGTGTGTGTCTACTCTAACTTAACATTTGGAGTTATCTGTGAGTGATAATAACAAGCTCAGAGACTGATACATATGTAAATTTACACATATGTTTACCTTTTTGTCTCCCTTTGTGCTTATGTACACTAAATTTCATCTCCTGTTTCATCTCCCAGCCACTCCCAATCCTGCATAGTTTCACAGTTGACCCTCATCTTTTCTGTTCTGAGTAGCATCTGTGGACATCTCCTTCTCAAATATATTGAAAAGCACCTGTCCCAGAACAGGTTCCCATGGAACTCTTTTGGGTACTCTGTCCACTGCAAAAGCTGACCATCAGGTCCCAGTGTTATTTCCCATGTTTGCACCAGTGATTTATTCGTGGAAAGACATAAGCTCTTAATGCCATTGTGGCTTAATTCCTCTAAGAGGTTTTGGGGAATGCCTTTTCGAAACTCAGTAGGCTGCCAACCAACTTTCTCTTCTGGAAATTTTTCCACTTAAAAAGCTACATTAGATTTGTGAAGTGTCACTGTGTTACAAATGCCCTGGTGACTCTTCCACAATATATCATATTTACTCACTTACTCCCTAATTGTTCTAGACTTACTAGCACCATTTTATTCAGTATAAATGTCAAGCTTACTGATCTATAGTTCTCTCATCTCCTGTAGAATCTTCTTAATGATACTGATTATGTTAACCACCAGTGCTAGGGTGGTTTAAAGTGAGAGATTATATACGATCTTGAGTAGTTTAGCCATTATATTTTTCAGTAACATCAAAAGTTCCTTCAGAGCTCAAGGAATAAATACCTTGTCATTCTGGAAACTAGCTTTTTTCATTTGTTAATTTGTTTTTAAGTTATGCCAGTGCTTCTGTTTGAAACAGACTCTTTGAGTCTTCCATGAAGAAGTGCTCTGATGTGAGACCCTTACCATGTTTTTCCATGATGAACACCAACAAAAATACTTCTGCAGAGAAACTGTCTCCTCTGAGCACGCCTCTTATAACTTGATCTATTGTTTTTGCAGATTCTTTGGCATTCTGAAATGTTTTTATACTTCTTCCAAGTTGTTTGTTAGAGTCTTTATTATTGTGTTCTCTCTGTTTTCACTTCTTCAACAAATTCTGAAAGTTGTCACTTTTAGTTTCCCCTAGTGGTATTATTACATAGTGCTTTGGCTGTATTCCCATGCCCCATTTTTTTTCATCCGTATTTTCTATTCTGCTTGACCAACAATCTGAGTTTCTATTTACCAGGCTGTCTGTATTAATTGTATCCTACACAGTTCCAAGTTTGTCACCTCTGTATTCAAACAGGCACTACTTCTTTGTTGACAGAACACAGCAGGGGTGTCCTGTCACTGACAATACAGAGGAGAGTCTCAGGCCTCGGATCTGGCAAAGACCCAGGATGGCACATGTACAGAACAGATGGAACCTTAGAAAGTTGTAGCTGCTAAGACTTAATCAGTTTATTACTGACTCTGTCAACTCGCTTTTTGTTAGAAGGCTTCCAACTTGCCCAATTTGAACAGAATTTGAAAGCAGTGTTACTTCAGCTTTGATTACTTAGTTTCCTTTTGATAACTGTGCAACAGTTAGGCCTAATTCTGTTCTTAAAAGTAGAACTTATGTTTTAGATCTAAGAATTCAGTCAATTCTAGTTGCCATTGACCAATATCTATTCTAGTTCTACCTACTAAGCAGAATACACTTCTGCAGTTATAGATGTGTTCACTGATATGTCCATTCTATTAATCATTTTATGAAATTTGTAAATATATAATTACTGTAATAGTTATATGGGAAACAAGACAGTCAATATTGATTTAATGTATGATGCATAAATATGTTGCTGGTCTTTCAGTTCTGTTATGACATTGCCAGAAGTTGCTGTTACCCTTCTCATGGGCAAAATGCACAGTTTTTGAAAATTTTGGCTGAATTTTAAGTCCTTGATCCAAAGCACATAGATACACGATTTGTTTAAGAATAGATCTAAAAACATACCAGAGCTGAGAGTATTTTTCCTGAAGCAGAACTACTTGGCTGAAATCAGCTTCTTAATTATTTTATATTGAAAATATGGACGATGATAGGTCTGGCAACATTATAAACATTGAAAAACAATTACAATCAGAACCGTTACTTAACTTTAGCAAAAGATAGTGTGGAAGACCGCACCTCACCAGGAGAATCAACTAAACCACTACAGCAAAGCAACTAAACCACCAAACACAAAACAAGTATTACATCTGGCTCTGACTTCCTTGCTTGATTTTTCTCCAACTTTTTTGGGTCACTGTGCTGTGGACTACTCACTGATGCATACAGGGATGCGGACTAAGAGTAATAAATTATATGTAGTGAAGCTTAGAACTCTTACAAATAAGCTAAACATTTGTAATGCTAAGGACAAGCATAGTTAAAGTTACTATTTTAGGAATTAGTGAAGTCTCGCAATTATATAAATGTAGCTCTTGCTTAGTAGCAGTTGTAAAATTCAAACTAGTGCAAAACTGTTTGATAGCAATGTCTTTCTTGCAGTCGGACAGAAATTATATTATGTTCAGGGTAATCATAGAATCATAGAATGTTTTAGGTTGGAAAGGACCTTGAAGATCATCGAGTTCCAACCCCCCTGCCCTAGGCAGGGACACCTCCCACTCGACCAGGTTGCCCAAGGCCACGTCCAGCCTGGCCTTGAATACCTCCAGGGATGGGGCCTCAACAACCTCTCTGGGCAACCTGTTCCAGTGCCTTACCACCCTCAAAGTGAAAAACTTCTTCCTAATGTCAATCTAAACCTGCCCTCTTCCAGTTTGAAGCCATTCAATGTAATGTAATGAGCATCTTTTTTCATAACTGAAGAAGATGTACTTGGTATAAAGTTAATATGCATCAAAAAAAGGACAAGATTTGGCTGGAAAAATTATTAGCTTACTGATTATTTTTTAAAGTCTCTTAGAGACTGGCTGAATTCTAGAAGGTGGAAAAATGCTACTATTATGACAATACTCAAAACCGATAAGCGTATAGAAGGCCTTGTGCACCAACAAGAAATTCAAGAAATTTTAAGATGTTGAATTCCCAAATTATTTTATACAAGATAAAAATTCATAAGATACTTTTGAGACAGTTAAGCATCTGCACTGAGTCACAGTTAGCAACACTAGACCAATGTGCTAGACAAAAAACGTCACTTCATTTCTAGCATTGAACCTTGTCTTTATATGTTGTATCATATTCCTGAAATAAATTCAAATTATGTGCATTAGTAGACAGGGTAAAGCTTGACCTCAGTGCTGAATTCCTGTGCAGCTACTAATCCAAGACACCAGGAGAAGTTGCTCTCATTTTGAACTCATGACACTGACTTGCATACGCAATAGTATTACCATGTCTTGGATTGCTCTCACTCCTCTCTGTAGCAGCAATGCAGGTTGTTCTCTGCAAGAGTTTAGGTTGTGGTAGATGCTTGGGTAATCATTCTGTCCAGTGTAGAAATTACCTAGTACCTTTCAAAGAATCCTTGTTGTTGATTGGAGGTGAGGATAGGGTGAAATGTCTACATAATCAGCAGTCATCTAATGGTATAATTATAAAATTGTGCCACAGCAGATTGGGTTCATCGTAGTAAACTTCAGTAGTGAGTAGGTTAGATGGCTGGTGAAGTAATGTAAACTTGATTTATTAGCATGACCATTTAGTTATTTAGTTGTAAGTCATCCAAGAGCCTATGAAAATTGAAGGAAAACCACATCTAATCTTTTTTTAACCTTTTGTTCTAAAAAAGCTTAACGTTTCACCAGAACATTACAGGCAATTTCTAAAAGGAACGCAGTCCGAAGATACTCCCACAGAAATGCTCTGGTGCAGTTCTGGTTGCTTAAATACCATCCTTTACTTTAGATGTGACCCAACATGTTGAAATTTTCTGTAACAGTAATATACGCCAGTGTTACAAAGCTGCAAATGTTTATAGGGGCACGTTATAAGCTACGCTGAAAGCAGTAAATAAAATAAAATTAAGGAATAAAAGTCTCTAGTGACTTCTTAGCTGTGTGACAAACTGCAAGGAATGCAGGGAACTGAGGTATTATATGCATTTTCATTAGGAGACACAGCTGAAAACCTGCCTGATGCAAGCTTCCCCAGAGTTTTGTACTTGAATCTTATGCCAAGAACGTGCTGCCAAATAAGCTTCTCAACTCGCATTGCAGTTTATACCTGTCTATTTTGCATTTCATAGCTTTCTATTTTGCACAGCAGCGTGATGTCATACAGCATCGTTTTGCGATTACTCTCATTATACAAAGTATGTGGTAATGATATTCATATCTATTCATACCTGACCACAGCTTTTCAAAGATGTTTTGCATCTAGATTTCACGTAGTTCTTGCAAAGAACTGTGTGCACGCATTTAAGAGTAATAATTCGTCTTTTATAAGCATATTGTCATGGTGTTAGTTGGTATTAATTTCTGTCTGTAGACAAAATGCAGTTGTGCTACAGGGCATGCCCAGCTGTATTAAGGCATATGTTATATTTTCTATGCTATATTTCTTCAGATGTTAGACCAGGGATTATTTTACATAATAATGTGATTATAATATTGGTATTGTTTAAAAAAGTAAGTAAATAGTGATTAAAATACAGAAATATGTAAATTAGGAGGTTCTGTGTTTGAGTATTTGAAGTCGTATGTAATTCTGCCAAATCAGGTTGTGTCATTCTAATATTGGACAGTTAATTACCAGATAATATTCATCTTGGGTTTTCTGTTTGCAGATTAAGAATGTGATCCACTTCACAGAGATGGTATGGAAACAGTCAAAGCACTTAAGCAGTAATAGTGAACGCAACAGAAAGACTCATGAGGAAGTCTTATTGTGTGTCTGAAAATGTTCCTGTAAAAATGGGTTAAAAAGTATTCAAATTCAATGTTGTTTAATTATTAAAAGATCACTTAATTTTTTGAATATATTTGCATCTAAATTCAGTCTTGCGTGTGCAGTGTTTTTAAAGTAAGTGACATCAGTTGCAGGGAATTTGCTGCCCTGAACAGTTCATGATATGAACTAGGTGCTTCATATATTTAACTGCCATGGTTGGTATGGCTTGGGAGGCCCAAATTATTCTTGTGATCTGTATAAGGAAAACAGGAACACAGGAATTCCATCTTTCCATGATCACGTATGATCAGGCCATCACTCAAGTAGTTTCTAGTAATATGGGCTTGTATTCAGAGCAGTTTGACTATATTGGTAGCAGTTAATAAGACATGGTGGCCACTTTGTGAAAAACAAGCCAACCCAAAATACTGAACACTTACTCGCTGAGTACTCTTCTTTGTGTTCGATCTAAGAGATCTTGTGGAAAAATACATTGTGTGGTGATGTCAGGAAAGCAGAGTCACGATGTATGTAGTTGTAAGAATTTGAATGAAAGTTGCATAAGTCAACAACATTCTGACCTGTTCTGAATTAGTTTACTTTGCAGTGTTAATTTTCTTTAAGTGCTTTTTGTCTGTATTATTGGAGGCTGGAAAAAACCCACCTCCTGTAGTAACTAATTAATCCTCAAGGTAACTTACTCTGAGTTTAGGAGTAATAATGTTGCATCATGGTCTTGTCTGGTATAACTGGAAGCTTTAAAGACACTAAATGAATTGTTTTGCAAAAATGAGATTGCTAGTTTTGAGTTAAATAGTGCTAGTTTTTAGTTAAATAGTGTGTGTTTTTTAATAGAAACTGAGTTTTGAAACAGCGAAGTGTGGATTTCTCAGCTGAATGTGCTATGCAATAGACATTGTTGTAGCAGCATAGGTTTCTCTGCCAAAATCCTCTTCCTCTCCTCTTATGTGAGCAAATTTAGTATATGTGTGCCTATGTGTAGAGCTGCTGATCCATGCATGTTCAGTGGGGTTTACATTCCCAAAGGATCTGCACATGCTCAGCAAATCTGATTCAACTATATTGCGCATGCACTATCTAATGCTGCTGCTTTCGGAAAGTGCTTACCAATGAAATCGCGGTCCCCTGTGCCCCTAAGAAATGGGGGAGCTGAGAGCTAGCAGTTACCAATGTGAGACCGAAGGGAAAGCGGGTGGCTGTAAAGTGGCTAGGAACTAGATGAAGTTGTTTGGCCAGTGATGTGTAGCCTTGGGGATGCAGGTTGGGCATCCCTACTTTGAGTCATCTGACTTCCACGCTCGTAGGGAAATACTGATACACAGTTATCAACATCTGTCTTCATGACAACTGATCAAAAAGAGAAATCTTTCTGTTTGTTTGTGGAAGGGATCATTAGTGTTCAGTGCCTGGTCATTGTAAGCATAAATTTGATTACCTTTGACAAGCAAACTTTGCTTTTCTTAGAAAGAAATACAAAATCATAGAATCATAGAATGGTTTAGGTTGGAAGGCACCTTGAAGATCATTGAGCTCCAACCCCCCTGCCATAGGCAGGGACACCTCCCACTAGACCAGGCTGCCCAAGGCCACATCCAACCTGGCCTTGAACACCTCCAGGGATGGGGCCTCAACAACCTCTCTGGGCAACCTGTTCCTGTGCCTTACCACCCTTAAAGTGAAAAACTTCGTCCTAATGTTCAATCTAAACCTGCCCTCTTCCTGTTTGAAGCCATTCCCCCTCGTCCTATCACTAGTAAAAAATCTTCCCCAGCTCTCCTGTAGGCCCCCTTTAGGTACTGGAAGGCGCAATAAGATCTCCCCAGAGCGTTCTCTTCTCCAGGCTGAACAGCCCCAACTCTTTCATCCTCGGATCATCCTTGTGGCCCTCCTCTGGATGTGTTCCAGCAGGTCCATGTCCTTCTTATGTTGGGGACTCCAGAGCTGGACGCAGTACTCCAGGTGGGGTCTCACGAGAGTGGAGTAGAGGGGCAGAATCACCTCCTTTGACCTGCTGGCCACACTTCTGATGCAGCCTAGGATGCTGTTGGCCTTCTGGGCTGTGATCGCACATTGCTGGCTCATGTTGAGCTTCTCGTCAATCAGCACACCCAGGTCCTTCTCCTCAGGGCTGCTCTCCAGGCATTCCCTGTACATTCAAATGATGTACATTCAAATGTACATTCAAATGATGTACATTTTCAACATCTGTGTGCATTAAAGTTTAATTTAGTGGATAAGTGGTTTAAGCTTAAAATGTTGTTTCAAGAATGCATTTCAGTCCCAGTAAATAAAGTTAAATGTACTGATGAAATATCTTATAATTGAATATTCGGTTTTGTGAGCCTATGCACTGTTCGTCACAGGACTTGCATGAAAACTAAAACTGAATGAAGCCTCGACCTGTGAAGACGAGGTGGTGTGGAGGCTTCTTACTCCTGCTTTAGATTCGCTGCTGTGCCTGGGAACTGCAGGGGGTTCAGCACAGCCTACTCATCAGGTACTTTCTAAATCCTTGTGCAGACCAAGTGGGAAACAGTGTGCGTACATTATGATTTCTTTCTTGTATTACCTTTTAAGTTCAGTTGTGATCATTCAATTTAAGATTTTTTTTCCCCTTTGTTTGCTTTTCTTCTCTTTTTTTTTCTTATCTACGGATGTTGCTGCTGTGTACTCAGCATGTATGAACAGGCGTTTGTTTTGTTGTTGCACTGTTTCTTTCACTATTGAGTTCATCGAGTTATGCTGCAGAATTGCGTAAGCTGGCAAATTAGTTGGTGTTATATACTGGTTTGGAGCTTTTATATGGCCAGAAGGAATAGGAAGCAGTTTCTCAAATTCCCAGCTAATGTTTTGAGCAGTCAGCAGGGGCCTCATGTGAAGGAATTCATTTTCTTTCCCACTTTCCCATGTGCTTTCTTTTTTGGGCTGGCATCACTTTTAACTCAGCTAACTGAATGCTGGTTTGAGAAGATTGTTTTATCTCTGAAACAGCCAATATGGAAATTCTGTTCAGATGTCAAAAACTATGATATTTCAGCAGGTATCTCCTCCCAGTTTTCTCTTAAAATTTCTTGAGGAAAAGAAAACGTGATCCCCTAGAGTATAATGATGCACTGTAGCTGAGGTTTCTGTGGGAAGAAGAGTCCTCTGGTAAATCCAAATTTATTGAAAAAGGAAGGACTTCCTGCCATATCTGCTTGTACAAATAGATGGCACAGCTTGACTGGTATCAAAAGCTTCCGTAAGGTATGGTAATACTCCTGATTCCTGCATTCCTCTGCTATTCTATTCTTCTGCTATTCTATTCATCTAGAGAGGGAATTTTAGTTAATACTGCTTTCATGCCAGGAACAAGTCTGAAGCCTAGATAATGAAGTGCTTGTGGGTGTGTACAGAGGGGGAGGATGCTCTTCTGCAAGAAGATGGACCAGGGCAGGGGGATCCCTGCTGAATGTCTTTGTGCCAGGTGGAGAGGGGAGACAACTTACTATTGCGGAAAGATGAGCAAAAATGTGTACAACTCTGCAGAAATAGACATGGCAATAGTTGTGAAACATTTTTATAAGGTGGATCATACATTCATGTTATTCCTACTAGGTTAGAGAATATCCTAGTGGTAGTTACTCAAATGTGCTTGAGCGTTTAGAACCTGCATATTCCAGTTCCATGGTGATGTGAGAATGTGGGGGAAGCCTGCTTCTCTACATCCTTGTAGTCTGGTATAATTAATATGATGGCTAAGGAGGGAGGAGCAATCCGGAATTCAGAGTTGTTTGGTGGAGACGGTCTGACTAAGTTTATACTGCTAAAAAGAGCAAGACCTGGGTGTGAGCTCAACCACTGCCCTGCTGATAGAGCCTATGGCTTAATTATTAGCAAGGTTTTCTGGCATGGCTCTGGTTCATGCTTCCTAGTGCTCTCCTATGTCATACCTGGGGACTGTCTGAGGAATACTGTGCCAGGAACCAGTCCTTACATGTAGTATGAACATCACAGCACCAGGTTTGGTGGCCTGTGTAGCGCTATGAGGACATCACTAGCCTTTGATAGCTCAGAAACAGTTGCATGCCCTTAATCAACATGCTGGGGTGTGCACCACAGACCTAGGTTTCATGCTATAAAAACACCACTTTGGGCTGTAGTTCAGCCTCACATTATTTCAGATGCTTTTGACTCGGGGGGGAACCTACAGATTACGGACACCACATGGGGCATGGAGGACACCCACTGTCAAGTGCTTTGGAATATGGATGTGGCAACTCTGTGTCACTTGGCTTTGCAGCCATAGAGTAGTCTCTGGCTTGTCAGCCTCCATTATCTCTTTTGTTAGTAGAAGCTGTCAGGCTCATTCTGCTGGTAATCTCACTGACATGGGCCTCTCTTCCTTTTCTTGGAACGAGCACCTAGTAGACATGGGCAGGATGGTTCATTGTTTTAAACTGGTTCCACTGAAGAAGCTGGTTTTATCACGAGTCGTGTTTCTAGTACGTAGTGTGCAAACCACTGTGTAGACAAGTCAAGAAGCAGCTCAGCACTCTAAGATGAGGTTGAAAAAGTTACAATGCTCTGTAAAATGTGAGGCAAATCCCATCGAAAATAATTTTGAGACATTGTATTTTGTCTGTTTGCATGTCTGGACACAAGGTAATGTGTTGTGAAGGGGCTATGCACATAGCTCCGTGCAGGATTTTATGTTTACATTTGCTATAATGTACTTCAGCAAATTCTGTTTGTGTTTTCACTGTGATCTCTGCTGTGGGTTTCATATCATGACTTAGCTCTTCTGTGACTCGAGATCCTAGAATCATAGAATCATTTAGGTTGGAAAAGACCCTTGAGAACCGACACTACTCTCTTAATTTCTCTGAGCCGTAAAGGTTTATGTCCAACTGAATTCTATCTTTTTTAAATGCTCTCCTGTTTCGGCATCGAGTTTTGTGTTTTATAGATCCTGTGCTTTCTGCCGTTGGAGGTGTTCCTTAGGTTTCTGGCAACGTACTGATTTTTTTTTTTTTATGACTGACTGACACATTGAATTTAGGAGCTTTGTGCAAGTATTTCCAAGTTCCCTTTCTTTTCAGGGAATTTGAGGAAGCCTACATTTTCAGTTTATGCCTATTCAACATTGATCCACGAAGGATCATAATCACTGTCTTTCTGATCATTTTTCCAGCTCTGCTCTGCCAGTGAGTCACCTGAGATCTAGTCAGGCTTTGTCAGCCTGACCTAATCATCTCCTTCATGGCTTTTGTTCTGAGTGCCGAACTGCTTGTCCTGAACTCTTGTTCTGGCTATGTGGTGTCATATTCGACAATATACCCAATATTTTGCTTGGGTATAGAAGTGGAGAGTAATGAATAATGAAAAAACTCTGTTTATATATTTTTGTGAGTATTTCTGGTTGCCTTATTTTTGGGAGCTTTCTTCTTGATGACACTCGACTTCCCTGGGAGTTACTTGTTTTACCTGCAAGTATTTCTTTAATTTTTTCCTCCCACCTAACATCCTTGATAGATTTCTTCATCGGTGGGAATTGAGGATACTTACCTTCCTGTTAGACATCTGATTGAATTCCCTAGACATTCTTGCAGTGTTTCTCCATGGCCTCCCAGCTCTATGTAAACAGGGAGATGAGTCATAACTCCTTTGGCTTCACAGGAATAATATGTATCACTTCCACCCAGGCGTTTTAGCGTGTCTATGTTAGTTCTTGTTTGAAGTCCTTATTACTTACATATTAATTAAAGGTAGTAGATGAGGCTGTAAAAAAATAATGTTAAGGTTCACTTAAGTAAGTGAACGGAAATAAAGACACTTAACTCCTCCCTGACTGAAATTTTGTTTTTCCAGTATGTTTTGGTTTGTTTGTTTGGTTGGGTTTTTTTCTGTTTCCCCACTCCTTTGGGATTTAGCTCACTACACAGGTTGCTCACTAGGTGGAAATAATATTTTCACTGTATTTCTTTCGTTTTCTCTCATATTGTTGTCTCTTTTTTCTGAGCAAATTTTCATCTGTAATTAATAATTTGTTTTATTTTGCTTTACAAGTTATAGGTAATAATTTTGAAACCTCTAGGACAGTGTAAACATACTGTAGTCTTATGTAAATCACATGACTGTGTATCAATCAGCATGAAAACAATATGCTACAATCTAACAGAAGATACTACATAAAAATACTTATATGTAATTATGTAATGTATGTAATCTAAATATAACATCCCTTCCAATCTTAACCATTCTGTGTTATTAACATCTATTTTAAAACTGATTAAGAGATCCTGGTGAACTATAAGAACTAATAAACTTTAAAATCCTGCATTTCTTTGTATAAAAATACAAATAGGTTTGTAAGCCATACTGCCCAAGAAGTAACCTAAAACGTTAGGTAGTAGATTTAGTTCATGCTGGCTTTTAGGCAAAGAACCACCATGAGCTTACATATTTTAATTATTTTTTCTTCGTACAAAACATTCATACCTTTGCAACTATGGAATTGTGTAAGAGCAGATAAAAAACCTTATGTTAAGATTTTTAAATTATATTAACCTGGTGTGAAATAAATCTGACCTACAGTGTGACACAGTTTAGTAAGTGGTGTACGAATATATTTGACTTTCTCCTTCGCAATTGGACAGGTAATTAATAGTTGGAGTAGCTGGATTTTATCCTGTGAAGTAATTAGAGGCAGATGTGTGTACTACAGAATACTTTGGGGCACATGGTGCAAGTATATTTCAGTCGGTCAGGATAGAATGAATGTCTTTGCGGCAGACTTCGATGCTGCAGCCTGGCTGGCTCTTCTTCGAGGCACTGGAGTGCCTTTGAACCGTGCTTCCCACCCGGCTGGGCTCAGCCCTGTGTCTGCGGGCTGCGGTGCCCGGGCAGGCTGCGTCTAAGAATGTTTGAGTCACTCTGCAGGAGCCAGTCGAGGCCAAAGCTCAGAGATACCCTTGGATCCTGGCAGATCTTGGGAAGAGGCATTCTTTGTGTGATTGTCTTCATTGCTCCTGATTTCCAGAAAAGCAGAACCAGCACATGAACAGGCTCTGTGCACGTGCCTATTGGATGTGGAGTACTTCATTGAGGCTCTGCTCTGTCAGGTAAAGAGAACTGCGGTGTTTTCACCTAGGACATCATTCCATCCACAGTCCAGAAACACACACGCATCACAGAGATCTCCCTTTGAAAAAAAAAAAAAATTGAATAGCTTTTCTCCCAAAGGGTTGTATAGTCAAGAGGTAGAAAAGGCTGCCTGGAAACTGTTTGAGATGCATGGATTTCATATGGGCTGCAGTGAAAGAGCCTGGGAGATTCAAAGTCAGTCTAGGGAACTGGTAACTTGTGGTGCTGTTCTAATTTATTTTTAGGTTACTCTGTGTCTGGAGAGGTGTGTTCTCTTTGGATCTGCTGTTTGCGTGCTCGTTCACTCGCCCGCTCTCACGTTCTCTCACTACCACCCCCACCCTGAATGCTCTAACAAATTAATTTACTCACTGACCTTACCTTTATATTTACTCTTCTGTCTTCCTTCCTAAAGAAAGCATCATCCTTGTATAGACTGTCATGCCATTGCCTTTCCACTTTTATAAAGGCCTATCTGAATCAAGGACCCGTTATTTCAGAAATACATGACTGGAGGGTGTATTAACCTTAAATTTCCTCTCTTTAGCACAGGTAAAGAAACTGTATTTTCCTTTTCCCCTATGACGTTTTTTTTGGGGGGGTCTTGCTTGTCTACATCAACTGCTTCACACAGAAGGGGTTATTCTGTGTTGCTGATCTGGAATTAGGTGTCTGGGTGCCACAATATTAAAATAGTTCTGGCAATTGAATCTTAATCTCCAAAATATAGGAATGTCTTTCTCCTGCTCAAAGTTTTATTCTGTTATGTGTTACTCTTAAAATGTGTTGGTTCCAACTTGACAGAGTATAAATCAAAGGAAGATCAAAATACAAAAAATTCTGTCAGGCCATTTAAGAACAGTAGGTCAGCTTTTGTTTTTCTTAAATCTTAGCAGGTTCCTGCTTCAGTTTATTTTGTAACTGATTAATAGGAGGTGATAACTTCATGCTTTCTTAACAGTTTTAGATATAAAAGCTCATTTTTAGAATGACTGCTAATAAAAGAGATTTATTGGGTGACTAAAGAGTGTTTAAAGTCATCTCTAGGAAATCCACACCAGGAAAAAATAAAATTTAATGAATCTCGGAAATAGATGTAAAATCTTGGCAGCTAGGAGAATAAGGGGAGGGAGCCTGGGATGGTTTTGTACGTACAAGTATTCTGTCCAAGTAGAGATCTAGAAAGTGCACAGCTACAAGGGGTGCAAGGAGTTGAGTGATATAATTGCTGCTTTAAACTTCTTCAAAGCACCTTAGATGCTTCTAGAAAAAAATGGTTTCTGTGTAAATGAGTGGAGATTTCCCCCCTTCCCAAGTGGTGAAAGCATTTCCGTTCAAAGTTGAATTTGTGTTGCATTCCATGAAAAACATCTCTAGAAATTTCTAAATGGTTTAAAATCAGGAATGGAAGGTAAATGGTATCTCCATGACTCTATTGCTCCTGAGAGATGCTTGCTTTTGGGGAATTTTGATGGGAGGGGGCAGAAGTGTATTTCATCTTTCTTTCTCGTACTTTTCATACCTGCAGTTTTTCCTGGTTTGTCTTAGGATCAAATCGTCTTTCAGTCGTCAAGCATTCAGTTGTTATCTCACTTTAATAGCTGAATGAAACTGTGTCTGCATTGCAGAAGATATGTAACTGCCATTTCCAAGGAAATGGCAATGTAACGTTGTACTGAATGTTAAAAGAAAGTAGATGTAGTTAATCAAGATGTGGCTTATAAAGGAGATTGGAGTTAACTTGCTTGGCTGGGTGGAGATAGAACCTACCTGTACCTTGACATGTAAAAAGGCAAGAAACCCCAGCAATAGACCTCTTTCCTCCATGCAGTGAAGTTGTATCTGCTCACATCTTGAAGAACATATAGGAAACTTTGTAGAGAGCCCATCTTTGGATTGCATGTGAAAAAATAAATTGTTTTCATGGCCTAATTTCCGTCAAAATTGAACCTTGCATATGCTGCAGGAATGTTATTAGGTAGTCATGATTAACACTAGTGAGTAGTCAGATTCTAAAACACCACACGTGTTCTACATGCCAGCATATATACCAGCATACCCTAGCGGCCTGATTTGATCTGGGTGATTTGCTCTAATTGTTTGAGAAACTCTTAAGTATTCTTTCAAGGGACTTCAGTGAACTGTTTTCATAGTCCAGTTGACTCCAGAGTTTGTACGTGTTTAAAAACAATGTTTGCTAGTGCATTTTAACTAGCAGATTTGTAATGGTAGGGTTGGTTTAACATCTGGAAATCGTTGTCAGACACTTGTAAACACAGACAACTCTATTTATTTAAAGCCTGATGACCAGCTTGTTTATATAATCTCTATATTGGCCAGATGAAATATCGAGATGAGCCAGGAGCAGAGAGGGGAGTTAGCAAAGTTGCTTACATCCTACTTTGACAGAAATGTAATTAGCAGTAAATGGTTTCATTAATGGAAATGGTCTCAGCTGCCTTTTGTGGCCTTACACATTCTCCTTCTCTTGTGCAGCAGGTGTGTGTGTGTTAGGCTGGGTGATGAATCAGATGAAGGAGCTCCTGTGGAATGAGACAAATCTTTGCTTTTTCCTCAGTTATTTTGACTTCGATCCCACCCTGTCGTGCATTAATACATGGCTGCACAAAAACTTCTGTAGACGTGATGAAAAGGGAGCATGACCAGTTTTCTGGAGCAATGCTCTGACGTAAGTCGGTCTGCAGTGTTTTTGAACTCCCACTTGAGATGGAGCAAGAGCAAAACTCTTTGCCTATATAATTTATTAGCAGTAGTATATACTGTTAAAAGGTAATGCAAGCTGCCAGAGATCATGTGCAAGAAGTAAAAGTAATTTCAAAGCTGTGTTTTGAATGCTGTATTGAAACAAGTGTTGGATTTCTACCCTGGATGAAGAACTGATGTTGTTAGATGTCTTTGGCAGCAATATTTTTTGATTAACTATTAGCATAATTGTTATGGGTTACTTCTTTACTGATTCCTTTTCTGTTCAGGATTTCCACAGACACTAAAGAGAGACATTCAAATAAACTGATCTCTTAATTGCTTATAAACAATTATTTTGACAAACCATTCATTTTTAGAGTAATGACTAGATATTTTAAACATGGGTTAAAATTCAAAATTTAAAAATACTAAAGAATATAAGCAAGATTTGTAAATTAGTATTTATATACCTGCCTAATCATCTGCTTTTAGGTTAATTCTTTGCAGAACAGGGGTCTCCCTCCTTTCTCCTTCCCTGTCTTCATTTTCTGCAAACCTTCTCATCTCCAAAAGTGGTAGAGGAGACAAGATCTTAAATTAACAGATCTTTTAATTAGGAGATGTTTGCCTCATTTAAGAGCTTTTGAATAGTTTGAAAGCTTAGATTCATTTTTGATTAATAGATACATAACGGTGTTTATAGTATAACTACATATATTCCTGTTACCAGCAACTTCTGGATAAATAACACACACAAAATAAATCTCATAAAAGCAGAGATAAATAATATATTTCTCTGGTGCTTGCATCATCACCTTAAAGAATGATTGGTTTGCATTTACGTTACAAATTCCAAAATAATAAAAGTCACAATTTACCAAATCTGCACTATTCATTTGGTTATCAGAGGAAATGGTTTTTATGCAGATGTGTATTTTTAACTTTTTGTTCGTAGTTAAAACTAACTACAAAAATAAAAACCACTAATACTTGCTGTAGAAACATCTGTTACAAAGGGCTAGCTAATTGTTTGGGGTTTTTTTTAGTTTTAACAGCTGTCATTTGTAGCAAATGAGAGTATTTGCCATGTACTTTGTCCCTGAGCATTTGTTTGCTTTCCCAGCTTTCCTTTTCTGAAAAACTGGCTTTTCTGAATAGTACTGCCAAACTTTTAGAAGTCTCCTGTTGAGGTAAATGTACAAGTCTATAAGTTGCTTTACAGCTTATATTTGCATTTACTATATGGAAAGGTCTTAGCAAATTTGAGGGTATAAAATGCATACATTGCATCCCTTTGGTGTCTAGAGTAGAAAACAAGCATACAAGATCCAGAGATTTCTTTGTACCAAGGGTACGTGTGCTTCACTAGACTGCAACGTCATGTGCAAATTCTCCCTTTGTTGTGAATACTGCCTTTCAGAGGCTTATGTTCACCAGAAAGCATGATCATAACCTCAAGGCTTCAGCATTTTCTTAAAAAAGAAGCTGGTTTAAAAATAAGATCCAAGGAAGCTTAAATCCCAGAGTTCCTACTTTATGGCAAGAGTTGTATCTACAGCTGGTTAGGGAAAATTTTGACCCTGTCACCTATGCGTCTCTCTTTCGCCATCCAAGCTTAAAAAGACACTTGAACTTGTGTCTATGGCTAATGGGACAACCAGGATGTTGCCCAGGGAGGTTGTGGAGGCCTCATCCCTGGAAGTGTTTAAGGCCAGGTTGGGTGAAGCTTTGAGCAACCTGGTCTGGTGGAAGGTGTCCCTGCCCGTGGCAGGGGGGTTGGAACTAGATGATCTTTAAGGGCGCTTCCAACCTAAACCATTCTATGATTCTGTGATGTTTCTGAGACCATCACCACCAAGAACTGTGACTGATATTACTGATATGGCATTTCAGTTTTCATATGCAGTGAACATGTATGTTAATGTATTAGATGTATGTGAAGAGATTCAAGTAGTTTCATCAGAGTCAAATCACCTTGTCAGTCATTACTGACTGTCTTAAAGCTAAAAATCAGGCTGTTACAGTCCTCTGTATTTCAAAGTTCAGATAGGCAAGTCCCTATATAACAATACTAGAGGGCAGAATGAAATCCTCTGGAGCTGCCAGATGTTAGTGAGACTTAAACTCGCTAAGCTGAGAGAAGAATGCAGATGGAAAAATCAGAGAGCAGAGCAGAAGCACGGAATCATTAGGGCTGGAAGGGATCTGAGGAAGTCTCTAGTCAAGCCCTTGTGGACAAAGCAAGTCAACTATAGCAAATTGCTCAGGACTGTGGCCAGCTGGTTTTTTATTATCTCCATGAATAGAAACTCCATAACCTCTCTAGGTAACCTGCTCCAGTGTCTAATCTCACAGTAAGAAAATATTTTCTTACTTTTAAGTTGAATTTCCTGTATTTTGGTTTCTGTCCATTGCCTCTCATCCTTTCTCTAGGCACAGTGGAGTATGAGTCCATCTTCTTTACCCCATCGTATGTTTATACACATTGGCAAGATACCTCGTGAGCATTCTTTCTTCCAGGCTGAACATTCCCAGCACTCTCAGCTTCTCATGTGCTCCAAACCTTTAATCATCTGTGAGGCCTTTTGCTGGAGTCTTTCTCATACTGAGAAGCCCAGAACTGGACCCGGCACTCCACCTCCCTTGACCTGCTGGCAGTGCATCTGAGAATGCCATTGGCCTTCTTTGCTGCAAGGGCACATTGATGGGTCGTGTTCAATTTGGTGTCCACCAGGACCCTCAGGTCCTTTTCTCCACAGTAGCTTTCCAACCAGTCCACAGCATGTACTGGGTGCTTGGGATTTTTTCTCCCCAGGTTCAAGACTTTGCAGTTCCCCTTTTTTTGAATTTCGTGAGGTCTCTGTTAGCCCGTTTTCCAGCCTATCAGTAATCCCTCTGCTTGGCAGCACACCCATCTGATATATTATTAACTGCTCATCCAAGTTTTGTGTGTCTGTGAACTAGCTGAGGATGCACTTTGTCCCATCATTCGGGTCATTAATGAAGACGTTAAACAGTACTGGCCCCTGTATCAGCCCGTACTAAGTGACTGGCATCCAGCTGGACTTCGTGCTGCTGTTCATAACCCTTTGGGCCAGGTAGTCCGGTCGCTTTTCATTGCACCTCACAATCTACTTACCTGGTCTATATTTCAGCAGTTTGCCAATACATATGTTACATGGGAAGGTGTTGAAAGCCTTGCTAAAATTGAGATAAATGTCATCTGCTCTCCCTTCATCCACTGAGCCAGTCATCTTGTTGTAGAAGGCTGTCAGGTCAGTCAGGCATGATTTCCCCTTTGTATATCCATGCTGATTTCACCTTCTTGTCCTTCAGGATTTCTTCCATCACCTACTCAGGGAGTGGCCTGTAGTCCCTGAGATCTTCCTTGTTGAAGACAGGAGTGGCATTTACTTCCTTCCAGTCCTCAGAAACCTCCCCCTACTGCCATGACCTTTCAAAGATAACATACCCTTAGTAAACTTTAAAAATAGCATTTGTACCATTTAAAATTCTGTTTCCTTGCCCTTTTAGAGGTGAAATTACGTTGTTGTTTCATAGCTGTGAATTGCTACTTTTCAGATGCTGTCATCAATGATAAAATAGTTTTCAGTGTTAAAACAGCAATTTTACACTGCTTTGTGGGTTTCTTTAATTTCTGTAAGTTAACTTTGTTGAATATTGTTCTTATGCTTATATTAGGGAAAGTGCAGCACATATTGCACAAGTTGAAAATGCTTCATGAAATAAAATGCACTTTGAGATCCAGTTTTGTTTCTGTAATACAGATATTTTTTGTGAACTTTGTTTTCTATAATAACATAATATTATCCTATTTTTTTAGCTTGTTATTTACTTACAAAGACATTAATGCATTGATCAGTGCAGGTAGTGTAATGTTTTGTAAGATTTTTGGAGTAGATGGAATTCCTCTTGCATTTTGTTTTGAGTACTCATTTATTCCTTTGTCTGCAGGTAGTGTCATAAATAGAAATTCATTATTTCATTAACTCCTTAAATATTCTTCCCGACTTCTTACCTAATGCTTGCTGATGCTGAGGGGAGTTTTGTCTATGACTAATAAAGTAATTGGTTCGTGTTCTTCTTACAACATTCTAAAAAATATTTGTGGACTTACTCGGTCTAATCTGAGCCACCATTTACCAGTTGAAACATGTCTTAATTTTTCTATGTGATCATACTGGTATTGGGAAGCTACAAGCATAGCGTTATTGATGGAAATATATTCTTTCAGGTTTTCACATTGGTACATAATGCATCAATGTTTTTTCAGGGATTGTGTAACAATAAACAAGCCCTTTTCTCCACTGTTCTTTTTGTTTCTATTTCCATCTTTACAGAGCCAGAATAAAAGTGTAATGGATTTTTTTCAAATTTAAAAACAAAACAAAAATAAAAAATACAAAAAAATAAAATGTAATCTTAGTGAAAACATCTTGCTGCTTTGTGGGACTCTAAAAAGTAATTAAATTCTTTACCTTAAGCTAGAAAAAATATGATAAGACTTGTAATCTGCAAGTAATCCATGTATGTATCTTTGAAGGGCCAGATGCACAGCTTTTGCACTGTTGACCTCATATTTAAAATCTCTGCGCTTATTTAAAATGTATTCTGTTTCTCGCTATTTCAGTTAAGATCATTTCCAAATAGCAATCAAGGGAGACGCAGAGTATTTTTAAGTTTGTAGTCAGACTGCATTAAGCCTCTACGGGTGCTTAGAAAGCAGTGATCTAAAAATTGACTTAATCGTAGCTCGATAAATCACTGTCTGACATTTGAGTGCATGCAACGTCCTCCTGCAGACTTCTAGCCTACCTGCTCAACGGCAAATGCCAGGGGAGGACCAATTCAGTCAGGTTGAGAGAAACTGAGGTGAGCCAGCTTGCAACACCTGGGTCAGCGTGGTGAAGAGCACACCTGTAGTGACCATGACCTAGCTGATATGTAATAAATTGATTTGGGTCTCAACCCTGACTATTTGCCAGCTTCGGATTTTGTTCTGTGCGGAAGGACAGCAGTGGTGCCAAAGAATGGGAACAGTTTTGCGCTGCTGCTCTTGGACAAGTGGATGAACGGCTGTCAAAGTGCACAAGCGTTAGTAGTGGTAGTGAAGGCGTATTGGTGGCAGTGTGTATACTGTTTTGGTAAGCTGCACGTTCTGGATGCTGGAGGACGGAGCAAGTGCATCCAGTTTTAAGATGTAATCAGAAGCTGTCATTTAAAGGTTCTGAGTTGGTGCTCAGAACCAGTAACATGGTGACAATAATTCTGGTATTCTGTCTATTCCTGACAACAAGATAGTGCAAAACTGAGTTATATGGCAGCTGTTTGAGGGATGGGCCTCCTACTCTTAAGTGCAAGCTTCATCTTCTATGGAGTAATAAAGTATTTTAAAAGTACAAATACAAGAAAAATGCTAATTAGTTTTTCCTTTCTGTTTCTTTCAGGACTCCTCCAGGATGGTTTCAAGCAGGTATAAAAGGTACGAGATCTTTGTACAGAACATATTTCTTTACATATCTAGTTCTACCAGAAATACAGTTGATTAAATGGGTGTTTGTAGTAGAGGCCATGATACCGCTACTGTAGATATATAGCCTGATTTTGGGGTAAGGACCTGAGAGATGCTGCAAACTTATCCAAACCCCTCTATTATGTTCCTATTTTAAAATAAATTCAGCTAGTATTTTGCTGGGTCTTACTAGTGCAGAACAGTTTCCCATGCAAATGTCATAACTTGGCAACACATTACCTAGGAGCTAGTAGTTTCACAGTTAATTTACGAACCACCGTCTTCTGAAGTTTAATACAGGAAGATAATTTTGTTGTTTTCCACAGTAATATTGAAAGAAATTTCTATGGTTTTGTCATACTACTGTCTCAGTTGTAGAGGATGCTGCCCACATGTAGCATGTCTTGTTTATTATTTGTTTGTCTGTGAGCCAAATGTTATCCTGGTCATTACTCAAGTTCTTCAATCAGAAAAATATTTCAGAAGCTCTTGATGCACCTGACCAGTGAGTGAAATTTTTCCCCATGTGGAATTAAGATTAACACAGCTATCACAATTATTAGGGAAGTGTAATGGTAACATGGGGTCTAAATACCTCACCTGAAGCAAGGCATTTGTGTAAACATATTTTTATTTGACATGTGAATGTATTCTCTTTTAGATATCCTTTACCCAGGTAAAATGTGTAGGTGATTAATTCATCTATGTATATATAACCTGGCTGTAGAAGTAAGTGCAAAGACCACCTACAATTATCTAGTCTTCACTGGTGTATTTTCCACCCGTCAGACTTGTTCACCTATAGAATCATAGAATGGTTTGGTTTGGAAGGGGCCTTCAAAGATCATCTAGTCCAACCCCTCTACCATGGGCAGGGGCATCTTCCACTAAGTTAGGTTGCTCAAAGCTTCTTCTAACCTGGCCTTGAACACCCCCAGGGATGGGGCACCCACAATTTCTCTGGGCAACCTGTGCCAGTGTCTCACCACCCTCATTGTAAAAAATAATAACCTATCCTGTTATGCTTTAGATTTCTTAGCATGATGCTGTGTTTTATACTTTTATTCCTGGTTCTCATAAACCTAGTTGAGTGATGCTTTTTATTGCTATAGGGTGTTTTTTTTTAATCACTTTGTCATTGCAGAATGGGTGGACTTATTGTTACAACCTTAATAACTATATAATTTCATGATTACATTCTTATTAAACATATTTTAGTTCAGTCTCCACTTCCTCTTCGGTCTTCGTGCAGACTTTCATTGCTATTTGTATCTGCAGAATACTTAGTGGTGTGTGTCATACTGCTTTGTGGCTTTTCATAAACCTTATCTTTACTCTGTTCACATGCTGTATATACTCACTCACTCGCAAAAACTTGGTTGTGTGGGGGGTGGTAATAAATAGAAGTTTGCACAATCACATTCGTAGCTTATTTGAAAATAAGCTAGTTCTTCTGATTAGCATTGCGAAAATAGGAAACTCCAAAACTAGAAAATGCTAAAATAAGACTTGTTTGTGCAGTCTGTGTTCAGTCAGCTTTAGTTATCTGTGGGATGTACATTCTTTGTTCATCAACTTTCCCCCTCAGGACTGGCATCACATTCAGGAGGAATCTGACTTGCTTTGAGCTGCCGTTCAATATTTTGTTACGTATGTTGCCATCTGTCTTACTCATTGCATAGTCTTCAAACCTCATGCTGAAAACAAAGGATTATTTTCCTGTGAATCAGCACAGCGCCCAGTGCTCGCAAATGCTAAGTGGGTTTTATTTTAGTGGTACCTCTGTGAGGTTTACAGTGCCCACTGTGATTAGAGTTAACAGTAGCTATTGATTTTCCCTCTATATTTGAAAATTTCTACCTTGTCTGAAATAATTTTTCAGGTAAGAGTACTTGAACAAAGTATGTCTCCCAGTAGCTTCACTTCCTGATGAGTGCTAAAGGAGTTGGGACCAGAGTCCTCTTCTGTTCTGACAATGTTTGGTTTATTTGCCCCTTCCAACATCTGCAGTAAGGGAAGGTCTTACAGAAAACAGCCTCCTCTACAGTAATTCCTATTCAGATCTCTCAGATCTCACTTAAATCCCTAATACAGTAGAACTCCTTTGGCAACTGAAAATGCCATTCTGAGATAACGCCTAGAACTGGAATGAGAATGCCAAAAGGCTGAATTGAGACCATAAACTGCCCAAAGGCTTAAATATGTTCAACTTAATGTGCTTTTGACAGTTTTGGGTGTACTACCTTAGGTTTTCAAAGCAAACTGAGAGCAAAGCACATTCTCACATAGGGACAACCACTTCGAGATCCCGTTTGAAACTGTTACTTGTGTTACTCTGACAACAGGTGGTCAGTACTTGGTGGGTGGGGAAGAGACTGTTAGTAGACTTCATAGACGTATGACAGTGAAAGTGAAAAGATGTTTTCTTGAAAACTTGGGCTCTGTTGTAGACTCCCTCCTCACGGAAAGAATGCAGGTCCTTTTCCTCCATCTTTACTACTCCTGCTTCTCTTCTGCCTTCTCCCTCTTCCCCAGTTGTTCCTTATCAGAAGTGACATCTCTTCATTTTTCTTCACTTCACTGGTTTCCACTTCCTAGCCCAGTTAGACATCTTTTCTTCTCTCTCCCCCTTTCTTTTACATCCTTATATTTAACCATTGACATCCCAGTCTTCTCTTTGTTATTTTTCTCATTTCTTGGGGTTTTTTTTTTTCTGTTTTGTCTCCATCTTCTGTCCTCTTCCTCCAGGACTTTTAGTCCTGGGTTACTCATACCGTCCTGGGCTTCCAGTACCTTCCCTTTCTTTTCCCATAAAGCTGTTCTCATGTCTACATTGAGATACCCAGCCTCCTGGACCTGATAAGACAAGAGAGACTTAAGAGCAGAAAAGAAGGATCTGTGCTGTGTGTTCTCATGGAATCACTGTTCTCTCAATATGCTCAAGGAATTGCACAGATTTTACTACCTATTTAATCAGACACACTGGCTGCTTTGCCTTATATGGATGCAGCAAGCCATGGCTAAACATTTAGATGTTTATACATTTATATGACATTGCTGAGAAACCCGTTTCACTGAGTGTCCATTGAGTGGAAGACATGTTTACAAATGAACTCTGCTGGCTGCTGTTGTGTTATTCTACTTCTGTTCTGGCTGACTTGGACAAACTGAGCCTGTCTCCTTATGCAGTAAAGTAAATAGAAGTTTATGATGAGGATCTTAATCTATAACTGTAGTCTGTCTTATGAATTTACTTCAAAAATTTCCACACTTACACCCCAGAATTTTGTGGAGGGGCTCCTTTGTAAGTGCATGATTAACTACATAAAATATTTTCAAAAGAAAGTGATAGTTCTGTTGTGATCTGGAGTGGTACTGTAAGATCTATTAAAAGCATGACCAGAATCTTCGAGGTCATGCTGACATGAAGGCCACAGAACAGGTTCGTGAGAGTATTTGGGAATTGTGATCAGCCATCTGTCCTGACTGTGAGCTTCATGTGCAGGTGTCCTTCCGTTGAAATAGCCCATATCAACTTCCTCATCTTTCATTTTTCGTTAAGCTTTTTTTAATGTAACGCGCCTCATCTTGTCCGTTCCACACTACTATTAGTGTAACTGGGTCTACCAGTTTTTGTGCTGCTTTGCGAGTAGTTATTTTAAAGCAACGAGCGTGTCACCATTAGGAGGGATGGTTTTCTGATTCAGGTCTGATGCTGTCAGCATAGTTGATGTCCTCACTGATTTCTCAAACAAGAGAATGGCAAAGTGTATTCTGTTTATTGAAATACTTGAGTGTAATCTACATGTAAACGTGAATTATGCTTCTCTTGTGTTCTGTGAACTAAAAAGTTTGTTTGCATAAAACAGTAAAGCAAGATATGTATGTGTACTGGAGTATTTTTATAAACATAGAGAATTTGTTTAGCAGTTTATTTTTAATACTGTCTACTAGCTTTTGAACCAATTTAACTTCTTTTTTAGAAATGTCTTGAATTGGAAAGAAAACCTTGCAAATCAGGATTTAAAATAACTCAGAAGATTTTTGCATGGTTCATGGATCAGACAGATCAGGCTGGATCAGTTTACAGAAAGAGTTAGATTAAAATCTCTTAGTGGTTCAGGGGTGTGTTCCCCTTATAAGTTTGTTTATTACTGGAAATGAATATAATATGGTATGGTTTTATGGCTTCCAGACAAAACGTCAGATTTTTTTTCCCCTCTTTTAGGACAGTACGGCACACTAACATGGAACTTAACAGGCAGAGACCCTTGCCCACTAATTCTAAAAGACTACATTGTACTTGAGTTTAACATTCATGCAAGAGTTGAAAAATGAACAAGGAAGAAGAGATCACGAGAAGAAGCTAGTGCTTCAGAGCACTCATTGGAGGTGCTCTGAAGAGGTGCTGAAATTCTCTTGCTCAGTGTTTTCAGATTACTGCTTAAACTATAGCAATTTACATTTACCTTGGTCTCACGGATTCAAAAAAAATACAGCTGCAAAATACTATTTCATAACACTGTGCCCAGACTTGCCTGCTTGCCTGTGTTTGGGAGCTTTGCAGCGAGGGTTGGCTGTTGAAGCAGTGTCTCATCTAGCTTGTTCAATTAGGACCGCTACTGTGCAGATATGAACACTTAAAATAGACGGGAGTCACTCAAGGCACTTTTCTTGACTTTTATATCCCCTTTTCAGCCAATGCTGATGTTATGAGAAGGCAGAAACGCTTAGGGTTTCTTTCTGCAGAAGTTTTTGATGGTCTAAGTTGAGCCAGCTGCAGTTCCTCCCTGTCCCTTGTGCCAGTGCTCATGCAGCTGGACAGAGTGGTGCTTCAGGGAGCCACTGTGGCTAGAAGTCGATGGCTTCCTTTTGCTGGGCTGCTGGATTGATGCATCAGCTCCTTGAATGGTTTCCTACTCAGTCACCTGAAGGCCAGAGCCAGGAAAAGTGGAGGAGGCAAGGAATGTGCAGCTGTAGAGAAGACAAGATGGCCTTTCCTTAGCTCAGCTCTGAAAGCCACGGACTGGGCTTAAGCAGTCCGAAGTAACAGAAGTCCAAGGTGGCCTATTTAGAAATACTGTCTTTCACTCATTCTTCCAAAGCAGCTCTTTGCAACTGACTGGATTGCAGTGACATAATTAATTAGGAGTTTCCAAATCAAGTGTAATTACAAGATTCTGGCAATAAAAATAAACGTGTTGTAGTTGAAATCAATGAAATCTGCTTTTGACTGGGTGATTTTAATTTGATGAAATTGCAATTTGGACAGTGCTTCAGGAAGACACTGAGAGAACTGAAGAGGCATTGGAAGGAGCAAGATTTATTCCACCTTTCTGTAATATTGCTGTTAAACCTGCCTCTTTGTGAATAACTGATTTTATTTTAAAGGAAATGATGACTAGAACATCATTCCAAAACAAAACTTTGGTTTCTGTGTAAGAGTAGTCAAACTGTAACATGACTTGATTTCACTATATTATTTTTATTTAAGTACAGCCAGAAAAAACTTTCAAAAGCAAGTTGTCTTAAGTTGCAAGTGTTTTCTGTTTTCAGCATCCTAGTACAGGAATACACATTTAAAATGAGGTTTTGATAGTGGCTAATTGAAAGTAAGCTAGTGGAACAACATCATCTTGTGGAACATGCCCTTTTGAAGCAGTAGCGAGGGATGTTTCTATCCAGATATGTTCTCACTTGCTACTCTCTGGGTGGGCACTCTAATCCATGGTATATGTGGCTACAAATACAATCTCAGATACTCTTCTTGAAAAGTAATTTTAAAAAATACTGTTTTCTGCAGCCATAGTCTGTGGCTAGATGTTTCAGCTGCAAGTGTTGAAATAGTCATGTGCATAAATTACTCGAATGCTAAAAAGTGGAATACATTTTGAACTACATTCTTGAGCAGTGACTCTAAATTTTTTTTCAACTTGCAGACCCCTATCATTTTTCATCTGGTGCTAATGACTGCTCTTAACCAACGTACATCTACTGACGATAGGCTTGCTTTTGTTTCATAACTTTTGTGAGATTCCAGCAACTTCCAAGTTGCAAGAATTTGTAAACCTTTATTCAGTTAGGAAGCGGAGGAAGCAAGGTTTCAGTTGCAGTCTCAAACTAAACAGGTTCTGGTCTTACATGCATCCACTTTTCCCTCCCTTCCCCCAAAAAAAGGTATAAACCCAATTTGTTTTCTTAGTAGTATACAAAACTCTTCAGTTTGGACGGATGAGGATTATTATTAGTAGTAGTAGTAGTATTTTTGTTACACATTTATAAATATAAAATAGATCTTTCTATATATATAAAAAAATATACAGGTTTATTTCCATAGAGACATCTTTGTTAGGGCTGGTTGATAGGTGTTTTCTCTTAGTAAAGCATAGACACCAAGTTCAGTGATAATGTTATTCCAGTAAGTTTTCTTACTTGTTTAAGACTCGCAAAGTGACATTGTATCTGAAGACTAAAATTCCATTCTTTGCAAAAGATGTGTCTGCTGTGTCTTGGATGATACCTTTTTGCTGTTGCTGTGGAATGGACATTGGTTATAACAGCCAAAATAATGAACTTCGTATCCGTCACATTCCTTGTGTTAGGTTGTGTACTAATGCCTCCTTAAATGTTTTTTTTTTTAAATCCCGTTTCCTTGAAGTCTTCATGATATGTCCTTTGTACTTGCTGATACTGAAAAGGAATGTATTCAGTAGGGTCTGCTCCCCAGTGGAATAGGTGAGGAACTTTTTGAGTGCGAGTTTCAGGGAAAATACAGAAAATGTATTAATTTTCAGTATTAATGAAACCCTCCCTATGTAGGTATTCTTTCTTCTGACTTTCCTGTAGGAGCATCAGCCAACGTCACTCACTGGAGCTGAGCTGAGATACTCCAGTATGTTGGCAAACGGGTTCATTTTTGAGTGATGAAAAATTGAGCCTTTTTTTGTGTGGTCTGTCCTTGAGATATTAGCAGCACCAGCACAAAACAACACATCTTTCAGAAAGCTAAATAATCTAGAATTTATAGAGTTAAGCTAAAATATTTCTCCTATGTTGTGTTGCAACATGCGTATCCGGTCCTAGAAATGTTTTTTTAAAAAAACTTCTAGATGAAGAATAAACAGTGCTAAATATGGTAATAACATTAAGCTACAAAATTCCTTACAATTGTGTCAGTGTGCCTTGGAAACTTCACACATACTGGAGGAAAGCAATATTTATATCCATGAAAAGACATCCTTTTGCCAGATACTCCTGCTTTTGATTTGCACTGTATCCATCTAGATTTGCACATTGTCAGCAGGGGTTTTCTAGAGTTATGAAATGCAAAACTGTTAAATGAACACATTAATCATATACTCTTCTATGTTTTAAAGGAAATATTGTAGGGATACTGATAGTGCTTTTCATTCTTTTCCTAAGTGCTCTAGAAAACCACTGTGAATGTATTTCAGCTGTTTGATTTCACAAAATCACAGGCTGGTTGAGATTGGAAGGGACCTCTGGAGGGCATCTTGTCCAACCACCCAGCTTAGGCAGGGCCACATAGAGCTGGTTGCCCAGGACCATGTCCAGATGGCTTTTGAGTGTCTCTGAGTTCTCCTGGTGAAGACTGAACAAGGGTTTTTTTTTGTCTTTGGCTGTTTAGCTGTATATTTTCAAAGTCAAAGAAGTGTGGGTTTGCTGGATTGTGGAGTGAAAGGTCTGTATCTCTCTGCCTGGTCCCATTGCACTCTGTTCTGCTGCTCTTAATTATTCATTAGATTCTACATTGAAGGTAAATAACATTGCTGTTAGGAAGGAAATAGCTATGGGAAGAACACTTAAATTTGTGACTTTGAAGATGCTTGACTTCTCATATATTTTTTTTTAATTAGCACCGGTTTTGTACGTGGCAATCATAATGGAGAACACATAAGCTTTTTTGAAGCTAGCTTATGTGTATTTGCAGTGCTTGTCTGTTAAGCTTCCGTGGCAGTGATTTTTAAGGAATAGACCCATGATCTAAAACAAAAAACATACCACCACTTATTGAGTGAGTGCCTACCAACTGAGCTATGACAAACTGCTGTGTATCCAAGTTCTGAAGTAAAATATTTGGAAATGGCATAAAATTAGTATGTTGGACCACATCACTTCCTCACTTCGGTTTACTTTCCAGTTCCTTACAGGCCATATCCATAGTTCCTGAAAAGTCAGTTGGTATGTGTAAGCTTCTTACATTTTGGACATGTACTTGTTTTTCATCCTTTATGTTTTCATCTACTTAAAAAGATGCTTGGTTTAACCACCATAGTGGTACTTTACTTTTTAAAGTAAAGTTTTTTAGCTTGGTTTTAAATGTGCACAGTTCATAAAACTTCTAAACCTTAAAAATAAGGTAGGATAAGTATGTGTTTAAAGTTGATTACCTACATGATGAGAGCTGCATTATCCAAGTATTCAACTCCCTGAGGCAGTGAAATTAGTGAGTTCTCAGCAAGACAAGAGCTGTGAAATAAGTTCTCTGCAGTTTATTAGACTGACCTATTGAGTACTTTGGAAAGCACTTCTTGTTACTTCCATGATTTCCATTTTGTTAAGTGTATAAATAGGTGTCTGCTTTGCTCTTTGCCTTTGTAGCACAGCCAATGCACCAGAAGACGATGCTCCAAATAGATATTCCCGAACAGACAGGACAACTTACAGCAGATACAGCAGGGATGCAAATTCTTCTGGCAGTTCGGTACCAAGTAACACTTTGGAAAAGAGGATTGAGGAACTTGAAAGGGTAAGTACCAATTAATATCTGCATGGCACACATCTGAAATAAAGTACTTTTGAAAGTCCGTGGGGAAATCTCCAAGTAAAATATATAGAAATGATGCTAAATGTTTGAAGTACAGATAGTTATGTCTATGAAAATGTATAAAGAGTCAGACTGACTGAGAAGAATGTGAGCTTTCTGATCACAGATGTTTAGATTTCATTTGGTATATAAGTGAGAAATAGTTGAGGTAAAGATAATACACTTGGAGAGCCAGCAGTGCTCCACGTATTTCTTGTATGTACCTCGTGACACATCAACACAGGGCAAATAACTTAGGGGAAGGAGGGGCTCACTGCCTGTTCAGAAAATTATCAAGCCTGTTTCTGATGTACTTGGTTTGGATTTTTTGGTGTACTGAAGTATTATAAAATCTAATTGCTATCCAGTTGTTTTTTAAAGTTTTAAACTTTTAAAATACATATTTAAAACAAAGTTTTCATTATTTCAGACATTCTTCATCCAAACAATTTTGGGAAAATGTAATAATGTGAAAGCTAAAATTGCTAAATAATGTCATCTGTGTAATCAGGCTTCTCTGTCTTCCTCTGAAGTGGAATTTTGTGGGTAACTTGACAGATATTCTTGAATTCGTATGGATGAAAGTTACTAGGTAAACACAGTTTGCATAGATGTTTTTTGGAAAAGGTGAAAATAGAGCATATTTTGTAGAAATTCCTATTTATTTTTTTTTTTAAAGACTTGGGGGAAGCTTAATTTGAGTGAAGTACACCATAACCCTCCCTTCCCAATCAGCTTGCTTCTGAAGTAATTTACTGCCAGTAATACAGAAAATGGGGGAAGATTTAAAGGCTTTATTCCAGTATCCTGAACTATGATTTACTGAATTCCTAATGGCCATTTTCATTTTAACTCACATTACTCACATTCAGGCCCACAGCTCTAACAGTGAGTCTTCATTCCTTGTTAATGGTAGTATTAAAACCCCCTCCAACCCCCAACACGCTCCCCCCCCAGGACTAACCCTCCCCATATAAAAAATTTGGAAGCTGATAGTTTACATTTACTTACATCTGTTTTGGACCCCTATCCAATTTTGGGTTCATGCTTAAGTTAAATACTAATTAAAGCATTATCTCTGGAATCAGAGATATCACACAGGTTTGCTGTGGGTAAAATATTTTCGTAGATGTGATTCTTTAGGTCCTTGAAATGTAAGGGCTTGAAGATGTGGGTTTGACTTGCTGTGGAAAAGGAATTACATGTGTATGTGAGTTTTTCTTCTTTGTTTGTTTTAAATGGTAATAACTTAAAACTGTCTCTAGAAACCAAAAATTGCATTTCAAACTTCATTGCATGTTCTGGTTTTAGGAACTTGCAAAGGAGAGACAGGAAAATGCAAGATTAATGAAGATGACACAGGACAAAGAGGAACTAATTGGAAAGCTGAAGGAAGAAATTGATTTATTAAACAGAGTAAGCACATACTTTCTTATGTAGTGTTATATAGAGGGAATAAAATTCCCTGCATTCTCTGTGCTCTTCTTCAAGCACCTGCATCCACTGGGCAAGGTCAGAAGAGAATTAAGTGTGGGGATTTTTTTTTGTATTTGTGTAACTTTTCAAGAGGCATGTCAGTAAGTTACATTTTTTCCAGGTGACTTCTGTTTGTCATGACTAACTTCCATAAGTTCTGTGTTATTGGAGCACCTGAATTTCTCGTTGCTATAAGTGTTCCTAGAACAAGGTTATAAAAGAATGTGTTCTTTACTGCCTCTTCTTTCCAAATTGAGTACATAGCATACCAGGAGATAATTAAGTTGGGTTTTTGATAGTTTTCTCAATAAATTGTTACCCAGTACTTTTGTTTGACAAAGTAATTATGAATTTAATTTCATTTTAGTCAGCTTTTAGTTACTAATAATAGTTTTGGTGATCTTAGAAAGATTTGGGAGTAAGTGCTTTATATTCTGACACATATTCTCATACTCGTTGTTGTTGATTCCCAAGTAAAGGCAGAACAAGACAGGGGGCAAGAGACTTGGGCTACCATCACTCAGGCAAGGTGTGTAGGCAGGAGAAGAGGGGTAGAAGAGTGAGACATGCTTGGGAATGGGACAGGATGAGAAGTTTGAAAGTTGATAGAAGATACCAATTTCAACAAGTCCCAGTTTTAAGGGCAGACTGGAACTCTTTCATAGAGTGGGATTAGTGACCTCATCTTGCACTTCCTGGCTGAGGTGCAGAGCCTGGAGGTACTAGGGAAATATGCCTCTACTAGTCCAGTGCAGACGTTCCCATAAAAATTCAGAAAATAATTTCAGAACTGGCTTTGGTCAATCCAGCAGTGAAGGAAGGCAATGACTCTATGTGCATAGTGGCAAACTTTAATTTCACGCTATTCATTTATAACAAAGGAGGACAGCATTCACAAGTTTGCAAACTAATCTAGAGAACAAAAGGAGATGAGATTATTCTGAAAGAGATATCTTTTATTTTTTTATAAAGAAAGTTGAAAGTTAATCTGTAGGATAAATGAAGTATTGTCTGTTTTGGAGAGATTTCTGTTTTAATTGAGGAATTGGTCTTTATGCCATTCTTTGATTCTGCAAAGAATCTGTCACATCTAAGCTGATGACCTTATTACAGTCAAGGCAAGTGTTCATTCCTTCTACATAATGGATGGCAAAGCTACTTAATACTGCTGGTCACACCTGACTTCCCGACTCAGAGGTCAAAAGGAACAAATCAAAAGAAACTAAATCACTGAAAGCTTGTGTTGTAGGACTGTGGCTGTTTGCGAGGTTTGCTGTTCAACAGAATATAGACCTTTCAAAAACCTCTTTATTATACAGTGACTAAAATTTTACTTTTCCATGAGATCTACAAAGCCATCTTATTGGTGCTCCCTAGGTAGCTTCTCTTAAATGCAGATGGGAATGTTGGTTTTTTTCTCCATCAGGTCAGCATTTATCACAGCTATAACATTGTCCGTTAGCAAGTTATTTATGTTTGCATCCCTTGGGCTTTTCTTAACTATGAAATAGCTGCCTTTTGACTTTATGACCAGCATAATCATTTGTCTTAAAAAAGTTTGAACCCATGTCTCAAGTGATACTTCCATTCAGATATGGTTTTACTTTCTTTTTTAATAGCTCTTGGATTTGTGATTGCTTCTATATTGGCTATCCATGTGGATTTAGAAAGAGGAAAAGTTTAGAATATTAAGAAAAGCTACAGAAATACTGCATCATTGCTATGATAGAAGGTTATGGAAGTTAATAGGGCAGTTATATTTGCTTAAGGTTTATTATCATAACTGATAATGAGAGCCAGCACTTGAACATCCATCTGTTCTTCATGCAATGTTACTCTGTAGGCTTAGCATCAGGATTGGATGCTTCGCATGGAAGAACAATTGCAATCTTCAGCCTTCTGCTCAGATAAAAGAATGTCCTGAGTACTAAACTTTACTTAGTGAGCTTATGCAGAGATCTTTTTAAAAAGTTTTGCTGGTAGGTAACCTAAATAGGGGTCTCTAAATTTGACACCCTATGCGTTCATGGTCTTTCTTCATCTTTTCTATTCATCAAAATATGCAGTTATTGCATGTTAAGTTGCACAGATATGGAAAGAATTTCACATCAAAGAGCCTAAATAACTTCATAAAATGCCATTTTATTGCATAGCTTTCTGACTGCTCTGTCCTCATATTTAAAGAAATGTTCTTTCTAGAAGATTCAGTCAGTTCATAACAGTGGATGCATGCTTGATTGGCAAAGATCTTGTGTTACACTTGAAAAACTGTTTTTCCAAGAATCCTAAAAACTTCTTGGCACACTTTTTCTCATTTTAAGTAAATATATTTATTTAATGTAACAATATATTTTTACTGAGATCAGTCAGTACGTCACAAAGATACTTAAAAGAACATGAGCTACATTTATATAGAGAAACAGAAAAGGTTTTCTGCCATAAATGGCATTCTTTCACTCCAGTACATTAGCCACTAAAAGTATGTCTGCCACATTTTTTGTAAGAAAGGGGTAATTGCTTCATAAAAACCTCAAATGTCTGACGGGAAAGGCATCTCAAGGCATTTAAATATTTGTAGGCTAAGTTCAACTGTCGACTCATTTACACTTGGTCATCTCTGACCTCACTAAGATGTCATTGTAGTTCAATGGGTGTTTGGAGAGAGTCGGTCAGTGAGGATTTATAATCCAATTAGCGTCAGTTTTGTAGTTATTGGTTCCTTTGGTATGTGAACTTCAAGCTTTCCTGCTATTGCATCTTTTTTACAAATAAGCATAAGTTAGGGTTGTGATTTTGAGTAAGAAACTTTAAATTTCAGATTGGCAAAAACCACACCTGCATCTCTTGGTCCATTGTTTCTGTAGATATTTAAACTGCAATAGTTATTTTTCCTGGCTCATACTCAAGAAATTCTTACTTGTAGTAATCTTTGGAATGTTATTTTTGCAGCATAAACATTTTGCAAACTTTTACTATTTTATTTTGAGTAAATTACAGGTATTTTAAAAAGAAGGCTTTTGAGTAAGCTTTAATTGAAGGATCTGATGGCTAGGTTAACAAGTTCAAACACAGTATTATGTATATGGAACTAAAACCCCATCATTTTATTGAAAAAGAGTCGTCCCTTCCACCCGATTGTTGATCTGAACTGTGCAAGAGGGAAAACAAAGTGTGTTTCTTACAATTACGTAGTAAACTGTATTTAAAGTAGCTATCCATCCGAACTTTCTGTGTTTACATGTTTAAGTCACTTGTATCTGTTATGTCGGAGTGATCAAATGCTTTTCCTGGAAGTCATTCATACTGTGATGCAGCATTACTTCTGTGAGGCAAAGAGGAATTTCTGCTAGCGATTTCTTGATTCCACATTACAAAAGCAATAAAGCAATTGCGAAGGTATTGCGGTATGGATTTTGGCTTGGCAAACTGAAGAGGCTTTTGAAAATCATGATACCCATTAAACACAACAACTCTAGCATGCACTTCTGGAATGACCCTGCTAAAAAAACCAAGCAAATAGGCTCCAAATGTCAAATGCTGCTTAACAACTTAAGGGAACAAAAGAGAGAAAATCTTTACTATTGTTTTATGTTTAATCTATGATGGCAACGGTAGGGTTTTGCAGACTTCAATTAAAAGGCATCTGAGATCTCTAATGAGAATCCTGGTTCTTCCTCCTTTGCCTGCCTTTCATTTACCTCATTAAATTCCTGTCCTTGAGGTCACTCTTCTGTTTCTTCATCTTTTTCATTCTCATTCTGTTTCTTCCAAGTTGTTTTTTTTGTCGTACAGGAAAATTATTTTTACCAGAGTAATGCTTACAATAAACAGTCGGTTTCACTGGTTTCCACTTTAAAGGTTTGAAGAAGTAAAGAAGTGGAATGGGAACTGGGTAATAGGGGTAATTGGTGCAACAGGGATGGACATTTGGGATGGGAGCAATCTATTTTAAGCACCCATTATTACTGTATATGCTGTCTGTTCTTTTAGTATCAGTTTAGACATAAGTTACAAAATGCCTTTTAATTTTTTTCCACAGAAAATGAAAGAAAAATGAGCAGGCAGTACTCTTTATGAAATTTTTGAAACCATTTAAAACACAAAGCAGGTCGTCTTGCAGTGATAACCAGTGATGTGTATATGTGAGCGGGATAGCTGCAGACAGGCACAGTCTGGGGAGCAGAGGCAATAGCTGACTAACTAATGCACTCTCTGTGTATGCCAATAAAATAATCACACCCATCCTATTTCGTTTCTTGATGTGTTAATTCCTGCTGTAGCTTTAGTTTTGATTATGTGCTTCCATTTAAAGGTGCTTGTACATGGGAACGTAATATTAATGTTTTGTAATTACAATAACACTTGGGAAAAGGCCAGTTTAATAGATTTAAGGGTAGGTACTGTGACACTAATTCTTCCCAACCCCACTTCTTCATTTCAGAGCTAAGATGCTAAATTCTTTCTGCTACTAATTTAGAGTTTGTATTTATGTCCTGAGGAATATTTATTTTTCTTTTTACTTTCACAGGACCTAGATGATATAGAAGACGAAAATGAACAATTGAAGCAAGAAAATAAAACCCTCTTAAAAGTTGTTGGACAGCTGACAAGGTAGAAGATTCAAGCCTCAATGAGGAAAGATTTAAAAACTACTGATTGAACGTTAAGGTCAATATAGTAATACTTCCTGTGTTGCAGTATGTTATAATAACTGTCTTTATATTTATTGTTAGGAAACCAGATGAATGTTTATTTTCATAGTACTTTCTTCTTCATTCAATGAAATGGCATCAAATTTGGGGTATATTTTTAGCTTTCTTTTCATGTAAGAATAATTAAATTTTTGACATATTTCAAAATATGAAGTTTAAAAATATTTGGGTTTTGTATCTTCAGATTACATCTGGATAAATTACAGTAATTTAAAACTCATAGCACCAAGATCACTTTCAGTCCATGTGGGTGTATATTTTTGAAATGAATGGAAGCAATACATATAAGCTTTGTTTACACAGATCCAAAATATATATTTTGGGAAATATTACTTTTTTTGTTTAAACAGCTGTAAAGTGGATGCCTTATTACTGATGTATAACATTTTGCAGATTGATTACTTGCTCTAAAACTCTTGTATGTTGAGGGTTTTTTACTGTATCTGAAAGACTGACAATAGTAGAGTAGCAATTTTTTTTTTTCTGTATAACAGTATTCTGGCAGGAGAAGGAGGTTTTATTAAAAAAAACACAAACAAAAAAACACAAAACCAAAAAACAATAAAAATCACCTGTGGTATCAGCATTAATGAGTTCTTAGAATCATATTGAAGTTGTGCACTGCAGTTTATTTTAAAGCTGAAATGCAAGTTTGCTGTCAGACAGTAAGTTTGTTTGCTGTGTTGAGAATTCAAACAAAGCCTGGAGCTTTCATTTTAGCAAAGACGCTTTTGCAATACTCTTCTACTTAAAGTCATCATCTTAAAATTTGTAGTGATCATAACCAATATGAGTTTTTTGGTGTTGTCATTTTTTAAGCTGGATGAAAATATTTGTACATAACAAAGTAGAGAGGCACACAAGAGATTCATGTCCTTTTGAAACATCAAATGGTTTAAAAAAGCCTTTTATCCTTCATTTTAAACTAACAAAGTGTTTAAAAAGTGCCTGTTTTGATGTCACAATCCAGTTGTGACTGCATACTGATTCTTCTATAATGTGATAGTAGACAAAATTTTCATTTGGAATTAACCACAGACCTCAGTTAACAATTCTCTTAAAATTCTCGTCAGGCTGAAATTTGATGTACTTTATTTCATCTAAATACAGCACATTTTTAATTCCTGATCAGAATAAATGTATATGTCATTTCAGTCAGGACACTAGAAGTGAAAACATTTTGAAGACTTCAGGCTTTTTCTTGACGATTTTGAAGTTTGGTGTCAGAAAGTTGCATGCATATAGTTTTTGTTACCTTAAAACCTAAAGGCAACTAATATATAATAAAGATCACCTTTTCAGATTTGCCAGTTGTTTTCATAATGTGTATTTAATGACTGTAAGAGTTTCTTAAATTTCAAATCCAGGTATTATTGCTCTGCCTTGGATTGTCTTGGATATAGGATAGGTTATTATTTGTGTATTCTAATGAGGAGGAACTTTTCAAAGCTTTAAAGTATTTTTCAAGACACTTATATTCCAGGATGTCTTGATGTTTTCCTTCACAGTGGATGAGAACCCATGGGATGCCATTTAAAACCTTTACTCAGGGGTTTAAGTGGTATGGGGGGGTTGTTTAGGCCCTCTGAACTAAGATATACACCAATGAATGTTGCTTTTAATACTATTCAAACAGTAAGAAGTCCCTTAATTTATCAGTTTTAAATTTAAAATTTAAAGTAATAAAAAGAATCAGTTGAGATGTATGCTTTCTGAATAAATATGAAACTTCGTCTGGAAGAATATGATTTCCTTCTCTGTGTACTAGGTAGGAAATATACATATTGATTTATGGCATGGGTTGTCAAACATATTGCAGCATCATTAAGGAGTTAATGCAGAACACACAGATATTAATACGAAGTTGTAAATGAGATATTTCATAAACTGTATTTCACATACATTTTAAACCAAAGAACAATAGCAGTAAAGAACATAAACAAGAATTACTTGTCTTCATATCACTTCTTGGTTTGCACGTGTATTGGTTAAAACATGGCAGCAGTAATGCCAAAATTAGAATATTTTTTTTAACTTGGACATCCAGCTGACAGGAATATTTGGCAGAAGTACATCTGATACCCTACCTTGAAGAAGTACTGGCAAGGGAAGTTTCCAATTATTTGAAACGGGTAATGCTTCAGGCAGAATGTGTGAACACAGGAACTGTTTGGAACTCACAGATAAAGTACCTCAGACATTATTGTTGGTGTGTATTATTATACTAATGTAAAGCTCTTCATGGTTTTAAAAGTTCCCACAAATTGTATCTTGAAGCATAAAATTTTTGCTGACAGTTTGGAAGATTTAGGTGGCTTCTTGGAAAAAAGTATGTCAATAACAGTTCATTATCACTTACATTATCAGACTCTTGGGAGAAATTTAGTAGATTCTAGGAAAAATTGTGTGTTACCTAGAGTGTTAATAATGGTCTAGTCATTACTTGCTATTGTCTTTTTATTTCAGTAGGGTACCCTTATAGTCGAGCTCAAACATACAATAAGTTTTTATCCTAGGTGATTTGAAGGAATTAAATTAGCTCCCTTACCAGGAATTCACTAACCCATGTCTGTGTCCTTGCCCGTCCAATACCTTGGTTGTTCTCAGTTATGTGATTTAAAAGCAGAGAGACTGCTTTAAGTAGGGACCCACCTCAATTGGGAAGGTTATACGATTCCTGAATGAATATGGGTATTGACATACCTAGGCTAAATTAATTTACTAGGGTGGGGGCGGGGTGGTAGTATGCAATATTAACAGTATGGGTAAGTCTCTTGGAGATTCCCCAACTTCCATGTCTTAAAATTCATACCAAGCTGCTTAGGTCTAGCATCTGTGTTTCTGGGTAACTTGGGTCATCTAGGAAATCTAAACATCAAAGTACTCACATTGACTAAAGGAAATAAGACAGGGGTTTTTTCAAGATACTTTAATAGCGAACAGCACGTAATTCCTATTTGATAATGCAAAATGATACGCCTGTTATGGTCACATACTGTTGTATAGAAAACATACGCTACATCCAGAGCTGAAGGTTAAAATTGCAGAAATATTTTTATCATTGATAATATGCACTAGTGTTTGTGGGATGTATTACCTAAAGAATTTCAACTGTATCTAAACGTTGGTGATTTTTACAAGGAAATTCAAAATGGCTTATTTTTCATTTTTTAAATAATTAAATGGCCATGTTTAATTTCAGTGTTACTTGAAGTATATATTAACTGAAATAGTACAGCATGTATTTGCAAATAAGTGTTTTTTCTGTCTTTAAAGTAAATCCTTTCTTGGTAAGTTACCAGATTTGTATTTACACATTCGAAAATTAATTACTTCTGTGTTAGATTGGCTCTGAATTTGAAAGGTGGAGTGAGAAAAGAGGGTAACAAGAAATAAATCAATGACTTCCAAAGTAGGAAGTATAACCTAATGATTTTTTTTTTTTTTTTAAATTCAGCTGTACTGAGACTTAACTGTGGACAAATTTGTGATTGACGTAAGCACTCCAAAAGATACAGGGCTTTTAGTATGTTGGAAACAACTGATTAACCTACTTCAAAGCTCTTTTCAATTTGCCTGGTGCCATTACAGCTTGGAAACTTGCTACCATAAGAGAGACCAAAAGGAATACTGGAAATCAAATTACTTTTTAAGATTTTGCTAGGAGAGCGAGTTACACTGACTCCAGCTGGTTTATGGTTTTCTGTAAGTTCTTTGTGGCTGTTTCCAGCTTGAATTGAAACAAGTCAGTATTAGTAGCCAAGAGGAAAGGTAATTATTAGGAAACAAATAAATACATGAGTAATAACTATGTATACCATTAACGTATGACTGAGTGTCAGTATTTCTTGGGCTCAGACCCTTTATGAAGATGTCAGTTGAGTTGGTCCATTTGCATCAGTATTAATGATCATAAACATCTGACATTTTTAATAAGAAACAACTATTTTAGTTGGAGAAATTACCATTGCAAGCCATGACTTAAAAACTTAGTACAATAAAAAAAAATTATGCTGTTACCTGTAGCTGCTGAGACTAAGGATCTAAGGGTTATACTTTAAAGTTTTGTTAAAAATGAAACAAATGAATTGTGGATCTTGTAATTCAGTTTGGTGTAGAAGTTCACTACAGATCTGTTCCATGCCAGTCATTCTGGTGTCAATACCTGCAAAAGGGATTGACACCAGCATTTCTAGAAGCATTTCTACTTCTGTTATTAAGCATTTCTTTAGGACTACTTAAATATATCCAGGACAAAAAGGACATTGATGTGTATTTTAGTAGCATTCATGATCTTCTAAGTATGTTGACTTACTGTAGCAAATCTCCGTCTGCCATTTCTCCTTGTACTGTAGCAGATGTACATTACCTTGTTAATTTAATTCTTTTGCTTTTATTTCTGGAATTCTGGTGTAACTGTTCTTGTTCAGGTGTAGTTGTGATTTTTCTGTTCTGGAAAAATTGTGATAGTTGAGTTTTCCTCTGAAGGTAGTCTCATAATCATAATGTGGAGTAATTTTTTTTTAAATATCCATTTTATGCATTTAAAAAGTTGAAGCGTCATTAAGCTATAAATAACTGAATATCCATTTTAGTTTTGAACATTGACTAGTTGTGATATTATTTGTGGTATCAGATTAAAAATGATGTTGAGATTCTTACTATTGCAGGTAAAAGATACGTGTTTAATCTAACAATAAAGACTGTGTGCCTTTGTCCAAATAAAACAAAATTCTTTTTAATCCAGGCTGACTACTTATTGTGTTTAAAGGAGAATTCATATTGTCTGACTAAAATTCTAACTGGATTTGTCACCCATACTGGGAAGCTCCCAGCCTGAACGGCTAGAATTATTCTTACATTCAGATTCAATTCTTCAAGCGTGCACACATGCAAGAGAGAAATCTGCATATTCCCACTGTGCTCATTTTCTGCTTCAGGAATGTAGCGAGCATCCTTCCAACAATTGGATGGAAATGACCTTTTCCCATACTTCAAAGCTGAAGTATAGCCCTTCCCAGGACAAGGTAAGGTAATGAAGGATGTGACCGTGCTGCTTCTACACAAATGAAAAGAATTGACTTCACAATAGATTTAATTTCTAAAATTTCTATATGAATGCACGTTCTCTTCTGCACAGGCAGAATCATTAAAGACAACCTCCTTTTCATTCATTGCTGCAGACTGCACATAAAGAGAACAAGTGGATCATGAGTAAACACCAGGGAGATAACAACTGTGTCACAGCTTATTATAAAGTTTATAACGTTGTTTTAAAAAAACAACTTGAAACGTAAATACCATAAGAAACCATGCATTCAACCACCACGGTTACTTTATGGATAAGACTTTGTGAGTACTTGCACTTAGTAAATTTTAAAATGTTAGGTGAATTTGGTTTAGGATTATTACTCCTTCAGTTAACTTCCTTTATGAAAGCCCAGTGGCCTTCGGATATTGTTTTAAAATACAAAAGTATGTCCTTCCTCAGTTTTTGCCTTTGGCATTTTAGGTTCTTCACTTTTGCTGGGAAACTCTAACTCCAAGTACAGAAGTGCCTGTTCTGTGCTCCTCCTTTAGTCACTGGACTTGCCATGCATTATCTGCCTCATCTTAGCACTTTGTTTTCCTGTGGATGTTCCCATTTTTCTCTCCAAGCCCATCTCTTCCTTTCTCTTTTGTGCTGCTAGAACCTTCAAATGGTATCTACGAAGTGTAAAAATGTCCATAAAACCATTCTTTGCTGGATTTTTTCCTTTCTTAAACAGACCTCAAACATTTGTATGAGAAAGTTTTCTCATTCAGTGAATAATTACGCTGTGGAAAGTAGTGCTGCTGGAAGTTACTCTGGGACACCAAGAACGTACCAAGGTTTTGACAGGGATTGAATGTTGATGTAGATATTGAGATGATCCAATGCTCTAGTTACAGCTTAAAAAGTTCTGTTAGTCTCCAATTGTTAAAAGTGAAAAGGAAACTTTGTAGGAATATCACATGTAAGAGTGATGTTGATGTATGGAAAGCATTTGGGCAGGAATGAACAACAGGGATATCCTTCTGATGTGTATCCAACAGTCCCAAATAGCACAATTCTCTCTGGATGTCTAGTGGGTTTCCACCTACATCTACAGGTTTGCAGCAGAGAGTTTCCAGTCTAGCAGCTGACAACCCTTCGCATATGGAAACAGATACAAACATTTCACTTGGTGTTCCTTGAGCAGGAAGGTCTAATTACACAGCCTATAGCCATAGTCTCTCTTGCTGATATGGTATCTCAGTAGGGATTTCTGTTTAACCAAAACTGACTGGCAGTTTCTGGATTTGACATGTTTTAATATTTGATTAAGAAATGGGTGGAGTCTTTTATACCACGTAAAATGACAGCGCTTCATTTTCTTAGGCAATGTCAAGTCCCCTAGGCCTTTTCTGGAACTCAAAGTTTCTGCCTCCAGAGAGGACTTTTGAATCTTAACACCTTTAAATTGGGCTCATTTTATAGTCTGATGAGGCTGCCCACTTCAACAAACCCAAAACTTCCAGGACTTCTTTTAACAAGCACTTGAAGTTAAATGTCTTTGGAAAAGTTCTAGGAGCAGATTTGAGGTGTAGGCACTTTAAGATCAACAGTCGTCTGTACATTCTTGTTTTCTTCATTGAAGAAAATCTGGCTGAAAAGAAAACCCAGCAGTGTTGGAGGGACTGCCTTGGTAGTCATTGATGGACTCCTAGGGACCACAATTGTCTCTGCACACCGAAGACCTGCAAGTACCTTAACAGAGCAAAGAATAACAGCAGAGTTCCAGAAATGTCTAATTCACATTTTCTTCTAGTTTGGGCCAAACCGTGGAAAACATGGTTAGTAACTAGTGATGGGTTTGCAGTGGATGTTGCTAATGACGGAGTAGGAAAAGGGAGATTCTCTTACTTTTTTATTTGCATTTTAGGCTTTCTTCAGGAAATGTGTCTGTGATGTTAATTGCCGAGAGATTAAACACTAAACTTTGGCAATGACTGTGTAAGTTTTAGAGAGAATCTTTGAGGTAAGAGGTGCCATCTTTGATATCTTTAATTAACACCTTGGACTCGTGGGTATTTGTTATGCAGTAAAGCTCTGTTACAGATAAGAAAAGTTGAAAGCCTTATCTACATTGCAGAGGTAATAACCCAAGTCTATGTTGATTTTTAATCAATGCGCTGTAGATCTTAAGAATATTAAATAACATAGGTATCAAACTTTGTTTTGAGATCTGGAATTTCTTTAATAAGGGAGGAGCGGAAAATGTATGCATATTTGGTGCCTTTTCTTCTGGTAAACAGAAATGTTGATTAACAGATTTTATAATTGATCTTCTCATTGTTCATTTTTTAGGTGTTAAGGCTAATAAAATTTCGTGCTTTCTGAAATAGCAAAAGGATGCGCTTACAGTGTGGTGACAGGAAAAATGAGAACTTAATCTCTGCTTAGTCTTTTAGGGCGGGAACTCGCGCAATTTTTATGGGTTTCCCGTGATGAAATGACCTGAAGATATTTAGGTATTACAGGCTCGTTCAACAAGCTTTTGCCTAATCTCACGCAACAAAGCGGCGTCCTTTCTTTGTACCAGGGTATTTTCCAAGAACCCAAACCATAATTTAAAAGAAAACCACTGTTTTTCTGTTGCACAAGATTATATTTGAGAAAACTGCAGCTTGATAATTGGCATCTTGACACGTTCTCCATTAGTATTTATCTCTGGAAATCAGATTTTGTAGATCGAGAGCCCGTGGAATGAAATCTTTGTTTTTCTCTCTCTCAGAAATGTTAATCTCTGCTTTTGCCTGAAGGCTCGTTACAACAATGATGCATTTTAGTGTTTAAAATTTTGATTGCAACAGTGTAAGTGTAGTTACAGCCAGCTACCAAATATATTTAATGGGTGGGGACAATAAAATCACTGAAGCTTTGCAAGTTGAGACTCTCTAGAAATAACTCTCATATTTCTCTGTGAAGCAATTATATAGCAAATGCTAATTGTTCCCAACTGAATCACTCTTTCTTCCCATTTAACTGCTTCTGCTCACTATATTTTATAATAAACTCTCTCTTAAAAAACCCTGTAATAGTGTTGCTTTGGCTTTGTATGAGAAGTTACAGTAAAGAGAGACTGGCCGCTTTCAATTTTCACTCTCCGAATGCCAGGATTTGTACAGATGGTTGAAAGCAGGGAGAAAATTAGGTGAAAATGTATGGGTTGAGACTGTGCAGGATTGAATATTAGGAAGAGGAATAGGTGTGTAAGGATGAAGAAAATCTAGGTTTTCTCCAACTTTTTTTTCACGTAATTTTCAATAAGGAAAGGATGAGAAACTGCATTAATTTCTTTTATAAAGATCTAAAAATGGTTATGGTTATCACTACAATATAGCGTTTTTATGATAAAAACGCGATCACCAGCTCTTCGTTTGCTCACCTTTGCACAGATAGTTAAAAATGGAAAGCATATGAGTTTCCACCCCTCGAGAAATCCAAATTACTATTTAAAATCACAGCTTTGATCATGTCTTTACGAGACCGTGCTAGGCTGTAGATGAGTGGGTAGAAAATTTGGACGTTGCTTTCCCAATATTACCTGATTTGTGGTACTGCTGCAGTAATACCGGTTAGTACGTTTGATGTTTGATTTGGGAATGTGTAAGGCAAGCCCCAAGTATTGAGATTTCCAGCAGAAAATGTGGTAGAGCTGCTTCTCGGGGTATGGTGGGAGCCCCTTGCTGAAGCATCGTTACCTTATGGAGGACTCGTGACTTGCTTGCATTGAGAGCTGTGTCGCTGCATCCCGCGGATTTAAACATAACAAAGTCTTCAGCATCTGCTGAGAGATTTTTGAAAAGCAAAAGACAACTGCCTTTGCGGTGTGCCAGACAGTACTATGCCAAGTGTCACAGCAGAAAATAAAAAAAAAAAAATTTAAAGGGCACGTTGAATATAGTGTTTACTGAGTTTAGTAATTCAGTACGTTTTAATGTTATTCACTGTGCCTATTCTAAAGCGGTGGTGCTTGTATGATTTTTTTAAAACCACTTATATATTACATATATACCACTTATATATTACATATATACGTATCATAGGCTTTNGTGCTTGTATGATTTTTTTAAAACCACTTAGAATAATTACATATATACGTATCATAGGCTTATGCTTACGAGATTAGAATGACATTTTATGTAACTGAAAACCTCTATTCAGGTGCTTCCTTTACATCCATTTAAATAGTTGTACTGGTTTGAAAAAATAACTGTTTTGTTACAGGAAATGCTAACTAGAATTAGCAGTTTGCTGTTGGTGTAATGGTCCGTCATTTTTTAATACTAAAAATTTTCATGCAAAAACTGACAGCTTGAAAGCCGTGTTCCTGCAAGAACTGCAATGTTTATTAACTGTATTGCAACGTTTATTAACTGTATTATATGTAATACCTAAGACTACTTAAGAATGAGGTAAAAGTAAACATTTTTTACATTTTCCTACTTTCTTTAGTATTCAGGAACATTCGTCACTCACTTTCTTAACTTTATCTGTTTCACTGAGACTTCATATGTGCATTATTGATTGATCTGCGTAGCAGCAGGAGGAGGAGGACACTCCTCTGAGTGCACTCGATTGTAAAAGCCCAGACCTGGATAAGGATCTAAGGAAAGATCCTTCTTATTTTGCAAGCAGCCGGTGCAGCTCTGGAAGCGTGTTCTTCATTCAGATCCCCTCTGAGCAGCTGTTGGCACTCTCCACCGAGAAACTCTCTACGTAGGATTTGCATCCTTTTTATTTGGCAACCTGTCCGCTGAGGTTACGGGGCTTTTTGAATGCTGTTAATATTACAGCTGAGGCAGCTGAGAGCAGAAGGAATTGCACTGCTTTCTTCTGTGGGACCGTATTCCGATATTTGGAAACTGTTCCTGGCAATAACCGTGTAACTCCAGCAGTAGAAGAAAGTGGATTGCTCTTTGGGGTTTGTAATAAGAAGTGGAAATGTTCGCTGGTTCAGAGGCAGCGGTGAGGGGCAGGTGCTCACAGGGCTGCCTCTGCAACGCAGAGCAATACGCCATTCTGAATTTTGGTCGTAGACGTCCACAGTAAGGCTGTAGATAGGGTGTTAGCTCAGATGAGAGGTCAAAGAAGAATTCCAAGTAGAAACTAAACTCCTATATCCAAAAGGCCAACGTATTACTGAAATGGATGAGTAAAACTAATGTCTTTGGTCTGTCTATTCTGTAGGTAAGTGAAGATGCAGACTTCTCAGCTGTTTTGCTTTGGTGCTTCTGTCTAATCTGTAGCTAAATAAAGACTCGAGCTTTTCAGGTCTGTCACTTCACTATCCTTTTTCCTTTGACAGCATTGAATTCTTTCTTATGACACTTCAAAGAAAGACAAGTAGATCTCATTTGACTACTTGAGGATTCTACAGTAGAAGAGTGTAATTGTCCTTTTTCTTGGTTTCTTTTTCTTCTGTTATCCCTTGCCTTATTGGTACCTCATGAGATTTTTAGTGCTTAAGCTGAAATATAGTTCAGTTTAGATTCTAAATTATTATCCCAGCAGATTACTATTTACCTCTGCAAGTGGAGCTTTCTGTGTATTTTACTCATTTTTCAATGCCATGGAGGCAAAACCACTTAACTGAAGGGTTCGGGGAATGCCTCTATCGATGCTGCCAAATACTCAATATTTGAACGTAGCAGCAATCTTTTCTGGCCCCGCGCTGCAGTCAGAGCCGCGTGAGCGCGGAAAGTAAACAACTGAAGTACCTATGCGGGGAGCAAGAGTTATAGGTAAGGAGTTTCTGTTTGGGTTTTTTCCTCTCTCAGGCCGTGCACTAGCTGACACGCTGTGCTGTCCACTAAGCCGCTGCAGCTAGACAGCTGAACCGACATATTTCAGGGCAGTATCATTAACCGAGTGCTGATACGAAAACCCACTGGACGGGATGAATCAGCTTCCATTTATTTGCAGATTGGCAAAATGTCATGTTCCTCCTCTGCTCTTCCTCTCTGAAATCTTTACCCGTCTTTCCCACTGCTCTTCCGCAAATAGCAGCGTGGCCCGATAGCTCGGAGGAACAGGGAGGCTGTGGAGCAAGTCGGCTATTGATTTGTCAGCTGCCTCGTCCAGCTCCGAGGCGGGGAGACGCAGGATGCAGTTTGCTAGGCGTTGGCACCAAGGGGAATTTTTCCTCCTTGGAAGCTGGCGAGACGCCCTATCTCCTCACCGAAGAGATCGAAACAAAACATATTTTTCCTCCTCATCACGCAAGAATTAAAATAATAGACTGTTCTGAGATCTTGGCAAGCGCTACTTTGGATTTTAATGAACCTTAATCACCTTTTAAGGAAAGTAATAATGAAATCCCTTTGAATAAAGCATCCAAATTTGAAATCAAGGGTAGAACTTCTTTCCCCCTGGTTTTGTCCCCTGCATAACGTTACGGTATTTAGCTCGTTAAGCATTCTTGGCACTTGCAAGAAGAGATAAAATGACATTCTGGAGGATATTTCTTTCAGTGCTTAAGAAATCGGATCTCTGTGAAACCGTATCCCGATGACCACACAATATAACCAAATATTAGACCTGTTTTTTCCAAAATAGAAAAGGAAACGCTTTTATTTAGCACCAGTTGCGAGCGAGTCACGTTCTGCCTGGTGAGTTGCAAAGCCGGAATACATGGGTACTGCTGCACTTCTCACTAAGGGTGGCTCCAGGATCCCAAGCCTGGCCTGGGAAGCTGCAAGCCCAGGGAGGGCAAGCCTCTGCTTCAAATTCGGTGTCATGCAGCCGGAGGGGGGAAAGGCTGGCTGTGTTACACCGCCTTTTCTCTTTTAACACCACTTTTTACGATGCTCGGCTTCGTTGCAGGTCTGCTGCGGTATTTTTTTGCTTGTGTGTCACAGCGAGAATTTGGGGTGTGCCGGTCGGCGAGGGACGGGAGCGCGAGCAAAGGTCAGGCTGGGCAGCAGGTAGGGATCGAGGCGCTGGGAAGCACGCCTGCAAGGAGTATATTTGTACGAGATGATGATATTTGGCTTGGGAGGGGAGAAGACAATGCTGTTTGCTTGATGTGTTGGCATGGAAATAGTTACCGCAGCAGCCAGGCTGTGCTGAACCTGTGGAAAATAGAATTGTTTAAAAATAAGTCCTCACGCGTAGTGATTTTGTCTTTCCTTTTATTCCTTTAGCGCAATAGGGAGCAATAGCCGTGGGGTGCAGAGGAAGCAGAAAGGGATGGAAGAGGGGTCAGCGTAAAAGACCAGGACGTTGCAAAAAAGCTTTAAAACAATAGGGGCGCAGTAAGTCAAATGCGAGAGGAGGGTGGCCTGAGTCCTCTTGCCAGCAGACAGCCTGTCCCAGCGCTCAGCAAAATAACAGCAGTCAACCAGAAAGGCATCCAGTCAACTTAGAAAGGCATCCAGACTATGGGCTGTGAAAGGTGAGAGCCGGGAGGTTCTTCCTCTTCAGGCAGATAAGCTTTTAAAAGCTACCGCTTTTGTCAGTTTTCAGCTGATAAAAAAAAATCTATATGCTGTTATTAAGCCTATATGATCTTTGGTGGACATCACAGTACAAGGCTTAAAACCGACTACCTATTTTCAGATACATCTTGAAAGCGTCTTGGGCACATGTAGTTTTTAAAAATTGTCTCAGTGATATGCAATAAAAAGAGAAATGAGAAAGTGTCCGCAGGCGATGAAGAGGGCTCTGCAGAAGCAGCAGCAGACGCTGAGCACCAGCCCTGAGGGCGCACGTGTGCTGCTGTGGGCTCTGCTGGGTCCCTCCTTGGAGAACCCTCTGGGTGAGTCTCGGGTACAGGCTGATGGCAAGGTTGGTTCGGTGGAGCTGCGGAGAGACCTGGGAGCTTGCAAGCTCTGCAAGAACCAGCCAGAATTTAAAAGGTGGTTCATGAAGAGATAATGGAGTGGCGGTGATGGGATTTTCTTCACTGAGGAAAGGGGGAATTTGACTACGAGCAGCGGTAGTAAGGACAGAGCACTGCAAACTCTACAGACCGGCGGCAGGAGCAGTAAATCACCTGTTCCTTTGAATCACAGCAAAGCAAGAGTAAGGTCTGCGAGAGAAACTAAATAGCACAGGGTGATCTTAGCATGCAGTATTTTCTGTGCTCCACGTTAAAAAAAAAACAAACAACCCTGGGCAGCATCTAGTCCTTTGAAAAGATCCTTTTAAAGGAAGGAGGAATGCCATTATGTCATTCATAGTGCCAGGGGCATTTGAAGGAAGTGGAGTTTACCTTTCTCATCTCTGATCTGCCGCAGAAGGATTCTGATTTTATTTAAGAGGGACCTTTTTTTTTCTATAAAAGGGATAGATCTGCTAGAGTAAGGTTTTCCACGAGAACTCCTCAACTCGGGAATTTCCTACGGTTTATAACTCATGTCTAGTATTCAAGAGAATTAATGTTTTAGCTATCCAGACACTGTAAACACTTCTCATTCCTTTCTCTTTCTTTTGGTTAGGGTAAAATTGTAGGGAAAGGATTCGAAATAGTTGTTTCTTAGAAGGGGAGAGATCATTGCTAAGACTGTGATTTAATAGGTTTTAGTATTATTGGAGAGCTGGATATTTTGGAAAACATGCCCAGAACTTCAGATGGCCATTCTAGAATCTGTTTTTAATATCTTTCTAAATTAGGAATTAAAAACAGATGCAACACAAGATTAATTAGTCTCCATGTACTTTCCCTTGTCACCATGCAGTCCTCCTGTGAGAGCTGTATGCCAGAGAGCCAGGAAGAGGGCAGTCTCACCACAAGTAATTTCATTGTACAAGAACAAATACTAATTCCCCAGTTTCCTCCTAAATATAACCATGTTAAATAGAGAATCTCTTCAGGATTGCGTAACTACTTCTGGAGCAATTACAGAAAATGCCTACATGGAAAAGAAACAGGAGGAAAGCATCTGTGTTTCTAGCTTGTCTCTCTACGAGGTTTTCTTTCCTTTTCTGTTAATTTAACACTGATATAACCGTACAAACCGTTTTTCTCTTAAGTACATTTTTTTCTCATTTGTTGTTTCTCTTCCTAAGTGAAATGAGTGGAGTCAGCTCGACAGAGCGAGCCAGCTTTCTGTAGATCAAGGGCATGGGATTTGTGGCCCATAGCTGGGAAACCACTGGTATTAGGTTGTTTATGAAACCTACTTCAGCAGCACGATGACTGGAGAAGGATGTCAGCCCTCGGGAGGGACCAGGCTGGAGGCAGCGCTGAAGAGCGGGGGAGAGAGACATCCCATCGCCTGCTTGACCACAGGCTGCTTAAATCACTCGAACTCTGGTTGAAACACTGACCTCTCCCTGGACAATTAATAATAGTCTCTTCCTGATAACTCTTTGCCCTGCTTGCTACTGAGGAAACAGGATCTCTACCCACTTTATTACTGAATTACATACATGCAGGATTATATACAACAGGTGGTGTGACCTCCACCCTAAACCAGCATTTTTGTTTTCAATAGCCTAGTTGCTCTTTAGATAGAGATACTTAGATCTCTCAGTCAAGACCTTTCAATCAGCTGTTTTCTGCTTCTTGGGGACCTCACCTGTACGCTCGTCCGGGTACGGGGCTGGGTGGAGGGGGCTGGGGCTGCCCCCGGGGCTCCCTGAGCCCTCCTCCAGGTAGAAACACCGTGGGGCAGCACGGGCCGGTAACGTCACGGGAAAGCTGGGATCAAGGAATTGTGGTGCGGGAAGCAGCCGGCTGGGGGATGAAATCAGAAGCCAGTTCAGCAATCCGCTTTTTCAGAAGAAAGCAAGCGAGCCGGCTGAGAGCTTTCAGAGGGAGCCAGAGCAGAGGCCTGGGCAAGGAAAAAAGAAGAAAACCCGGTGGCAGAGCGCTGCCTGCGTGTAGCGCTTTCCTCCTCTGCTGAGGCTGAAAGGGACATGTCTAAATGGGGGTGTGTGTGAAACGCCCTGTCCCGAAGAAAGGGAAGAAAGATCCAGCAGACAACTGTGACCACCCTTGATGCAAGGTGAGGGAAAAGGGGAGCTGTGTGGACTGAGCGTGAAGGGCTCCCCTACCTTGACACGGTGGGCGACCGAGGCAGCTGGTGAGACCCAGATGTCCAGCTCTATCAGGAGTGAAGTTTTCCATTTGAATTCTCATTCTGAAACGGGAAAGAAAGGCTTCCTTCGTGGGAGGCCAGGTCACTTCACAAGGCCTGAAGAGACCAAAATATCCTGAGTGAAAACTTGTGTGTGGTGGCTCTAGGTGTTGGAAAGTTACTTTCTTACACGACACGTTATTGCAGTCTCTTGGATTTGCTCTTCAGGATCATTTGTTGTACATCTCATCTGTATTTTTGCAGCCATAAGAGCTACTCTAATTTTAACATCTGATATATAGAGCTATGTAAAAAGGAAAAAGTAGCAAAACAAAAACAATAACAAAAAACCCCAAACCTAAAGGAGGCTAGTACTATCTTAATTAAAAAGTAGCAGACTGCTTTTTAATTGAGGGACTTTGCAAATTTTTCTCGGAAGGAAGAGGTGGGGCTCACGTTGTTTTGCCCAGATGGTGACTCGCGTGCCAGTTTAATTCACAGGGGAACAAGAATTCATCAGCTGTCTTTCCTCCTGTACAGAACATTTTAATGTGGCTTCATTTCACAGAATATATTTCATAAAATAAAGTTGAACTGCCCTTAGAAGCGGCAGCCCGAAGGTGTGCTTCACCACGCGCTGCTCTCCCAGCCTCCGAATTCCTCAGGAGCCAGAGTTTGGATGAAGACGCGTCTCTTGGCCGCTCTGTTTACTGTCTCCCATTTTCAACATTCTTCTCTTGACCTGCAGTGTTAGTTTATGAACTCCATTACAAATTCCAGTACTGCAGGTCAGTAGATGGAGTAGAGGTTTTAAGTCATTCCAGGCCGGTTTGGCGTGGGGTAGATAGGGGGGTGTGGTTGAATCAGACTCAAGTTAGGTGTGGTTTATCTTGGTTTTGCTCAACTGAAGTGAAACTAAATGACAAGGAAAAACATCCTAATATAATTGTAATTAACTTCTGCCAGGTATGGACAGTAAGGGCCAAAGTTATAATTACAGGAAACTAAAACATTAATGAAGTCGCAGTATTGGAGCTGCATCTGTTCTAGACCTTAAAGTGAACAGTAATTTCCAAGACAATTGAATTAGTATACATTTGTAAATAATTTTCATAATTCATTGCTGAACGGTAACTGTTGCTTATTTCTAAGGCCGTGAACATTTTTAAAGACAGTACTTTCTTACTGTAAACTTGACTTTAATTGTGTTTTTAATGCTGGAGATAGAACTCTTCAGCTCTACATTCATAAAGAACAGTTGAACCAAAAAATCTATTCCCCCCACCTTTTGCTAAAGGCTGGGACAGAAAAACCCATGTGTTCCAGGGAACTGAAAAAGAACACTGGCTCTTCATTTGAAATCCAGACTTCTGTTTCTTGGTTTTATGTGAACCTGAACCATTACTCCACTCTCGTGAGACCCCACCTGGAGTACTGCATCCAGCTCTGGAGCCCCCAATGTAAGAAGGACATGGACCTGTTGGAGCAGGTCCAGAGGAGGGCCACGAAGATGATCAGAGGGCTGGAGCACCTCTCCTCTGAGGAAAGGCTGAGAGAGTTGGGGTTGTTCAGCCTGGAGAAGAGAAGGCTCTGGGGAGACCTTATAGCAGCCTTCCAGTACCTAAAGGGGGCCTACAGGAGAGCTGGAGAGGGACTTTTTACAAGGGCATGTAGTGATAGGACAAGGGGGAATGGCTTCAAACTGGAAGAGGGTAGATTTAGATTAGATATTAGGAAGAAATTCTTCACTTTGAGGGTGGCAAGGCACTGGAGCATGTTGCCCAGAGAAGTTGTGGATGCCCCATCCCTGGAAGTGTCCAAGGCCAGGTTGGATGGGGCTTTGAGCAACCTGGTCTAGTGGGAGGTGTCCCTGCCCATGGCAGGGCGGTTGGAACTAGGTGATCTTTAAGGTCCTTTCCAACCTAAACCATTCTATGATTCTATGATTCTATGATTTGGGGATTGCCAGCTAGAAGGCAAGACAGTCCCATCATGTGTTCTCAAATCTATAGGTGGCTAAACTTGGTAAAGCACTAGCGATTCTTGCTGGTTGTGCAGGACCGCTTATGATTGAAAATAAAAACAATATGACTTGCAGTCTGGTATCTGAAAGTTGGCAGATTACGTGTTCAGAATGTCTTCAGACAGAGGACCAGTCGCTGCCTGCCTGGCTGTAGCCACTGGGCAGAAATGAATCCGCACGAGTGGGTTTTTATTGCCCCGTTTGTCATCCCAGTGCTCAGTAAAGATTATGGATGGGTATAAGGAAATAGAAAAGAAGTCATAAAAATCTACTGGGGTAAACCCTTTTGTAGCGAGAGCAAAAGCCAAAGAGTAGGCAAGCACTGTAATCTTAAATGTCATAAACCTTTAGGTCTACAATAAACTGAGCTCATTTCTATTCTTAGTAATCGATATCTTCTCTTGAGTACCCTGAAAGGGAACCTGCAGAAAGAAAAAGTCAAACACAAATTGCTCTGTGTTTCTTGGATAAAACACTTCAAATGAATTGCAGTAAAACCTGCAAATGAAATGCAGTCATTACGGACTTTGCAGTCAAATACACAAATTTTAGCCTCGGGAAGTTGTTGTAGCACATATCAAACATGTCGTGCATGATCCCAGAGCTGTGTGCGTGTATCCACACGCACACGTGCAGGTGTATGTTGGGTTGAAGCATTCAGGTCTTGGTCGAAGTACTAAAAGAGTAAGAGATGAGAAAGATATTTTTACTGTTAATTTCGAGATATGACAGCACCAAAAACCTGGTTTTCTCTTTTTCCAAAATTGGCATTTTCCATCAGTAAGAAGGACCGATCCAGTATTAGCAGCGACATCTGCGCCTCTCAAGCGCTTTTCGGCTGCGGGTTGATTTGGGTCGGGTTTGGGCTGTCGCGTCCCCTCCGCTGCCGCCGCCACCGCCGCCGCCCGCGGTCCGCCCCTGACATCTGCTGGTGGCACCGCCGCGCTACACACCGGCCACGGCGGTGCGGGGCTCTTGGGCTTAAAAAAATCTTTTGTGAGATTGTCATACTCAAGTTCCATAACCCTCAAAATTATTCTCGTTGTCGTCGTCTTCATCAACTTATTTACATATGCAAAATCTCACACTAATGCTGGACTTTCTGTTGTTCCTGCTTCTAAGTTTCCCTTGCAGAATTCTTGCTTTTGATGACTTTTTTTTTTTTTTTTAAAAAAAAAAGGGGACTGTGTGCATGAGCATTTTTTAAAAACGTGTATCGAATATGTGAGATGCGTTTCAACTGTATTGTGAGGTCTGATGAATTTTTTGAATGCATTTGGCATCTGACTTGCAGCTTTGGGACTTCTGTCATGTTGCAGTGAAGCCTCATAACAGTACAGGCTTTAGCCGCTCATAAATTTCATTTCCTTAAGTCAAGCTTAAAGCAACGTTTTCTTGGACGCTAGACTGCTGCCTCTTATATTTCCCAGGAATTTACTGAGCTGCTGTACTTATATATACGCAGCAGTGGGAAGATAGGTATGTGTTTAATTTAAAAGAAGCTGATGGTTTTGTTTACAGGAATTACATTCTAGTCCTTCATCTCCGTTCCTCTCCACATTCCTTTCATTCAGAGGCTCAGACTGTTTACATGGTCCGCTTCCCTGGCGTTAGCTAAACCCTGGAAAGAAAGAGGATTTCTCCAAAGAGGTCTGCTTGGGAAACTCCCCCCAGATGAATGGTCTGTGTGGAGAGCTGGTGGGAATTTAAAGCCTGAAACTGTCAGCATTAGCGTGGGGTGTTTGGCAGCAGTCCTGAGACAAGGGCTGCTGCCCGTGCTCCGCATGCTTGCTTACTTCTTAAGGTGGCCAAGAATATGGTGTCCTTGGGCCTGGGACATGCTGTAACCACTTACGAGCTGTGTTAGTTCCTTGAATTTCTTTAAAATAAACAAAATCTTTTCAAACACTTTCGCCTCTCGACTCTGACGTCTTGAGCAGGCAGCCCCAGCCAGAGCTTTGCGCGGTTCCCTCTGTTTCCATCAGTGCCAGCACTGTCCTGTTGTACGGCCCTCAACAAGAAGGCTTCAGGCCTGTTTACACCATGTTTTTCCCTAGATTGTATGTATGTAAGGGAGGTGGTCAACCTCATGTTCTTCCTTTGGGCCACCACTGATTTTTCAGTGCCCTCCCTGTGTGTGTTAGCCTGAGTGGACAGAGCTGTACGTTACGCTGCTGTAAGGTGTCCATCCCTTGATGTTACGTGTGGTCTTCAGAGCTCCGTATGTGGTTGAAATTGAAGTACCCTTCTCAGCACTTCCCGTGTCATGTCAACAATCATGTTACTTTTTCCCTTACTGTTTGCCTTCCTCAAATGCCTTGTGAAGATTGTTCAGAACATGTCTATCATCTCCTGTTCCTTACAGAGACCTGAGGCTTTCTCCTCAGACATGGTCATTCCTGAAATGAACTTACTGAGAAAACAGAGTCATGGGTGAGCATTTCAAAGCGCCTTAGCTGCTTTCACTTTTTTGTGCTGGGTCTGGTTTGAGTACAGCCTACAAAGCATTAAAAGCACTGGCCCTAAAATCCAAAGCTGAGGTAATGCCCTCACCTATTAAAAGGATAATCCAGCTCCTCTCTCTTCCTATTATTCTGATGTGGTTTTGATCAAAGTGACGTGACCAGCACTTAGTGAGGCTTTACAGCTCTTGCCACAGTCTGACATGACATGAACTTGCAATTAAGAGCGCATGCTCTGCTAAAGCACAGAACGGGGCCAGCACTGAGAGGGGTTCCTAAACCCCTCCTCAAAGTGAAGTGCCAGAATAATGCTTTGTCCTGTGCAGGGCAAACTTGTCGGAGGGCAGCTTTGGATGGTTTGGGAGAGATTTATTTTGCAACTGGCGTTAAACTGAGGTGCCCACTTACAGGTCTCAGCGTGAGCGCTGGGTGTAGTCACTGGAGCCCAGAGACCGATGCTGCACCCTAATGCACTCACCCACTGCCTTGTGTGTGAAACGGCTGCTTCATTGACCAAGTCTCTGCTGTCTGTACTTGGAATTAAGCATCAGGTACGCTTACAGACACCTGTATGTGGACACCTATAGTCAGACGTCTTAAGCCAAATCCCCACCCTCATCACAAAGTGATCCTGATTTTGCAGCATCCCGAAGTACCAGCGTTTTTTAAGGAAAGTCCATTCCAAATTGCCTCCCTTGAAAAATCATTTTAGTTCTGTGCAGTCGGTAGGTAACCCTGTCAGAAATCCAGTCCTCTTCCATTTTATGGAAAACAGATTTTAAAAAGAAATTGTAAATATAATTTAAGTATTCTTATTTAATTATTTAATACCTTTAAAAGCAGTCATAACTGTAGCCTCTGGACACTCAAAACAATGCCAGTTCAGCTCCAGCATTAGCCCTAGAACTGGAGAATTTCCTGAGAGATGGAATACATTAATTTCTATCATAATATTCAAGAGAGTACTGAACAGGTTGAAAAATCTTCCTCCTTCTTTATGAAAAATGAATCTGTGGTCAGGCAGTTTCCATGGCTGCATATGTAGATATATAGGAAATACATTTCCCTTCGGTTTTTTGCAATGCTGTATTTTACAGTTGTTTTTTGTATATTTACAACTAGGTAGGAGGAAGGAATACATCAAGGTGTTGATTTGAGTGCCTTTCAAGATGAAAAAGAATGAGAAAACGGTCTTAGTCCTCACTAATCGTTGGCTGGTTCTGACAACCCACATCTTTTAGACGCCTGCCAGGTTCAGAAGCTCTGCACAATCCTGCAGTTAACACACCTGGGTCACTCTCCGCTTTCCTCATCTTCCACAAAGTGGAGCTACAGCTGCACTGAGAGAAAGGGATGTGGAAAAACGGTTGAAGCATGAGGAAATAATATTCTGCACTGAAAAAAAGTTGAAGCTTGACAGCTGAAAGTGAAGGGGAGATAATTCATCAATCTAGCTTTGCAGTGCTCTAGATCCAGAAATCATAGAGGCTTCTCATCTTAATCCATCTTGAGTGAGGCAATGAAGTGCGTGTACTGCTTGCACATGGCGTACCCTTTCTTTACCTTGGCACAAATCTTACCCCAGCATGGTAAGAGGTGTTTCTGGTGGGAGACGATGGTTGGTGTTCAAGACAGGGGTTTCATTTACAGGTAGAGCACTGGAACAGGCTGCTCAGAGAGGTTGTGGAGTCTCCCACTCTGAAGACATTCAAAACCCACCTGGACACCGTCCTGTGCAATCTGCTGTAGGTGACCCTGCTCTGGCAGGGGGGTTGGACTAGATGATCTCCAGAGGTCCCTTCCAACCCTGACCATTCTGTGATTCTGATTCTGTGATTCTGTGTAGAAACGGACGGTGGCGTGTACCACACCACCGAGTAGCGGTGACTGGTTTCTACTGTGACTCCCCACAAGATACTGCACAAGCAGCTTTGTGAAAGCTCTAAAAAACTCTTCAGCGATGCTTTACGGCTGAGTGAGCATCCAGATATTCTTGAGGTTTGAGCTGTGTCAGGACCAAAACTTCAATCGCTGCTGCAGCCCCGTGTGGCACATTGTTGACCTGAGGTCAAATAACTGGCATTCGGTTTCTGCCTGCAGAAGAAGGGTAATAATGCTTACCAGCTCATTACTGAAATATTTTTTTAGCTATGATGGTCAAGGTTTCTACAGCACAATGAAAAAAACCAAAGAGTTATTTAAGTTCCTAATTATGAAATTAATGGTATTGTTAATATATAACTCTGTTACATACTGCCTACAAAACTCTCTTCCTCAAGTTCTCAAAGAGATAAAGATTCTTGTCTCCTAGTTACATACATGGAAACAGAGGTAGCAGAAACGTGAAGCAAATTACATAAGATTCCCTGAAATAAAGCCAGTCAGGAGTAAAACCGGGTCATCACAACGTAGCAGCATTCTGCCAGTCAGGCCAGCAATTAGTTAATTAGCCCCTAAGCAGACAAAAAGTTCAATTAACTAGGGTAGAAAGCCTGACAAAAACCAGCTGCAGCTGTGGTTGGGATCAGGGGAGGTTTGGGAAATGCAGCCCTGAACTGCAGAGCAGAAACGACACAATACAGCACATCCAACCGTGGGGTACATAAAAAGGCAGTGTTTCACCCAATTTTTATTGACAGAATCGTGCTCACTGGTGTGAAGGTGAGAAGCTTGGGGAGGTTAAGCCAACACTCTGGCTCAGCTGGCAGGTGAGAGACGATGGTTGATGGAGTCGTAGCTCTGATGGGACTAATGCTGGACATCCCTGAAGTACAGGTACCCTGGGTCCTTGCTATTACTTTTACCAGTAAACCTCTGAGCTGACTCCCTTGTACACCTTTTACGGTGTAGGGGGAGGAAAGGAATGCAAAAGGGGCTGGTGCCAAATCCAGATCTGCCCAAGCTGAAGTCCTCAGCTGCCCCTTGGCAGGAGGTCCCTGTTTTCAGCCTGCAGTTCTGGTGAAGGGGAAGACCTGACCTTATGTCTTTGCTACACGGACTGCACTTATTAAACATGGGAAAGCTGCCTGCCTGTATCCACAAACTAAGCAAATAGCTCACTGCTCCTTACTGACTCCCTGATTTCTGTTACAACGCATAGGGCTACCGCTGGACCGTATTCTCCAGACAGACCCCAGGAATCAGTTATTTCATGGTATTATCCAGATCAGTAATTTCCGAAGTGTGGGGGTTTCTTTTTTCCCCTAATAAGTACCCTGTGGCTGTGTTATCAGGCACGTGTTGAATCGTTTTGCATTGCAAGGGAGAGACCATGTTGCTGCTAAAAAGACCAAACGCACTCCATGGATAACTGTTTTAGATAATTAACAGGATCAAATGTTTTCATATGTTCTAAGTAGTTTAGATGAAAAGGATACAATTCTTGCAGGATTTTGAAAATGATCTAGCTCTGCCAACCCATGTCACAGTAAGTGGCTGTTCTACAATGTGGGAAGACCGATGCTGCAGAGGTGATCAGGAAACGGCATTAATCTTCTCTCCTTTTTTATTTATTCTTTTTTTTTTCATTTTACTTAAGGAAAAGTACAGCAATCTTTAAGGATATGAAAATCCGGACAGCTTTTGAGGGAGATGATTTGGCTGATGATAATACGATAGTTTAGCAGATTGTGTCAATGGTAATTTCAGCTTTGCAATGTTAAAAACAAGGGATCTTGAAGCCCTTTGCTGTGGCTTTGAAATTTAAATAGGTGGCATTTGCAGTTCAGTAACGCTCAGGTGCCCAAACTGTGGAGGAGAAGTCTGTGTGCTGAAAACCACAGGAAAGAAGTCGAACATGGCAACAACGTGAGTGTAAATGAAGCAGGAAAGTGTGAAATACGCTGCGTGACACACTCAGCACGGAATGGTGCACTGCTGCTTACGTGTGGAGGAGACCTACTCTTTTCGGGGTGCTGAGGAACACTGTGTGCCAGCGCCTGTTTGTATTTAACAGCTGCTACTCGAGGAACATGCTGTGTGATTGTGCGGGGACATGAAATATTCTGTTGTGAAGGAGCTCCTCATCTATCCTTGAACATATCAGGAGGGGGAGAGGATTTATGGAGCTGTCACCCAGGAGATAACGAATGCACACACATACCAAAGAAAGTGAAGACACTATAAAACCATTAGCCTGGTGAGCAGGAAAATGAAGGACTTCCCTGATAGTTAATGCTTTTAACTTGCTTATTCTTTCAATGCATTTTAAAATCTAGATTCCGGTGAAGTTTACTTTTATTTCACCTGTGTTGACATTCTGTTTAATGTTTGCTGTCTACTCTGTATCATGTAAACTCTGCCCTTTCAGATAACTGGAAGTAGATACGAGATAGCAGTGTGACCAAAAGTTCGTTCCCCGTGAGACGCCTTAAAGAGAGAACATGAGTCAAACCGGCCTAAGTTGGCTCAAGAGTAGAGCTAGTCCTCTTAGCATGTGATCAGAGGAGAAGCCTTTGTGCTGCCAACTTCAAACAAGGCTGGGAGGAGACCAGCTGAGGCTAATGTGCAGTTCATATTGATTGTTCAACTACCTTGGTTATAATGAAATGGGCTTGCATTATGGTGCTAGGCAGCGAAAGCCTTCGTTCTGTCTTAGGGAAAGGGTGATCGGGGATTTGATGAAGGCACTTGAGATGATGAAAGCCGTGGTGGGAACTGATTTAGAATTTGTGGTGCAGGGGGAAAAAAAAAAGCCTTCGGTGTCGCCCAGTCCATCACGTTTCTTCTCCATCAAAAGTGCTACTACACTTCTTTGAAGTGCTGGCATGACTCATCATTGCTAATAAGGTATAGAATAAGATCATGAAAAAAGTATACTTTACACGAGACATGTACAGAAAGGTATTATATGCTGGGAAGCAGTGAAACACTGCAGCATCTTTGTAATTTATACTCTGAAACAGGTATTAACTGGTTGCAAAGGCTTTTGCAACTCAGTGCTTTTCCCTGAACCCGTGTTCTTAAGAGATTGTTAGGCACCAGTTGTCTCAGAGTGGTTGAATAAACTTTAGAAAGGAAAGGAAAGTTGGCGAAGCAGAAGTGGAGCAAAGGAAGCATGAGAAGAATCAACAGGAGAACAGCTTGTGCTCAGCTGGATTAGGGAACAGAGTAAATACAAAATAAACAGTAGCAAACATGGGATCAAAAGTTTAGTTAGAAGAGATCTTGTGGTTCTATTGGCATCTTGTGGTTCTATTGACATAACAGTGACAGGACAAAACCAAGTAAGACCATGTGGGCTGGGGCTGCATGGCAAGAGACAAAGATTTGGTCCCCTGATCTGCAAGTGATTTCTTTTTCTTCCTGCATTTTTGCCAATTTATTCCCCTGTGTTATCTGTACTTTAAAAAATGTCAGCTGGAGAAGCTTGCTTGCTTTTCTTGCTTGCTGTTGTTGCATTACTAATTACTGCAGATTTAATTATGGTCACGGTGCTCAAACCTTTCAGGCAGCTATTTGTTTGTGTTAAATCTGAGGAGTGAGAGCATTAACCGATTCTCCTCATGACTGGGCTGGAGTGGGAGATGTAATTCTTTGTGGGGGGAAAAAGGCTCTTTTCGGAAGCATGGAGCAAAGCAAGAATGATAACCTGAATCTTCTCAGGTTTTTATTCTGGAGACTTGCAAGGCTCAAACACAAGGCAGCTTGTGGCCTAGGTAGGACTCATCTGCGCTCTGGTACAAATCTGTAGCTAGATACTTTCTCTCTTGTATAGTAGAAGTCTGTAGCTAGGATACATATTTATTCATTTGCCCCACATTTATTTTTCTGTTCATTTATATAAACTCCATAAATGTCTTATGTTTCCCTCAAGACTGGCTTTTTTTAGATTTGCTTTTCACAACTGCTTCCTGCCAAGGACTCTCTCAATTCCTTTTTATACCCTGTGTTTGAGCTACAAAGACTTACCTGATTCAGCTGCCATGGAGAGCTTTTTACTCTATACCAGATCATATGATGGCTTTTAAACAGGGTAGTATTTTCCGGTTTTCCAATAGGTATTTTTCAAGGCTTAGGCTGATTTTTTGAAAAGCACTTTGAGAATTTTGCAGGGAGGGTGCTCTGTCCCAGTGGCAGTAGTCATTGCAATGGAGAAATGCCCTCGCTGAAGTCAGGAAGCAGCCTGGCATCTGTACACAGTGCTGCACTGGGACACGTAGACATATTCTGTGGATGTGTGAAGCATGTCTACAACTAAACGTATTCCAGATAACATATATGAAGTCTAAATATGTATATGAAGATAGTAATTTGAACATCCTTTGTGTACTCCCACTTCATCATAAGCTTTCGTTACATTCTTAGAGACTACTGAGAAGAAAAATCTATTTTTTCTATCAGCAATTCCTGTACGGAAAAGAGGTTCTGCCTTTATTTTCCTTAATGACTTGACCAGCTCTCCTACCTTCTCTTCTTATGTGAGATCATCTTTACAGACATTTTTGTATTACTGTTCACAAATCTCTGCAGAATATTTGGGTGATCAATAACATTTGAGTTGAAGTGCCTGTCTGGGATTCTCAATACATGGCATTAGAGATGGCTTCATAATTCAGATGTGTTCCAGCTGAAACAATTTTACACCATAGCTAAATTTTGTCAACTGATTCATGTTTTCTAGATCATTAATAAATATTCATTTGCGACAATGAACCTCTTAGCACCCCTCCCTTAATCTTATACTATGTTGAAATTTGATGATTTAATCCATAAAAAGGTCTCTATCAGTCACTCTGATTACTTAATTTCCTTGATAGCCTTCCATTAGGGCTTTTGTGTATTAATCAGTGTCAGATGATGGTGTATGGTTGCAGAGGAGTGAGTGAAACTCTATGGTGTTTGTTGAAGCAAGGAGTTAAAGCCAATTAAACAATTTAGCCACTTATTATCAACTTTGAAGAGTTGCCTTAGAAATTCTTAACTGAGTTAAACAATAGAGGCAACCTTGTATTTGAAAAAAAGAATATATATGAAAGCCATTTTGACTCTATGGATGTCACAGAAACTGTCTCCAAAAAAATTGGTTTAATAATATTGCCAGTTTCATGAAGAAAAATGCTATCTTGAGCGGGATGCAAGTTACTGAGCCTCAGAGTCTGTCTTTCACCAGAACGAGTGGATGATAACATTTCTGACTAAGTGTGAAATAATTGACTTCAGCGCTGCATTCCAGGTTCCAACCTGTCAGGCTTTCAATCAGGATTTAGAGCCAGAGATCCTCCTCCTCCTTGTGATGAATGGTCCAAGGGAGAAGACAAATATAGCCTAAGCCCAATCTGGAACTCTTCAATGACAGATCCACGTCAGGGTTTTCGAACAACCTCTTGGTGCCAGTGGGCGCTGCTGCTTACGAAAGAGTAATGAGATCTTCTAGGCTAAGGTACACGTATGTGAATACAATAAATACAAGGAGAGAACTGTCCCCGGGCTCTGGGAGAATGTGAGCAAAATTTGGGAGGTTTGTGCAAGATCATGGGATAATAGTAGAGCAGAGAATATTTTGCCACTTTTGTGCATTGGCCTTTTGTTCATGTGAAAAACCGATGTCGGCTCTATTTGGTGTATAACATCGGTGCATCGCCTACTGAGTGCTTTCCTTGTTGTAAGTAATAAGAGAGTGTACAAAGATATGAAACGGTTGACAGAAATTAAATGTGAGCTGCCAAACTGATGAGACTGGTTCTGTCAGAAGATGAAACTCTTCTGTTTTGATTTGGGTTTTTTTTTGGTCTAAATGGCTGTTCAAAATCTCAGTATGTCATCGCGCACTGCATGCATGGAATAAAAACTATACTACCTGCCCCCTCCACCTTCACCCCAAAAGCTTGGAAGAACTGTCTTGACTTCCTCAACATATTTGGCCTCTTCATAAACTTTAAGGATGTCTAGATCATTCCCTAGTTTGTAGAACTTTCTTTTTTTGTGTGGAATACAGCATAATCTTGAAATAAATCTCTTTGTATAGCTGTTGTGTGTGAAAATTTTGCTGCTGGAGTCAGCCAGAAAGTACCGCACAGAGTTACTTTCTTCACTGTATTAGTTTGTTGCATACTTTTGAAATTACTTTTTCGTGCAATATTAAAAGTATTCTCCACATTGAATATAAGAAGATTTACTGCATATAGGGTAAGTGTAACTAAGACTGGCTAAAAGTTCTTGTGGTATGTATCAAAAATCCCTTTTTCATACTTTCTTTAATGCTTCGATGAACAACAGTGTCTAAATTGACACTGAAAATAGAGGCTGGACGTGAATTTGGTAGATGTATGTTCTGGAAAGCAGGTCAGTATGTGTATAAGAAAGTGAACTGGCAGCCTGGAGTGAAAATGCTAATGCATAAATAAATAAGGGAATTGACTGTTAGACTAATCAGAAAATATAATGTTCTAATTCTTGCTTTGCATAACTAACAGGCAATTAACTTTGACTCACGATGTGAAAAGTGATCGAGAGACGTAGGTCCTTTGCTTTGGTAACAGTCTGTCAGTTGGGAAGAATGTTTTTCTTGACAGTTGATTAGGGGTTAAATGAGCTGAATAAAATTGGTAATTTTTGCTGCTCTCCCACTTAGTATAACAGCTATTATATGAAGCATTTTTCTTTACATTAGTTGTAATGACTGGCTTTAACTGATTAGCCCTGTTGGAAGAACTGGTTTTGATTGACAAAGATGTCATTTTGGTATTCTCAAGATCTGCAAAAGTGGGTGGTGCATATTGAACCTGGATCAAAGTATTTTTATTTGTTGACTTTGATAGATTTGGGTCTGCTTTTAAGCAAACTGCTCCTCTTAGGAGCTTGTACGTGCTTGGTCTGATCATGTAACAGTTTAGATGGTGAAGAAGGGCGCAGCAGCATCTCATACCTCCATAACGTGGTACCTGCCTTTATCTATGGGGGACTACGTTGCACCACAGGATTGTGACCTCAGCTCCTGCAGACCAAAGAGGCATCACCTCACAGCAGATCTGTAAAGCCACAGACACAGATTCCAGCCATGGGCAGTTTTGGAAGAGTAACTGCTTTCCAAATCACCCGGAGATGCTGGCCTGCTCTTGTGTGCTGAGAGTGGCATCAGTCCATTTGGTGCTCATTGACTTCTTTAGATGATGGAAAAAAAATAGCTGGGAGAAAAGCAGACACTTTCTGAGGAGTGGCAGTAGGGAAAGGGGTTGAGCCTGAAAATATTTACAATGAGCTCTAACTTGTAGTAAGGCCTCGTGTAACAACAGTTGTGGTTAAACTGGTGCACATCAGTAATTACTACAGTGTGGTTCCTGAAAAGTAATGGGCATAGTTATCTTCAGACTGGGGAAAAAGCATGGGTAGCACGGATTGCTATTGAAAATGGTAACATAAAACAAACATGGCTACAGGTTTGTGGTGGTGGTGGTGGTGTTTTTGAGCTGTTTCTCTTCACAGGCTCAGAAACATAAATTGTTTCATAGCACAATATTTTTCAATCTTTTTTCGTTTTGTGGATCCACTTCCTCCCACACCTTCCCCCTCCCCCCCAGTGTAAGCTCTTATTTAATGATCTTCAGTCTACAAGAGGCTTGATTTTATGGCCAGCTTAGAAATAGCTCTTGAATGAAAACTTCAACCCCAGCTCTAACACAATTGGCTTGAAGAGTACTGATGTGTAGGTAACTACTTGGAGTTTTTGTCATGGTATAGAAACTAGTCCACGTTTTGATAGAGAATGATGTTTTTGGAGGCAAATAATCAGGCTCTTGGGAAAACAAGGTACTAGTTCTTCATCTGCAATAGAGGTGGAGAATTCATCTACTGGAGCGCTGCTGGCTGTGACTATCTTACAGCGGACCATACTGATGAAAGTGGCTTTTCACAGCCCCTCGAAAAGTGCTGTGCTATTACACTTGCGACACTTCAAAGTTTATGATTGCACCAAAGTCCTAGAGTGAAATGTCTTTTCAAAATTTTAGATCAAAGGAGCAACGCTAGAACATCAACAGGAAATAAAACATTTTTATTGAATATCTGTGTAATATGTATGTTATTTTAACGACAATTGGAAAACTCTACTGTGGGAAGTCACTACACAAAGTGAAACAAAATATAAACCACCTCATCAAAAATGAAGGTAAAATACGGCTAAAGTTGTCAGCTCGCGGGCCACGAGCGATATGGCAGGATAAAACACCCCAAACATTTCTACAAGATACAGAGAAAACCCACACAGAGAAACACTCAAGCAGGCAGTAAATATACACAAAGGCAACTAGGATCTTTCTACAGCATCAGATTCTAATACTTCACACAGCTTTGTCAGAAAGGTACATGTGGCTTCTTTGAGGATGAAAATGTCATCTTGGTCACATGGCAGGTTCAGTCTCTGAGAATCATCGTACCTTACAAACCCGTTCTACGGTGACGTTCAGTCTGGCAGTGTAGGAAGAGAAAGCATTAAGAATACCTTAACACAATGAGTCAGTCTTGGCAGTTTGAACCTGCAGCTATCCTGAATGAACAACTGAAAGTTGGAGACCATGAAGCTCTTACGCTGGAAAGCTGACTGTCTACTTCTCTTTGGTGGGGTTTGGTCCTTAAGGTTAAGATTTTAAAGTATTCCAGCTTGATGCTTTGCATGTATGCGCCTGTTTCTATCAGAAAATGTCTCACTTGTGTTTTTTCCGTGTTTCGTGTAAAAAAGAAAGAAAATGGGCCTTGCTATTCTCACTTTTGGAGGTGGGGAGAGATCCAGGCTTTCATCCGCCTCCCACTTCTTGGCTGCTTCTTTTACCCCCAGTGTACTGAAAACGTCGGTGCTCGGCCATCGCTGCACTGCCCGCTCAGGCTGTCACACCTCTCCCGGAAGCAGAGCCTCGAGGGAGGCTGTGAAATTTAGTTTTCAGTACACAGGTCTCTGACTACATTCGTCTTTGTTCTTTGTTCTCAGTAATTTCTTTTGGCTGCGACCGATAAGAACATTAACGGTTAGCCTCTCGTGCCTCCCTCCAAAAGGTACAGCATTTCCACATTTCTGGGGTAGTCCGCATGGCTGAAAATAATGAACTCTTCAAAGCATTACAAATATATTCACAGCTTGGCAAGATAAGCGAGGGGCCTCAAAGGACGGTACATGAGATAGAGGTGATGCCCTAAATGACTTGATGAGATGGTACAAGCNGGGGGTGGGGGGGGGGAGGGAGGTTGGAAATGTAGAGTATTGCACAGGGCTTGACAAAATGCTGCGTGGTCAACCCATTCGATATAGCATCCTTGTCCCCTGCATAGCTCTCCAGTTCTAAATTGGTCCATAATAACTAGAACTGCTTGTGCTACGCATTCCTTCGGCAGTGCAGTAGAAGGGAATGGCAGTATTATTACAATATCACTACGGAATAAATTGATTGCTATCCACTGAGAAAACTACATTTCTAAGCACACACGGCAGTCACAGTGATACACAGAGCAGTCTTTCAAGACTCTTATGGAATGACTAATAGCTTCATAATAGTGCCATTTACTACATAATAACATTGAAAACATTTAAAAACTCCTCCTGAAACGAGCATCTAGTATACAGAAGAGGTTGCTTCAGTTTTCTAGAACTTGTTCTTTGTTTTCACTTTTTTTAAAGGACAAATTAAAACTTAAGTATAAATAGTATATAAAAGGTCACTAGCTGTTCTCTTTTGGCTTACTTTGAAGTGCATTTAGAACTATGGCTAAATTTTGTCATCTTCTGATGGGATTACAATACTGTCTGTTTACCATGAAACTATTTTGTATAATAAACTCACACGGCTGTGTCTAAAAAATATTCTGCATTCCTTCTAATCTGAGTTAGTATAATAAAATATTTTGTTACAAAGTCTAATGTGCAAACTCATTATAATGTGAAATCGTGGATGGAATTCACAGTATGCAAATTTTGTATAAAGGTGATAACGGAGAGCTACTCTTGTTTTCATGGCAGCATTTCGCTACTGCTGCGTCTCCCCCCTCCCTTCCCCCCTCCCTGCACAACCTCTGCAATGGTCTTATTTTGTATGTTAGATGAAATCGTTGCCTCCTATGGAACTGCTTCCTCAACTTTCAATCTAAAGCCATTTCAGTCTGTTATGTGGTTGCTTTGGAATATATACAAAAAAATTATATCCTGGCTACGTCTCCTTGAGGTCAGCCATGGAGCTGCTCAGATCATGCTAAGTTGCCTGTGAAAGAAGTCTACCCAATCGGATTTGCCCCTCCAAGATTCACTGTGGACGCGTAGCGTGTTATTAGGATGGTCCAGTTGAAAGCTCAGATTTAAGTTGTCCTTTAAGATGTCAGTGTAACACTACTAGTGCCTTACAAGTTGGAATTTTTTTTCTGGAATGCAGACGATACAATAGTTACCCTATAATATATTATCAGCTCTCCTATATCTCAGTCAATTTACATAATTTAAAATAGAACATCTTATTAAAAACATCTAGATATACACAGATTAGGAAACGCTTACAACATACAAATACACAAACTAGAAATAAATTCTCAGCATACTGGTGTATATATACAACTGTGTGATACAATAAATAATTTCTGTCATGCTCTATCTACACATCATATTGCTTAAAAGAAGAGTAGATCTGGGGGGGCAGTGGTGAAATGAAGCGCCTTTAGAGGGCTCTCTACATTTAAATCTGTGCAAATTAAAATGGGAATTTAAAAGTACAACTGATCTGTGTCAGGAACACATGGCTGGAAATGAAAGGACCCATATTACTGAGGTATTTACAGATACTGGCTAAAGAGCACTATGTGGGCAAATGCAGAAAGGCTTCTTCTTCTTCTTCTTCTTTTTCTTCTTCATAATTTAATTTAATTTAATTTACTTCTTGACTGCCAGCATGGCATCTACCTCCTCCTCGGGCTGTAAGGTGTGCCACTGTGCAATGGGCCGCCGGGGGTTGGCCAACATGTCTGACCAATGCCGCAGCTCCGCTCCGGTGCTGTTGTAGCCCACAAAGACTTTCCCGATGGCATCGTTCTTGCCAATCTTGTCATAGTCCAAAACAGTCACAACTATTTGCACTTTCTACAACGAGATAGAGAAAGACCAGTGAGCGTGACAGTAAGGGGAAGGTGGGCAGGGATGAATCTTGGGACAGACAACGACAATGGAGACTCCATGGAGGGGGTAAGTGTGTGACAGCCACAGCAGGTTCCTGCAGCGAGAAGCAAATTCAAACTTTTGTCTTTGCTTCTTGTGAGCCTTCCAAATAAAATTAAGTTCATATCCTCCCTGTTAGCTTGAAACTTGCCCCCTTGCATCAAAGAGATCATCATATGGGAATCAATTTTTTCCTTTAACAGACTAACCACCTATGGATTTTTTTTTTGTTATTGAAGACTTAGACTGCTAGAAGGCTGTAGGGCTAAAAGTGAGATCTTAAGGTAAGCTAAGGCAAAAGTAGTGCAATTTAACACATCATTATTGTTTAAGTAAATAAGTAAAAATTAGGTAAAATTCAGAAACAGCTCTACCCCAAGTTAACCTTTGCAGTGGTGTACTCTATTCTGTTAACTGCTTTTCTGCTTCTAAACAACTCCTACCCATCTATCCAGCATACTAATCAGTTATTTTCAGATAAATTCAGAAGACAGCCCTTATGGTTACCACATACATACACACACACATACTCACCTCTGTGTGTGTGCGTGTGCACATCTGTAAGTATGTGCGTATACTGTGTATATTCTATATATTTATGAAGGAGTCTATAAAACAGGCTGCACACTCAGGGGAGCTGGAAAGAAGTATAAACCCCACTGTCTCGGGGCTCTGACACACCGGCACTGCCTGTGACTGAGCCAGTGTTGGAGTGCCACTTCTGCTGTAGGAATGGTGACCTCTAGCAAACAGGGTTAAACTATTCCCACAAAATCTGCGCGAGCCCATCTGTCACAGCTCATAGACAATTTTCCATTCACTTCGACTGGGGCACACTGGGAGGTGATGTTCAAGCCAAGCATTTGCGTATGCACTTGCGTGCACATTCCTCTCCATCAGGTCATTAATATTTGTCGAAAGAGCACAAACAGCTATTCCTTCAGTGGAGTCGTGTTCTTCCCCAACAGCACCTAAGACGTTAACAGCCTTGGGCTGATTTTACTAAACTGTAAACACTTCTCCTTAGGGAGCTTTATTTTTAAAGATGAACATACAGTTCTTTTCCTGATTCCTTTCTATCCCATGGTAAATACACACAGCTTCTTATTCTGGTGTATTTCCTGAACTGGAGGAAGAACTGCCGTGGAACACATTTCTTCCAGAAAAATTTTTTATTCTCAAGCATCAGGTTTTTAGATTTAAGGTTTTAAATATAGGTACAATCTGGATTTCTTACCAGAATGGTTAATTTCAGTGCTTGCAATAGGATTATCTTTTAAAAGTAACCAACTCTTTAAAGCATATCTGCAAGACCAGGCTCATGAGGTCTATTTTATAGAGTCCATTCCCTTACAAGATTGTACAATTCACTGAGCCAGAGAAAGAGATGATTCCAACAGGCACTAAAGTATTTATATAGTTGCTGATGACAAAAGTGTACATCAAACTCAAGACTGTCTCCCCAGAGTACTCATGATAAAAGGCAATACCCTGAAGCAAGTATTTCTAGATGCCAGAATGATGTTTCAGTGTTGCTGTTTGCAATATACTCACTTTTAACGTTGATGGTACCCCCCCAAATGAACATTTATGTTTTAGATGCATGGTACAATCAGAGATATAAAAAGTAAGCATGAGACTATTATTTTACGCTACAAAAAAAAGTTGCCTGCTGTACCTAGAAGCTTGTGGGCTAGTTACAATTGGATTTTTTTTTTTTTGGTGTTAATCATAAGACAACAGTAAGCACTGTAAACAAAAGACCCTTTTCCTTGCTCTATAAAGACGTAAAAACAGCTAGCTCAGATGAACAACTCTAAGATGATTTTCATCTCATGGTCTCTGGCTTAAACCTAGAGAGAAAGGTGAGCATCTCTTTGCCTTTGTACCATACATTAAAGGAACAGCTGCACTGCAAAATCCAACAGGTGCTAGTAGGAAGCAGCACCTCTGCTAATAAACACTTGGATTAGCAGTTTCTTCAGCATGATTAGGCATTCTTTGGACTTAAAGGGCCTGGGGATGGTCCTAACTACCTATGGAGGTGGTCTGTCTTGAAAGTGGCAAAATGTGCTTGATCTGCCTGTAGCAATTGAATTTGACCTCCCAGTGGTGTTCTCCCATTACCCTTAAAGACATCACTTTCTTTCCTTAAGAGCCAGAATCCATAGTCACTATTAAATTGTTAAAAATGTTAATGTTTGACCCATTTTAAATTACAGAGGTATACTGCATTTGAGCTGCTTTCCCTCCATGAGCTCTCTTGCCTTCTCTCTCCAACAATCAAGAAACTTGTATAACCATTATTTTTTATTTGACTGCTTAGTGACTTTTACATGAACTACCCAAAAGTCACAGTGATTCTTACCATATTAAGTCTAAATAACATTTATAATGTGTTTTTCTAATGATGAAATCACTTCAGTAACCATAAGGAAATAACTTCTAAATATAGTTTTTTATAACTAACTCCAAAATACGCTGGCATACGACCAAAGTCCATAATTACAGATTTTAAATTGAGGCTATATACTGAAGTAAATAGCTATAAAGTCATTCTAATAAAGTTATTAAAAAAAAAAAGCAAAAATTTAAACAGCTAAACCACAATACTTTTTAAAGGGCCTATATCCACCTTATAAAACTGACTTAGGATTAGAAGGCAAAATGGCCAAGTACCTACAGAATGCACTTACCCATGCCAAAGCTCAGATCTGGTAACTTGGAGGTGCCCACTGCAGTTCCCTACTCCTGTCTCTGTTTGGAAATCAAGACATACATTGCCTAAATTGCCAGAGAGGCTCGATTTGATTCATCTTTTTTTGCCTCTGGGTCTTTGATGCTTGTTATGAGATCTTTCACAAGCAGACAGAGCTGCTTTCATTAAAATCAATGGGAATTAGGCCCCACTGGATTTCTCACTTTTTGATTCCTAGAGTCCATAGACACCTGTACATGCCGTGGGGCACGAAGAAACTCTAAATGGGGTAGTCATGCATCCAAGTCACTACTCCTACTGGCTCACCTTGTCTAGTTTTATTATCTTTGTCAGTACCAAGTCAATAAAAACCAAGCACACAGCTTTAGTTGAAATGTAGGCCTTGGCTCCTGGGCTTCTCTCCAGTACAGTTGCTATCAAAATCCAAGATGCAGAGTCTCAAAACCCATACCATGCTCTCATCTTAATTAAGAGGGGGCTCCCCATTTGGCCCGGGCCATTTTTACCCATTTAAACTTTTAAACTGCAAGTAGCAGGCACCTAACTCATACCTAGACCTCTCTCACAAACCACAAAAGGATGTATTCCCAGACTATTTTAATTATGGCCATTCAAAGTGGGAGGCCCCTGAGAGTCCACTTTCCACACACAGCTGCCCCCAGAAAAGCTATTGTCTTGCTTAACATCTCCATGGTCATAGGGCTCCGTGGGTGGGCATGCAGTTATTTTCTCTTCTGAGGACATTTAAACCAATACAACCTCCCTGACAATGTATGCTCTAACAAGTGAGCAAAATAATTAAATAGTTTAACACTAATGGTTAAGGCTTTAAAAACATGGAGGAGGCCTGTACCAACTGATCTTTATGTGGTTTACACTACCTACATCAGACCAGAGACCAAAGTCTCTCCCTTTCCAAGTAAACCACCCAACTGAGAAGCGATCTTATGCTCTGTGGCCAACCATATACTCATTATTTATGCAGAAATGAGTGTTGCACTCCCAACACAAGCCATAGGCACAGGCGACAAGAGTACTTGCTTACGGCATTGAAGATACCAATTTAAATTCACTTAGGGAGGAGAGTGAATTGGATGAAGGTTTCCCACATGCCTCCTGCACCTCTCTCTTGGGAGAAAAGGCTAATTAACATCAGAGGTTAAATCTCACTCACGTGAGTGAGAGATGATTTGCCTCCCAGTAGCCCAAAGGTAGGTTACTGAGTCCCTGAAAAAAATGACAAAATGCCTTGTCCTGGTATTTCCCACTGCTAATGTAGGTGACTTCCAGCTCACTGTGACGACTTCTGACACCCCTCGTTTTAGGCACTGAACTCTCCAGGAGTAGCACCTGGGCAACTGCTGGAGCTCCCCTGAGGTGCCAAGAGAAGAGGTACTGCAGTACTGACCCCTGAGACTCTCAAATGACTTTTTCCAAGGGATGTAGGAATCACTGAAAGAGTTTTCATGGTGTGTGGCGAATAACTGAAAAAAGTTGTGATTAAATTATGTGTTTTATTCAAGAGGGATGCTGCAGTGCTTTCAACAAACAGGACTGATAAATGCACAGGAAACACATTTAACAGATGATGCCAATTTATTATTTCGAATAATTTCAGGAAAATTGCTATATATGCCTTTTCTTTTATCCCTGTACTTTTTTGCTGGCACATTCCTTTGCTATCTCCCCGTGGATTTTTTTTTTTCAAGAATCCACTGCTGTTAGCAGAAAATGTCAGTTATCCATTTCTCACTGATGAATCAAAGCTTCATAAGTACTGTGCATTTTATCATTTCCCTCTTGAAGCAGTCACACTCATCTAATGTAGCACAGGGCTGGCACCTAGGTGCTAATGAAGGCATGCACACGTGATAATTAACAAGATTCCTGTTAAATATTTATAAGGGCTGAGAAATGGAATGCAGAGGGAAGACAAAACACTGTTTGACATTACCTGAATTTGCTCGAATGGTACTTCAAAGCTGAAAGACTCGTTGTAGTAGGGATTCAGAGTGTTCTTTTTAATTGTAGTCTTTTTCTTCTTCAGCCTCTTACCGTTCTGCATCAGATGGATCTTCACATAGGGATCTAAGTAATCAAGAGAAGAGATAGAGCTAAGAAGGGTAGTTCAGTGTCTTTTCTGCAGATTTTAATCCCCCACATTTAAGACTCGATGCAAAGAAAAAAAGAAAAAAAGTAAAAACCTTCAGCAACAAACAGCGTGTATTTAAACAAAGTCCTAATTTTCACTATAGAAAAACTCCTGAACAATTGCGAATTGTTCCTCATGGAAAAATGTACAAAACATTTATTGCATTATCTCCTTAACATCGTGAAGGATGGATAAATTCCCACCTAACTTTGTTCCGTAGCTCATTAACCATCCTGGAAATGTTTATACTTTAACATTATTTATTTACTGCAAACATTTCTTAGCAACGGGGCTGTGGGGTGGTTTTCCCAAGAGCTGTGAGCGCTGCTGAAAGCACGGATGGCGGGCACAGGGCTTGGGTGGCAACAGCCCGGCCACTCTTCCCATCGCTCCTTGGGCAGGAGCTGCACCGTGGTTTTCCCATCCTCTCACCTCCCCAGTGGGCTGTGACTGACACAGCGCAGTGTCCGTGGGTCTGGCACAGGGACAGATTGCATGGCAGGAAGAGATGTTTTGCCCCTTAAATACCAGTTCTCTATCCCAGTGCTACATGCAGCCAGAGTAAGGTGCAGGCCATGGTATTGGTATAAATTATGAATTGTTTTTGCTACTCTCTATTGAATTCCCATTGTTATTTTGTACAACCTCTGGTGGCTAAGTAGCAGAACTGATTTGGTACCTAATCAGGTATTCCTCACGCAAGCAAAACTCTCACGGACATTACTGCTGTGAAGTGGTATCTCAGGGGTTATACTTGCAACAGAAATTTTGCCTGCTTAAAAGAATAGCACTGTCAGTCCTTAATCTGGTACAAAAGCCATGTTCCCATCTAGAGGATGAATGAGCAGTTCTTCCATGGTGGTGTTAATTAGCAGTACTTTCACTGAGCTCAGTTATTTCTCTGTTTAGGCCAACCATGAAGCACCATTTGAAGCATTGCAAGCTCATCCTTTTCAACAACCTTTATGGTACTGTCACCAAAATTTGGGTAGGTACCTCTCTTGGCTTTAGGCAGCTGAACTGTGATATAGGTTAAGGCAAACCTTCCCTCTAGTGAGCTGGTAGGAGCTATGCAAGGTGCCAGCCAGCTACAAGTCATCTGTGGCATAAATTAAGAGAGCCTGAATGCTAACTATCAAAGGAAAATGCTTCTCCTTTCCCTCCTAAGAAAAGGATGGGGCTACAGAAGAAGAATGACAAATGAACACTGAAATTAAATATTATCACTATGAACAAAATATGCTTTATGACTCTGCAATGAAATTCATGTTCAGAATGTCTGAGAAGAGTAATTGCATTCTGCTACAGTCAAAATATGCCTTACTGTGGAAGACCTGGGAGTTCAGGACAGTTAAGTTACTGGAGTGACTCGATCACGGTCTACAGTACCTCTGAAGGGAGCATAATTTTGGTACTGGACTCTGCAAGCCAGCAGACAAGGGTATAATGAGATTCAATGGCTGTGAGAAGAAACTAGACAAATTCTAACTTAAAAATAGGCACGTACTTTAGTAGTAAGACTGAAAGACCTGGAATAGCTTCTCAGTGTTTGTGGTGAACTCTCTGTTACAGAGGGTTAAGATTCCTTCTCCCTCAAAAGACTCAAGTTCAAATAGAAATTAAATCTGGGTAGGTTTATGCTCCAGGCTAGACAGGGGATTGCAAGGGTTGCTTTTGGGTGCACAATGCATGAATTAAGGAGTATCATGTGAAGAGCAGAAATGCTAGCAAAAAGCCCACAGAGTTCTATTTCTTTCTGAATACTGAGTTCACCATCACTGCATACAGGATTTGAAGGCAGAAAACAGGTACATCTGGACTCCTTCAACATTAGGTGATGCTTAAGAAACGCTCACACACCTTATTACTTTTGCTGAGGTTCCATGCTGAATGCGCAATTGTTTTGGCATGCAAAATGACGTTTTAGGTATAGTTAGGACATACTAAGAAAGTTCAGTACTCAAAGAGCCAGTGGTAGAGTGTTAAGATATGGAAATGAGGTAAGATGCTGTAAAAATAAAATTTGAGTAGCTAGAGTGAGCTGGGAGGCTAAACAGTGCAGTAATACATTATTATTAAGGGGATTAGAACTGAAGAATTCTATTAAAATAAATGCAGTCGATATAAGTCAATCCTTTACTGACCTGTGAGTCAATCCTTTACTGTCTGTGCTTGTGCACAGACAATATACACAGATCTGATGATTATTCATATGCCCACAAGGAACAGTATAGTAATGATTTATATAGCAATGCAGATATATTCCTATCTTGATAAACATTCCATATTCGGAGAAAAATATTTTTAACTTAGAATTCAAGCGTATGTGAATGCTCAGGGTCTACGTGTAAATGCACTTTAAATTATTTGCTTCTGTTGACTTTCTAGAATTTCTGTCTTCAGGCTGCTTTTAGAGCAAAATCTGACCCCAAATAACTTACGGCCATGGGACAAGGCCCAGAAGCTAGGTTTCTGTGGTTTCTTTTTCACGTCCTGATCAGCTGCTTAAGTTTGTCTGCCTGGGGATTCGCGTTAGACTCAGTCAAATGCCTGTTTTTTAGCAGGAAAGATCCAAGTGGTACCAGATCACCACAGTAGTGCAGAACTGTCAGTGGCAGAGGTCCCAAACTGAGCACAGAAGGGCACATATCATATGATACAATATCCTCATTTTTTTTCATCCAAGGGTAGAATTGTCATGCCAAGCCAAATACAAATTGAATATCACCTAAGTGAAATCATGGTCCTTCTCCTCCAGTTTCAGAGGAAAGTATTAAATAAGTTTACACATCACAAACCCACTGAAAATCACAGCAGGGTGTCCAGCTCAAGTAAGCGGATGGGCCATTAGAGATTTCAACCGAGTTTCTCCTCATTAGATTGTACATCCACTTCCTATTTCTTGAAGTATCCTGGTCTTTCCTAGTTCTTCCCTCTCTTCATTCTTCTGTGTCTCATATACGAACCCCTCCACCAGTTAAATTATCTCCAGTTTCACTCTCTCATATCCCATGACATTATCCCTAACTCCCTCAACTCGCCAGTAATCTATTTGCTCGCGATCTACACAGACAACCTGATACCTAAGCACAGACTTTCTTGCAACTTCATGAATAAATTTCTGAAAAAGACAGATTCTCTTCCACCAAATAACAGAAGCTGAACTGCTTGGAGTCAATTATTGGAAGAAGGCAGGATAATCAAAAGAAAGCAGAAACTCTGGGAAGTGCCAGTCCCCAGTGATTTTTCTGAGATAAGGTTTAGTGCTAATGGAAACAATTCTTCTCTCTACTTGTAACATTAACATCAGTGTTGGCACCGTTACTCATGCTGAGTAATACTTTTATATGTAAATAGTCTCACTGAATAAGTGAGACTACTAAAGATGACAGAACTGATATTACAGCCCAGCAATGACAAATTGTCTGGTAAGTGCATAGCCTGGGCAAAAAGGGCACAATTCTTTTGACCAAGTACAAGTGTCTACATCTGATGCCAATGAAAATAAATAAGCATTTGTCTTTATGTACTCTGGACAGTTATCTCATTACAGAATAAATATCTGTCTTTGGTCAAATAAATTGCACCCCAAAATATTTATTTCTCTCCACCGATGCAAGATAGCCTATTCGCTTTCATGTAAACAGTTACACTGGAGAAATTTCAAGTTAGAAGAGGTGAACATCACTCTGTTTTTTCCCCCAGTTTTATTCTTTCAAGTAAATGGGGATATAGATCTACATTGCATCCACAGCCATCTGGAAGAAGGGATGTTGCATCCAGAGCACTACGGATGTCCCTCTGCCAAAGGGGACAGAAAGGCTGTGTGTCCCTTGCTTAATAATTCATGTTAAGCAATGTGTGGGATTAAATAAAATTCTGCTATTTATTCCCTCATTAATGGTCTAGCCATGAATGCTAAAAAGATGTAAAATTCATAACTAATTGTGCATTGTAGATTTTACAACCACATCTCAGGGGAGGCTAGCTGAACAGCTTTAAAAGCACTGGGGGACCAGCTGACACATTTTGTTTTCCTGAAGTTTGCAGTAAGATGCCAATACATTATTTCAAGGATAATTGAAATGGTATGTAATAGCAGGTAAAGAATTCTGGAGTCATTTGGATCGTGAGGCATATATACACAATTAAAACCCTCTTAAAATAATTATTAGTTCATCATCATCATGTTGTAGACTAGATGCACTTAGGGGTTTTTAAAAAGCAAAGTTTACAGCTGAAAGGAAATACTACAACTCAAAAGAAGAAAATCGTGGCTAATGACAATATCTGAGGAAAAAGTTGAACTTGAGAATGACTGCTTGTCAGTGGATTTTAAGATGAAAAATTTTTTATAGGGATCAGTAGTTAATGAAAAATCATTTTCCACCTAGGTAGGAGAGAATTCAGTACACAAATTTCCAATTGTATGGATCTTCAGCAGAAATGTGTCAACAACGTACTCAGCTTGGGATGGTTTTACTACAATGGTTTATTCTGAACGCAAACATAAGGATGGTGCCCATCTTTGTTAAATATTTGTAAGGCTTCTGTGATCTAATCAAAATAGGAAAAGCAAGCACCTAGGAAGTTGACAAATTTAAAAAAATGCTGCAGGGATAACACTGGAATTGATTGGGTGTGCAATTACAGTCCTGAGCCTGCGTGCGGGGGGAGCCTAAAGGTTTATAGAGAAAAATCCCACACAGCTCTGTGCGGTGGGATCAGAGAAAACTCTCTACAAGCCTTGAAAAAGCCTAACAGGATTAATAGGAAAAAAAATGACCCAGAACAAACTAGTCATAGATACAACTGAATAAAGTTTCATATGACAAAACACTGTAATAAGAAGATGTTCTCGACTCAAATGCAGAAGCCGAGAAGAAATATGGTGCCAGAATTGCCTCCAGCTGTATTTTTGCCTTCAAAATGTTCAGGGTAACTGGGTGCTAATTAGCACACGTTTTTCCCCATCCAAAGAGAATTTATGCCAAACTCATGCCAAAGTACACATCACTGACATTTAGAGCAAAGGTGTCAGCAGACTTTCCATTCCAGGAAGCAGAATGAATTCCTGAAGAGCTCGGAAATGCATCCAATGAGTAAAGAAAATCAGGTTTGCAAATGCAGCCTTATAATGGGCTTTGAAAAGGCAGCTAGGACAGAGGTGACTTGCAGGCTGGATCGTTTAGGACGTGGACCTGCTGGAGCATGTCCAGAGGAGAGCCACGAGGATGATCCGAGGGCTGGAGCACCTCTCCTATGAGGAGAGGCTGAAAGAGTTGGGGCTGTTCAGCCTGGAGAAGAGAAGGCTCCGGGGAGATCTTATTGCGGCCTTCCAGTACCTAAAGGGGGCCTACAAGAGAGCTGGGGAAGGACTTTTTACTAGTGATAGGACGAGGGGGAATGGCTTCAAACTGGAAGAGGGCAGGTTTAGATTGAACATTAGGAAGAAGTTTTTCACTTTAAGGGTGGTAAGGCACTGGAACAGGTTGCCCAGAGAGGTTGTTGAGGCCCCATCCCTGGAGGTGTTCAAGGCCAGGCTGGACGTGGCCTTGGGCAGCCTGGTCTAGTGGGAGGTGTCCCTGCCTATGGCAGGGGGGTTGGAACTCGATGATCTTCAAGGTCCTTTCCAACCTAAACCATTCTATGATTCTATGATTAGTTCCATGCTAAAGAGCCATAATCACTCTCATCCTGCAACAACACAGGAGGATGGAAAGCCAAGGAAAGGCCAAGCCAGAGCCTTAGACCAGAGCAGAGGCAGTGCTAGATTCCATATTGCACCCTTAACCTGTTGTTATTCTGTGCGAACACCCCTTCAGACAAAGCGTTTTTTGGCTTACAGGAGCAGGTAGCGGGGAGAACAGCAATTTTCTACAGCAAACAACTTTATTTTCTATAGAGACTGTGCCAGGGATGAAGAGCTGCACGCTCGCTTCTGCCTTCAGAGAACGACGGCAGCGGTTGCCACAGCTGTGCTATGGAAAGCAGCAGGGCTCTGCCCTCACAGCAAAACAGGACAAACTTCTCTGGGACTTCCCACAGATTTGCTGATTTTTCCCAAGGATCACGGGACGCGCTCCCTCCGTGGGCATATAAACACTTCTCTCTCTTGAGAGGGATGATTCACATGATGCCTGTGGCGTCCAGGCCATGGATAATTTGCCCTGACTTTTTTTCTTCTGTTTATTCATGTATGGATGAGAGGGGATAATTAAAGTCTCTGAAATAATGAGTTTAGAGTGATATTGTGCCTGGATTGTCTAAACTAGTATTTTTCAGATGAATGGAAAGCTTTGAACGGGAAGGAAAGCCAGAGGGGGGAAAATGCGTTATCTGGGGAAGAAGCAATATAAGGTACAATTACTAAGAAGGAGTACAAGTGCTATGGTACATTCTAGATTGCATAAAAGTTATAGTTTATATTCATTGATGCAAGCTGTTGGGCCTTCTACCTTCCTCTACAAATGAGCAAATTAAAGTTGGAACATTATTTTTAAGAAGCAGCTGATGTCTCAAGGGAAACCTTGGAAAACATTCCCATTAGAAACAATTCTCTCAGCATGAAATATAGGGTATGTGAGTTTTTTTCTTATCACATTTCCTTGAAAACAGGGTTGTTGATTTTTTAAAAAAAAGTTTATTTTCTACATAATGTCCAGTCCTCAGCTAATATTGATATTTAGATACTCTCATCATAGTTTCTGTAACCCCACCAAGCTGTAGATGACTTGATGTTATGGGCCAAATCTTTAGCCAGTACTTCATCAATACACAAGGGAAAGGTAGATAGCAAAAGTATTTGCTGTAGGTTCCTGTGTGGCATCTGTGCCAGTCCTGACCCCAGCAAACCCCTTTTTAAAATGACTTTAATAAGCAGGCTGAGGATTGAGTGGTGTGTCTGGGAGATTCTCCCAACACCACTCAGTAGCGTAGTGGCCACGAATGGAGTTGAGAAATTGCAAGCAGCCCAGACGGGCTCCCAGAGTGGCCCCGAGAGCTGCAAACAGTTCAGTTAAAAAGACTCGTATTATACTTGCTAACGTCTGTCTATGCCCCGTGGGTGGACTGCTCCAGATGCAGTGCACACCCACACACAGAGTACACTGCCCATCAGGCCCTTTCTTGCTCATATTATATGTCATAGTGTAACAAGTTAGACAACTTTGCATTATGTATTTCCATCAGAACTTCTGAAAGAAGATGCTGTAAGACTGGGTAATTTATAAATGAAAACATTTGTAATTTCATGTTCAACAATGTTAGACAGATTCTCATAGGAATAATGGAGTCCAATAATCCATTTATAGTGGGGAAGAAGAGGTTGGCATTTATAAAAATTAGCAATAGCCTGCCTATAACGAAAAAAGTTAAACAGAGAGTATAGCAAAGCAGTCTCAAAATAGCAGCTTTTCACTGTTGTGCAGTCAGATGAGTATCAAGTTGTTACTAATATGCTGAATTCAGAGAACCAGGGAGCCCTGGGAAGAAGGAGGTGCTGTAAAAGTGACAGCAAGCCAACGCTGCCCTCACCCGAGAATCCCAAACTGAGGTAGATAAACACGGAGAGCTGACAGTGGAAACAGAAATGTTCACAGTGGCCTGAGGGCTATTCAGCCAGTGCTCGAGTCTCCAGTTCCACCCATAGTGCTTCCAACTGGAACATAACAACAAATGTTACAGCGCCAGATGGGGAAAGTATCAGAAAACTGAAAAAAAAAAAAAAAAGAAGCAGCCAAACCTCTTATTTAAAACCGGCACAAATTAGCGCTTACGAGCTTATGATTAAGTTTACTGCCAGAGCAAGGGCAGCTGATCTGTCTCTCTTGCATCCAAGCAGTTCATTTCAGCATAGTTACACAGAGGCAAAACAAACAGTTTTATAAAGCGCAGCAAATGTGGGTTGAACCAACAGGAAAATGCACCTTGAGTTTTGGCTGTGGGTAAACACAGAATACTCTTGTGGAGAAGCGGAGCAACTCAACCAGGCACTTTGTAAATGTGATTACACGGAAACTACAAGCATCAAAGCAGTAAACGTGGCTCCCCTGTATTTTCACCCAAGTAACTGACTGCTCACAAAGCTTGAATGTAGTTAGAAGGGAAAAGACAGCATGGCATTTTCAAACTTTAACAGACTGGAGAAAGGCACGTGCACTCTTGGATAACAAATAAAGAAATAAAAAAGCATACTGTAATATGTCGTGTTTGTATACAAATAGAAAGAATGCAACAGCAACTAAGATGAGGGAAACATTAACATCAAATGGTGGAAAGGTATTAATTGGGGCTGCTGATAGAGGAAGAATCTCCATTACAGAAATTCAGACAGAAACCAAAGCAAACTGGCAATACTTCAGGCAGCAAATTCCGGCAGACTGCTGAGTTTGAATTTATGTAATGCCTTTTGATGATACAGAGAACAAATTAATTAAATTTATATTTATTAAATTGGTGGTACTGAAAATACCAGAAGGTAATACATAGAGGCTTAAGGAGATTCAAAATACTGTCCTCAAGTGAACTGGGGAGGGGGGAATAAACATTGACTGAGGAATAATGACAGACTGAAGAGAGGAGAGAGAAGCAGAAGCATGTAATATAGAAAAACCCAAACAACCCAAGGTTAAAGAGCAGACCGTGTGAGACGTTTTAGCAGAAAAAAACCCTGGAGCTGGGTACATAACGGTGTACCTCACTGGACTGTTTGTGAGTACCTCGAAGCCCTCTAGACCTGGCGTGGCCATGCAGAAAGGGATACCAAGATTTGGGGTGGGGGGCAGAACTGCCCTACCTCACTCTGAGGCACACGCTGCTGAGTGGAAGCCACAATTAAAAAATCAGACTGAAAACATGAGCATGTGGGGAGCATCAGGTGGCAAAGGCTGGGGTGGGGAAGGGCCAGACACCTGAGTGGGGAGCTGCTGCAACATGCCTGGAAAATGTGCGATGGAGAGGAATTACGCTTCACCTTTTCAAGTCTCCACTGTTTTCCTACAGCTCTGCTAGCTTAGAATTTTTTGTACTTATCTATTTTGGGTTTTTGTACTTATCTATTCTGTTTTACAAAATAAAGCAATTAAACACTGGCTTTTCCTCTCCATCCCTCTTCTGCTGACAGTCAAGAGGTTAAACTGCTAATTGCTGATTTAGGAAATGTTCTTCAGACCTCTCTGTTGGCTGAACGGATCTGAACCTCTATTTCCCACCGCTCAGGAGACAAGGTATAAGATATGAAAAACAATTTCTCAGTCTGCTCTGCTATGAAGAACCGTGTATTTTGTGTGCTACTATCAATTGCTCAGTGGAACAAAGGCTGATGCCAGGTCTCCTTTCTTCAACGTGGGTGCCCTCAACCCACCCTACCTGTGTGATCATCATCTTTGGGCCTCTGTCATACAAAATAACCTCGCCTGTGGTTATTTGCTGCAAACACTTATTTGTCTGTGCTCTGGATGTTTGGGAAAGGTGCCATTCCTATTTTGGGAATCCCAGTAGGTGATGCTGCTGGGTGGTGGTGTGACTATCAAGATTTTAGAGGACTTGACGGAAAGAAACCCAGGGGGATTTACAAATTTTGGTTAGTCCAGAATTTCTATTTGCATGGCGATGTTTCTCTGTGCTTCCAGGCTTAAACATCCAGAATGACTGTCCCGAGGAAGATTACTGTGCTACATAGAGACAAGGGTGAGGACAGACATTCAAAAATAACTGGAAGAAAGCAAAAAAGGGGATTTATTTCATGTAGTGAAAGGCTGTCCTCATAGAAAGAACGAATTGAAAGGAAGATCTGGATAGACTAGACTGCTGGGCAATCACCAACTGTATGAAATTTAAGAAGAGTGAGTGTCAGATTTTGCACCTGGAATGCGGTACTCCTGGTTACACATACAAACTGGGGTACGAGAAGCTGGAGAGCAGCCCCACAGAAAGAGATCTGGGGGTTTGGGTTGATGGCAAGTTGAGTATGAGTCAACTGTGTGCCCTGGAAGCCAAAAAGGCCAACTGATTCCTGGGGTGCATCAAGCACAGCATAGCTAGCCGGTTGAGAGAGGCGATTGTTCCACTCTGCACTGCACTGGTGCGACCCATCTCAAGTAGTGTTCACAGTTCTGGGCACCTCAATATAAGAAGGACATCAAACTATTCCAGTGTGTCCAAAGGAGGGAGACCAAGATAGTGGAAGACCTCAAGGGCAAGACTTACGAAGGGTGGCTGAGGTCACTTGGTTTGTTCAGCTTGAAGAAAAGAAGGCTGAGGGGTGACCCCATTGCAGTCTACAACTTCCTCAAGGGGAGCAGTGGAGAGAAAAGTGCCGATTTCCCCTCTCTGGTGACTAGTGATAGGACACGAGGAAATGGAATAAAGCTGTGTAAGGGAAGTTCAGATTGGACATTAGGAAACGTTGACCAGCAGTTCAAGGGAGGTGATTCTGCCCCTCTACTCTGCTCTTGTGAGACCCCACCTGGAGTACTGAATTCATGNGGTGATTCTGCCCCTCTACTCTGCTCTTGTGAGACCCCACCTGGAGTACTGAATTCAGGTCTGAGGCCCCCAGCATAAGAAGGACATGGACCTGCTGGAGTGGGTCCTGAGGAGGGCCATGAAGATGATCAAAGGGGTGGAGGACCTCTCCTATGAAGACAGGCTGAGGTTGGGGTTGTTCAGCCTGGAGAAGGACTTCTTACAAGGGCATGTAGAGATAGGATGAGGGGTAATGGTTTTAAACTGAAGGACGGTAGATTTAGATCAGATATTAGGAAGAAATTACTTACTGTGAGGGTGGTGAGACACTGGAACAGGTTTCCCAGAGAAGTTGTGGATGCCCCACCCCTGGAGGTGTTCAAGGCCAGGTTGCATGGGGCTTTGAGTAACCTGGTCTAGTGGAAGGTGTCTCGGCCCATGGCAGTGGGGTTGGAACTAGATGATCTTTAAGGTCCCCTCCAAACCAAACCATTCTATGGTTCTGTGATTCTATGAAAAGGTTTTTCACTGAGAGGGTGGTTGGTCACTGGAACAGGCTCGCCAGGGAAGTGGTTACGGCATCAAGCCTGTCAGAGTTCAAGGAGCATCTGGATGATGCTCTTAGTCATGTGGTTTAGTTTTAGGTAGTCCTACGAGGAGCAGGGAGTTGGACTCGATGTTCCTTAAGGGTCTGGTCCAACTTGAGATATTCTATAATTCTATGGTTCTATGTAGTGCCAGTCAGAAAGAAGTACAGGTGACACCTATTCAAAAAGAATATTTTGCCATGGTCAAGCACTGATAAACCTTTGCTTAGGACAAATGTTGTGGAGACTGTGGTGAGGTAGGGAATGACCTTCCATTTCCATTTTCTTCTCCGAAAACAGTTAACCCATTTTTTTCCCTTCACCTTTAGTATACTTCCAATAAACAAACACATTCCTCCTTTGGTTACTCCCCCCGCCAAAAAAACCACAGACCACCCAACAATAAAACCCAAAAATCCAAACCCAGTAACTCTGAGGAAAAACAAGTCCTAATCTCAAACTGCACAGTTCCAATACTACTGGATAATAAAGAAAACCACATTGGAGTGAGTGGCAGTATTCATTCAAAGGAATTAATCAACCCTGAAATATAGAGAAACTCTATTAAAAACAAAACCTGGTCTAACGAGTGTATTAGCAATTTACTGTAGCAAGAATATATATTTTGTGCTACAGACTTTTCATGTCAACACTGCCACAGTAAGGTTTTATAGCTTGACTGCACATCAGCATGGTACTACTGTGTTGTGATTGTCTTTACATGGAAAAAAGCTAATATACCCTGCTTAAGGGTAATCTGCATCCTCTCCCACAGAGGGTTAGAAGCAACACACTCAAAGACAACGGCAGTGATAAATGCCGCCTCACATCAAAACCAACGAACTATCATATTGTTTACACGTGAGAGTTTTTTTCAAATGCAGCAAACCCAGTTATGGCCGTGTACTCCATACCCTCGCAGTCCAAAATAATGTTATGTGAGTTGAGAGAAGCAGAGGATAGCAAAAATAAAAAAAAGCAAAGCAGCAGGATGTTTTATCCACATATGATAGAAAGGGTAGGAAACACACAATTACCTTAGCTCATATCAATGAGTCACCAGAAAAATGCAAACCAATATACTGCAAAATAATTCTGACGTTTTTAATAAAAACCTATTGGTGCTGCTTTTCTCATTCAGGTACGCTTTCAGTCCTAGACAACATGAAAGAGACATGTTTTTTGATTCAGATGATTAAATTAGAAATAGCACTGAGAGCTAATACTGCAGGAATGCTGCAGTACAAAATGAATAAAAAAAATAGCTTTACAACATCAGTGACTACCAGTAAAGCAGCCTGATCCGAACTCTTCACAGCTGAGAAACCAACCCTAGTTATGCTTTATCAAGGTTGATATTTATTTTAAGAGCATACCAAGACTTTCAAACTACATTTCATTCATCGGGGGCTGTATACAAAGGGAGTCCATCAGCATCCGGTCTTCAGTCTCAATTTGAAATGATATTCCTAGTACTTTTTCTACCTGAGAAGTTTACAGTTATATAAAGATCACTTCTCATTTTGTTTTCATTATTCTTCTGTTAGATTTAAGCTTTAAGGAAAAAAATGTAAATGGAAGTAAGGAGCTACATGATTGCAGTCTTGTGTTTAGCCTGCAAAACATGCATTCAGAATTACTTGGAGAAAATACCTAACAGCTTTCTTTCCCCCCCTCTCTCCTGCTTCCCAACACATCCAGTGTCTGTTAAGCAGGATTTTGGAAAGTATTTTGGGTGTGCATATAGGCTATTTTTGGCACCTAATTTTAGTGTGATTCAGAGGATCAAAGTCTTTACTGCCTCAACACATACACCAACAATCCCATATATGAAATCTAAAGCAACTCATGATACAGATACTTATTTGTGTCTGTTTAGACACAGAGGCCACATGAAACCTTTCCCTACTCTCTGCTCAGGGCAAAGGCGAAGGACAAGCCCAGTCAATGTGCTTCCTGGACGTGAGGAGGAGACCCCTGGAATACTGCAAGGCAAGAACTGCATCTGCTCAGGGAGTAGAAGGGGCCATTTTGGAGCGCGTTTCCTAATATTGTGGGGTAGACTGGCTTTGTGTTTGATTAAATTTAACCACAGCCAGGAAAAGATCAAAACCAGATTTTCTTGGGATGGGCAACATCTTCATCTCAGTCTTGGCATGAGAATTTACAATGTAAAGGCTAAATTTATCAGCGGTTTCAACTGAGTTCAGCTAAGTTATACCCTTCTTTCCAAAATGACAGCTGAGTAAAAGCCTCTTTTGCAGTATCACAAAAAAAAAAAAGTTTTGAAAAGCCCGAAGGTCAGATTTTTAACTCGGGTACTTGCAGAGGAAGGACTGGGAGGCTGCATGCCTGCACACATTCCTGTCAATTCCACATAATGAGAAGCAGTGACCTGAAATTTAAGGCAAATTTTTTACTTAGACAAGAGTAACATCTAGATTATGCCCACTGAAGAGTTATAGAAGTACTGAAGTCCTTGCTAGAACAAGAATTTACCTTGTTTGTTTACCCCAGAAAGAACAAGACCAGGAGGTATTTAAGGGCTAACATTCAAGGTAGACTAAAGAACAAGTGTTCAAGGCCAACAGCATCTGCAGTGAGAACGCTCTGCTGCCGAGAACATTATTCCTGCTGCAAGACAAGAGAACAGACAACTTGACAAATGGCGTCATTAGGTGAAAGATGGAAGTATTTCTGATAACATGACCAATAGCTCATGACCCAATGTACCCAAATTCTTCTTCAAATTCTCCCAGCCATTTAATGGCACAAATGGATATTTGACTGACATGTTCACCACTTACTGTACACCACTTTAGCTTAAAAGGCAGTCAAACGCGACACAACCTATCAGAAATCCAAAGGTACATGATAGTTTTCAGCTTGGATACCTGCTACAAATTTATACAGCAGATATCCAATTTGGTACAAAAGTAGTGGAGCAATCTGATCTTGTGCTTCACTGACAAACCAGATTGAATCTGGGCAGCTCAGCATATTTCTGCGTGCTATTCCAGCGAAACAAGATCTTGATGTAGTCTAGTCAAAGGATCATGATCTGTAATGAAATCAAATAACCCAGGAATCCAAAAAGGACATATGGATTTCAGAAACCCTTTGGCTCTTCAGAATTGGAAGTAGGAACATTTGAAAAGACAAGCCTAAGTGTTTGTGGTTATTAGATGAGGAGGAGGAGGAGGAATAGGATGACAGAGGGGTGAAATTGATACGTGTTTTCATTTGGAATCAATAGATTGAAACCATGGTAAAAGAAAGGTGGATGACACTGCTTCCAAGCCAAGGCGGTACTTGTTGTGTATAATAGAGAATAAAAATAATTTCAGCGAAACTAAGCTTGAAAAGCAATTATCTTTTCAAGCAATGTTCACCAAATTTAGAATACATTTTCAAAGGCATTAAGTATTTGAAGTTGTAGATGGGTCCATTTTCAAAGGCACCTAACTTCTGTTAAAAATCACTGGTAAGACCGTGAAGCAATCAATTCCCTTGGAGTCCCAGGCTTCAGCTTTCCTCTGGAAACTCCTATTGAACATTTTTCTGCATTAGTCAGTACCTCGGTGACAATAAGCCTCTTTTTTTTTTGCCTGTGAACGATGAAAGTCAAGACAGTCACTCAACAGCAGTAAGAAATAATTTACATTCCTTTTGTTTAATGTACATGCCAGTAATGGCAATCAGCAAGCAATAATATTAAATTTGTGGATTTCGGAAAGACAAAAATGTCTCCTGTCAGAAATGAAGATCACAAACGTTAGAAAGAATGACCTAAGGAGAACTGAGGTTTTAATAAAAAGAAAGACAGATTTAGCAAACAATAAACTTGCCTTTCTGATACCCTCAGGAGGGAGAGAGAGAGAGGGAGAGAGAGAGGGAGCGCCTCTGGTTAGCTTGCCATTAGCACAAAGGAAAACAATTGCAGGGCTTAGGGAGGATTTAGCTTTAACAAATGCTTATCACAAAGTCATGTCACTGCACACTATTGTTCTGTATTTGGAATGAAATTAATTTCCAGCTCCATATTAACCTTTTAGAGACCCTGCTTGGTGGAGGAATTTAATCCTTTGGATTTTGGTATGTAACCACAAGGGCCGTTTCTAGATTTGGTGAATTTGACAGCCTATTACCTGAAGAATACCTTATTAAAAGGGAAAAAAAAAATATAGAAAATGGGTTTCCTTCCATAATGGATGCAGACATTTCACAGCACTGAAAAGCTGAGTGTGGCAAATCAAATAGGCAAGAAAAACAAAATAAAAGGGGAAATCCTAAGTTTTTTTTTCCAATTTCCATGACATTTTATTCCTCTGTGCTATAATTAATCCGCTGATACTGTGACAGCCTGCTTTCAAGCCATAAGCTAGTATAATAAAAACTTTATTGTGATGGAGTAGGTGTTTTCCAAACTTATTGAAAAATATGTTTTCTGTTGTGATGGAGAAAGACCATTCAGCTGGGTAATGGGAAGCAATTCGTAGCCTTACCGTAAAGTAAGACAAAAGCGGTGATTTAGAGAGTAGTGAAAGCAGGAATTTCAGCGCATGTGGGGAAGCCCATTTTCTAGTCTTTATTAGTCTTAGTGCAACAACTGTCTTTGTTGGTCTCTGCAGGACTCTTTCCCTGCTGCATTCCAGGAGCTGAGAGGAGCCCTCTGGAAGTCAGACAAAATCTGCTGGCGCTACCATATTAGGAATCAAACCGAGTAGCAAAAGCCTCTGGCTGAGCGGAGATAAATCAACAGGGAACGCGTTTGCCTTCCGGCCAAATGAGTAAAGCAAAATGATTGAGGAAACAAAATAAATAATAATTAAAAAACAAATCCTAAGCAGTAGGACTTCTTTATCTGTTTTTACTTTTATCGTGCTTCCTACTGAAGCGTAGCTCAAAAAGTAGATTTGCAGACGTGAGCAAACCCTGCCTGCTCCTTACATTTCTTTTTTTTGCTGCGGAGTGAAATAATCCCAAGATACATATCAATGATCAGCTTCAAATGTTTTTAACACATTCTTTTTGGCTGGAAAGGCATCATTATACTGCAGTGAAGCCAGTGTAAATTGCTCTCAGCCTATTGACATAAATTTCAGTTTACAGCCAATCTGGCCCTTGCACCCAGATTTCCCCTAATCGTAGATGTAGTCACTCCTTTCACTGCTGATCAGACTTGTAGTCCATGGGAAATCTCACCTGAAGTATGAGCTTTGCTAATGATTCAGCTCTTTGTGGGTGCAGGCAGAACACAGGACTTGCTATTACACTTCCATATAATGCACAGATATATTTTGAGCAATCCTTATTAGAGAGGGTCTATAAGATAACTAATTCATTATGTCATTGGTGAAATGATGCAATTCCATGTGGGTGTGATTGAAATCTACAGATTTTGTACCTACAGTGCACGAATGAGGGCCAGATCCGCAAGGCACATCAGTGCGTAGCCTGTAAAATGTGGGAAAGCCTTACTCCTAATGCATGGCATTTGGGAGTCCACACTCAGCGTAAGAAACTCGCCTATGAAAGCTCTCTGGCTCTACGCTCAACATTGCAGATGCTGTGAGATAGTGGATGCTCACAACATGCCGGCGCTCCAGACGCCATCCCAACAGAGAGGAAGGACCGCTGGGGTTTGGTGCTTGGACCCACACATCAGCCCCACGCATATGGTGATGTGCCATATCCTGTCCTGCTCCTCAGCAGCCCACAGCGCAACCATTCCACCTCCTCTGACATCACACAAGTACGCAGCCCACTGCATGTCAGCATGCTTAACAAAATCAAGGTATAGGTAAGGTTTGGGTTTCTATTCTGAAATCCAGACGAGCTATGCTTTTGGCATCTGTTATTTCACAGAAAGAAAAGAGTCTGGAGAGTAAGAAAAAATAGGGAGATGGATACATTGCTGAGCAACAACTGTATTTCAGCCTTAGTAATCTTGCATGTCACTTGTGACAGTTGCCTTTGGTTGCAACGGGTCGGGAACTGTCATAGCCACACCTTTTTCTAACCCTCAGCCATTAGGCTCCCGTGGCATCCTTTGTCTCACACAGCCAAAATGAATGGAGTAGTTTCCGCACAGAATTTAATTCAAAGGGTTGTAAAGATAGTGACAGAAATCATATTTTGCCCATGGAGATACCGCCACCTCTTCTGAGAGGAGAGGTGGTTTGTGGAAAGTGGTAGACTAACAATAAAAAAAGAAGATTGCATGTATGTCTCGTATTTGTTCAGGGGAAGAAAATCAGTAGGATTCTGTCAACCAGCATGTTGTCTCGGTATAAAAATAAGCAATGGCTCAGGGAATGCAGAAATAGGATGGTAGTAATGGATTTCTATAGCTTTTGAGACTAGAATAAAGCTGCAGTTTCCTAATTATATAGTGCTCACCCTCTAGCATACTGATTTCGTTGTTATCTTTTCTCCTTTCTTGCTAAGGCGTTGTAGTTTCATGCTGTTGTCAGCTCCAAGCATGTTGATTTTCTGAAAGCCAGTCTTAACTATTGAAATATCCACAAACTGTATGAACATTAGCAAAAAACCCTGCGTATAATACAGCTGAAGTTGCATCAATATACTCCTAATCCACCCCCAAAATCAAAGGAAGGAAAAACAGATGTTCATAGGTCGTGACACCAACCAGTGGTGGAAGATCTGAAACACACTCTTGTAGGGTGTCACACCATTAAGCACTTGTCACCAGTGGGAGCCTGGAAACTGGACTCCACCCTAGGGCCTGGGACAGCCCTCTGGTTAAAGCTAAATTCAGGCTGATTCACTCTGAAAGGCAATGTGGTAGCGCCCAGAGGATGCAACGGGATAACTCAGCCTACAACCATCTTGCTGCTGATTTGAGTACGTTTTTCTTTTTTAGGTAGACTGATCAAGGAGCTTGGATGCTGTTTTCTCAGTTATGTTTGTGGCTGATAAGAAAAGCTGGTGTGCTGGGCAGGAATTTAACAGGGGTAGAGAATGATAGGGTTTGAATCCCTGTTCCCTTCTATTCCAGGTTATGGGACTTGTATCTATACTATTAATTGAAAAGAGACAAGCAGGGCAGAGCATTTACAGAAGACCAAACTTTGCATTACGTTCACTAGATTCTCCTTCACAAGACAGTTACTATATATTTTTTAATAAATATTGTTCACCTCTTCAATTAAGAGTTAGAGTATAAAGAATAACACATTTGCAGCAAAAGTTGCAGATTGCAAAGTAAAACAATGAAAAGATGTGAAAAATATAGCTTTCATGCTGCTACAATTTTCTGTCAATTAACTTTTCCTCAAATCGGGTTGAATAGAAACTCCGAGTCTTACTGGCACGCATTTTGTATCTCAATTAGATTTTCAAAAATAAAGGCTTAAAGTGCCTTTAAGTGAGCTCTGTTTTATAAATTTGCCTACAACAAGTTATCCACTGCACTGCACTGCAGCATTTCAGGTTTATTTTTCATAGCATCCCTCTCATTCTAACCATAGCAAATTCCAGTCAGGGCTGTAAGCAAAACCCACAGAAGCTTTTCAAAGGCTCTGTATTTTCCTGCTTCTCCTGGAATTATCAGCGCCTTTGTTTCATAAACTTTTGAACTTGCCATAAACATGTCTCGGTATGTTAAAGCATTGTCCTTCACCCAACCTCAGACTGTGAAAATACAGTAGATTACAAAAAGATTTGACATTTATTTAAAAAAAAACAAACCCATATACCCCAACTTTATATGTTTTACTTTTTCTAAGTAAAGAGGTGACTTTGCCAACCATTTCTAAAGGATTAAAAAGCCTGCTGTGTCATCTCATATATCTTCGTTCAGTTTCTAATGCAGCCAGAGAGCACAAAGGCTGAGAGAAAACCTTTTATCATTTGCAGTTATCGACTGGGCCAGAATACAGTATTAGGTACCTTCGAAACTTTTAGCTAAAACTTCTTTGCTTTGAAAAATGGCTGATCTCCTAAGTGAAGGAAAGCAAGCCGTCGAACTTCAAAAAGGTGGTTGTTATTATCCGGAACCTAACGCATTTTAGGGGAAAATTGCAGGGGGCACTTTAAATAACAACCTGTTTTCTACTACATTGCTACAATAGTCCAAAAGTTTTTGGATGTTCTAAATCATTTTATATACCAGGATGAAAGTTGCTTTGGGAAAGTTTTAGCTGCCTTCAATGATAAGGTCTTTTATTCAAAAAAAATAGATATCAGAAGGCAAAGGCAATTTAAAAAATTGTTCCTTTGATGAGAGTGAGAGTTAGCGTTTTGTCCTGAGGCTCTTTATCCAAGATGCAGCTCATCTTAACATTATGGGTTTCCAGGAAAACGTAGGCAGAATCCTTTTCTCCTGACAGTCTCTTGCAACTGCCAGTGCATCGTGGCATTCACAAACTAGAAAGTCAGAGGTAAAGGCCGACATTAAACACTGGAGTACTGCCCCAAACTAGGTGCCAAACACTCTGCAAAACAATCATATAAAACTCTATACTTTTATACATAAATTTGTAAGTTTTATACATAAATTTGTAACTTTTTTATATATATAAATGCATTTCTAAAATCTTTTTACTTGCTTATGATTCCTGGGGTTAGGTTTGCTTTTGCATCTGTCTTCTCTTTCAGCATGGATCAGAATCTGGACCTTATTCTATGGCATCAGTCTATTTACTGGCCAGAGATAACCCACTGAAGAGCTCTGGCATTGATATTCAAGCCAGCAACCAGCTCCTGTAAGTACTGTATCATTAGAGAAGTGAGACTGCAAAATCAACTGTATGCAAACTTTTAAGAATATTCACAGCTGCCAGCTCTTGTGATTTTATCACAATCCCTGAGATACAGAGTATATTTCGTGAAGCCTTAGTTTCTCGGCATTATGTTATCATGAGAGAGTCTCAGCTTGCATTTCAAATGAAAAATAACTACTCTAATCCTCATGGCTAGAAATAAAAGTCTGAAAGCATAGAATCCAAAGCTTCAAATCAGGAATAATTTATTTATTGCTACTTAAAATGCATTTATTTTTAAGGCAAGAGCAAAAATTTGGGAACGTGTCCTCTACTTACACTACTGTCCTCTACTTACCAACAACACGCTCTAAACCTGAGCCACCCGTGACATTTTCTCTTACATCTTCTCTGTCTTAGTTCTCATTTCAACCATTGTCAACATGCAGTGATAAAAGCTTTAAAAGCATCGCCGGGAAGGCCTTTTACTTGTAATTTTGCCTGACACTTCTCCCAGGAAATTTTCAGAACTGAGTGAAGTCAGAATCAGTCAAAATAAAGTCTTCAGAAAATTCTTGCCGGGACTCTCCTTGGAGCCAGGATGGTGGCATCACTAACATACTGAACTGAGTAAAACATCAAAACAGACATGGGAACACAACCAGAACTGTACTGGTTGACTCTCTATCAGGTCAGCATGAACTCATCCACACAGGTGTTCTCACCATTTTGGTAAATATTTTTCTAACTACTGTAGTCTGTGTTACACTGTTTTTACTGTTGGGAGATGATTTATCACTAAATTTCCTATAGCCCTCTTCCAGCTTTAAGTGTGAGAGAAAGCTCCTTTCTCAATTATTATTAAGGTTTTCTCCCGGGGAGAAAATAAAGCCATTTAGAAGACTAATCAGACAAAAGTAGGGTTTTGAAGTGCTGGACACAAAAAACCTTCCCTGCAGTTTCTACGGCAAAATAGCTGTGCCACGTAATTCTCAGATGGTGCCTGTTTATTTTGCTTTGGTTTTGTCGAAGATCAAACTTTGAGCTCTGCCAAGGGTGAAAGAAGGGTGGCACGAAAGAGGAACAGACAGAGGACAGCAATGACTCAGTGCGTGACCTGTGGCTCCTCAGGCAGCTCGTCTCACACCGTCAGGAGAGCAGCACCTGAGTTATGCTCTTCCTCTGAATCACTCGGAAAGAATCTGTCCTTCTCTGCTGCTTACAAAGGGAGATAAGGGGGGGGGAAGGCTCTGTCTATAGTTTAACTATTATCCTAAGGATTCCTGACTAGTCTGGTATCCCTCATCCTGATGTGCCGTGCTCATGGGACCTCTGCATTTTATCATGCTCCATTACAAACACCAGGTTTCTTGGCCTGGTTTGTTAACGTGAATTAAAGATTTGGATCACTTTAACCACATTTCTGTTGCTTTCTCTTTATGTCCTGGCTGTAGAAGGTAACTATCTCGTATCTGTTTATATTGTGCTCTAAAAAATTGCATGCATCTCTTAAAAGAGACTTTGAGGGAGCAGTAAATATCCAGATCATAATTTTATTGCCTCAATTCATAGCACAGGACATCTGACTTCCACAGATGGCTGTCCATGACTGCAACCTGAATCAAGAAATTTCCTTCCGGAATTCAGTGCGCAAGCTCCCTTGTTGTTTATTTTTCATTGGATTTTATTTGTACATGCAAAGCGGGAACACTGCAACCAGCCAATCTGATCTTTAGCATACAGGTGCACTATTTCACCAAATGATTACTTCATGAAGATAGTACCTTCTGGCCAGGCTAAAGATGGTCTTTTAGAAAGACACCAAACCAGATTTATGGACTTCAGGCTGCTCTGTTAGCTCATATTCTCTGTCTTTAAGTTGCTTTCATGTGAAATCTCTTGGGATCACTCTCATTACTTACATTATCAACCATCCTCACTGCTCTGAGGTGCTCTGATAGAATTTAAAGAAACCCAGCAAACTCAAAAACCTCTTAATAGCTCCGAGTATCTCTGAAACTGATATGGTCTTTTGTTTCTTCATGTATCGATTCTGGAAGTTTTAGCTTATGTGGTAGCATTTGCTAGTGACTTGGTTTTCACCATTTCATGTTAAGAATTGAAAATAGCATAGTAATACAGCTATGGCAGACTACAAAACTTTGATTTAGTAATTGAGAACAATTACATACTTGAGCTACATTACATAAAGTAACACCTTATAGAAGTATTCACAGCTATTACAAGCTACTCATGTCGTCACAGATTCAGCTTGGTACAATGACAGTACTGAATATATTCAAGCTTTGTTTAAAGAAGGTAACAGTTCTCTTTCGTCTGTTGATTGCAGTAACTTTTTCAAAATAATAATTAGGAGAAGAACTGGAAAGGTTCTCTCTGTCTTTGTGGTGCTCTATAGGTCTTCCAAAGGATTAGATGAAAACATGATTTAAGTCCTGGCAGAATTAATCAAATACAACTGGAAAAACAGCAACCCACTCATAGCCAGGCCCAGAGTCAATAAAATGAGTTGATTGGTTTTGAATGTGACGTTCCTTAAGAAGTGCAAGAGGCCAGCTAGCCAGTCTTCGCATCATCATTCCCCATAGAATATTTTTTTTTTATCATTTAAAGGGGCCATGGAGTTGGGTACCACAACCTGTTTGGCCTTTTCTTACCAAAAAATAGCAAGAGACAGAAAGAAGAGGTAAGGAAGGAGCATTGAACCTAATGGTTAAGAAGTTTACCTGAAAGGTGGGTGAAAGGGGTTGAAGTCTCTCCTCCAATGAATATTTAGTCATTTGTAAGAGTGGAATAATTTGGGCGTGGTTACACTCTAGTAGCTAATAACCTTGTGTAGAGAGGACTCCCCTGGGAAGGAAGACGTCTGGTTCCCTGCTCCAAATGGAGTTTACTCTCTCCAAATGCCAAGTTTGAAAATCCTCCTGGCTGCCTTCATTCTCAGGAGTAGAAACCTTGGTACTGTCAAGTTTTGAGTACCTTAAAGACTTTGGGAAACTCAGAGGAACCTAAAACTAGCCTTTTTTTTGAAACTATTGTCTTGATTTCCTAAACACTTCTGTAAACATTGTTATTTTCCTGCCATTCTCTCCTATAATGGAAATTAAAATTTCCTTTCCACAGGCAGTGTTTGACAGTCCTCCTCTGGCATGATAAAGTAACTCTGTGTGTTGCACAAACAAGGCATCCCAGATTGGATTTACTGGCAATTAAAAATGCTGCACACAAAAACTTAGATAAACTGAGAAATAAGAATTGGCTGAGTCTGTTGCAGACTGCTGAGTAACAGCAAAGCAAGCACGTGGGCAGCGCGCAAGAGGTGAGTCAGTGGGATTTTTGTTTGAGTTAACAGCTCTGCGTGACACACATAAAGTAAAGGCAAGGCACAATTATAGCGTTTACGGTCACGGAAACACAACTCCCCGGCTAGTGGCTCAATAGACAAAGACCACTGATCAGTGAAAATTATGTGGCGCTCCCCCGCAAAAGAAGAATAAGGCCCACATTGTGTTGCATATTTAGATGCTAGCCAGCACCCTGCCAGGTCCCGATCCCAGGCTCGGTCCCCGCGCCACAAAACCCAACTGTGCTGCCCAAAGCTGCCTTTGAAGCAACCGCGGAGAGAAAACGGTGAGAAACTGATTCTAACAAAGCAAAGACAAGGAGGCACTTCAGACAACATCAGATAATTTAAAACTGCGCACAGCTCCCTGCTAGAATAAATGGGCACATCACCGTCATCGTTGGTGAAATTTTATCTGTTCAGATAAGCGGAGAATTAGGCCAATAATGCCCTACCAGACTAAATTATGTAACTACTTATCTGTAAAGGTTACCTTTGTTTTCTTTATAATGGAATTATCTCCACAAAACCAGTTATTTAGCCATTTAGTTACAAAACCATGTAGGAACACCACAATTTCTATCATCAGTTTATGATTGTCTTTCATTATTATTAATTCCAATAGTGCTATATAGTGATAATGAATCACAACAGGGGCACTGCTTCAGATATTGTAGCACAGTATATCTACCAGACCAGAACAACTACCTGCCGCATTAGGATAATTCTGACACGCTTTGTCTTTTTTCCTACCTTTTTTTTTTTTTTTGTTCCCTGCTTATTTTCTCTGCTCTCAGCTTCCTAATCTAAGCAAAAATAACGATAATATTTTCCTCCTTGATAAACGCCCCAGTGACATCTCGATTTATTTTTGAATCAGTCTGCCTGTTTCAATTCAGATCAATAGTCAGGTCCACTAGACATGTCAAGACCAGTAAGCGAAAAAGCATACTTGTCGAAACTTGAAAAGTCAACCCTAAACACACCATCCAACATTTAAAATATCAGGAACACACCTTGGACAAGCAACATGACATACTCGGTTGTTCAAAATAATGGAATTACCTTTTTTTTTTTCAGACCTGGTCTCACTGCTTTGCATCTGGTTAAATTATTTACATCTGTGCTGAATGAGTATAGAGCCATGCCTGGTAGCCTCTGCATCATCTTTCACACACAGCTACATGATTGAACAAGTCTTTTGTTGAACTAGAAAATCAGGTTCATGCTCATCCCTAGACCAATTCCCTAATAATGATTTTCCATCTTGCAATCTGAAGTTCAATTTAAGGACTGAGGAGAGATGAAAACTGTATTTTGCCTCCTGAGAATTTGTCTAGCTCAGATCTAAACATCAACAAAATATATGTTAGGAACGTACTGTCTTCATTTATACGTGAATAACTTTTTACTTGTTCCTTCTTTCTTTCTCTCTTGAGGAGGATAGTCCGTGTCCCCTTCTGGCATCTAAAATCCCTACCTTATCTTGCACCAGGGAAGTCATTTACTGTTGAGACAGTAACCTCTTTTTTGCAATCTACTGCTCATGCATATTAAGCATGATAGATGCTGCATATAGAATCATATATATGCTTTTCAGACCCTAACAGCATCAGCTTCAAGTCCGTAAGAAGGCTGCTTAGGTCCAAAGTCAGTACCGATTTCCAAAAGGATATAACCAAAGGATATATGTCTTCTTCAGTATGTAAGATATACTGCAAACGCACATTACGCATAGAGAAAGGCACTCTGGCTCGGTTTACTGTTGTAGGCATTTTTTAGAAATTTTATGGCATCTTGCTTTTGTAAAGGAGTCTGCTAATATATTACTGACTGGATTTCATACTGACCCAATTTTCTTAGCACATAATCTATCAGAAGTAATGCTCATACAGCTATGATCTTAAAATGCTAAATTAATAAAATATGTTCAATGAACATTGTTTCATTTCTCTTCAATTTGAATACTTAAGGATGCTGAAATTAAACTTCAGCATAATATTCAAAAGAGCCCTTGCTTTTAGCAGAAACAAAGAAAAAAATACTAGTGGTTTTATTCTACACTTCTACAATATGCTGCTTACAGCAAAATGAGCATTTTCATAGCCATTTAAAATGCTTAAGTGGGGCAGAGCACAATAATATATTTGGAATGGTTAAAATACTCGTTAGTTCATGAGGGTTCTCAGTGCCAGAGCACATTTGTCCAAAGACTGTTGTCATCTCAGTTCTTCTTGTGCTCTATTACCCTGCTCCTAGCATCAGTGAGCTGCTGTACGGAGGCTCAGGTCGTTGCCTTGCATTTTTCAACGCATTTTGCACTCCCAAGCATGCAGTCTAGGATCTGCTCGGCACAACAAGCAGAGCAGCCTGAGCAAGAAGAATCTTCAGCTATTTCCTAATCTCATTTCTCTTAGTCATGTAATAATATGAAATTCTTATTCTCTACACTCGGAGGTTAAGTAAATATTGCAATAATTCTAAAAAAGGAAGTCTTTCTCTTCTCTTGGAAATCTTATCCATGTATAGAAAATAATGAGAAGCGCCCATTTTAGCTGTTGGCCATCTCCTTGATATACATGTTAGAACTAATGACCTGTGGATTTTGTCTTTTTTCTTTTTTCTTTTTTTTTTTCCCTTTTCAAAGTACTAGACCAAGCTTTCAAGTTTTCCTTACACAGGTCTAGAAAAAATGTTTTTCCCTTGTTTTCAAGATTCTTCTTCTGCAGCATATGATTAGCTGGAACAATGCTATGTTCAAATTGATGTGCAGAAATTTGCTTGGAGGCTCATTTTGAGACCCATACAATTCTAGAAAGGGATTGCATATATTTTAGCATTAGTCATTCATATACAGAAATGTCTTTTTCATTAGGTTTCTTTCAATAGGTTTCATTTTCTAGGCATGTATAAATAGAATAACAAATAATCCCTGCCCCAAACAGCCAGCAATAAAAATAGAGCCTAAGACTATGAACGTTATATGTATATACCATTTCTCTTCCACCTCACAAGCTACAATCAGAATATCAGTTTAGATAATTTCTCTGAAAATATTCAACAATATGCAATTTTTTCTCCAGCAGTTGATTAACTAAAATGTAGTAATTAGAAGCACTCTACCACAAGTGAAACAAATAGGTAGAAAGGACAAATTTGAGGTAAGGAATCCTCTTCCTTTAAACCAAACCCCCAAATTCATATCGCCTTTTTTCACCTGATTGATAGTCGAACTCGCACAGCAATATTTACATGACATAAAAGTCAGAATTTACTCACAGCTGGAGGCTAGTATTCACAACACTGCTAGTTTACCATCATAAACTGTCTCTTTACAGTCTAACCGAGTTGGAGCCTGATCCATGACCAAGACCACTGTGCCCAAATAAACAGTAACAACATGATGTTGTTTTGAAGAATTATGGGCTAAAGTAGCAGGATAATGTCAACTACTACTGCATTGCAGAGTTTGTTTTTTTCGTACAAGGAAGACAAGATGTGGCATTCTCCAACAAAGGCATTCTTTAGCAGCTCTCAGTTATGCTTAGCTTAATCCAAGTTGGGCACGCAGTATCGGTATTTCAAACTGTTCATAAATCATTCTCTGAGGACAAGAATCAGTCGTAAAAGGAGAACAGCCAAACAATATTTCAGAATTTTGGTATTAAACACCTTTTATGCAAACAAAATCATAAAAATATTGTCTGCATAGGTCTGGAGGATGTCATTTAAGTGTATCAGATAAAAAGTAACACATTTCTTTCACATATGCCTTGAAAACAGAATAAACATGATAAGTAAAATCCGTCCCTCTTCCAATTCTGTGATGGTACTGTACAGTGGGGTATATTAAACTAGCACTATAAAAGGAGGATAGAAAGTTCCTCAAAATCAAAGTATTTTTATGTAAAAATTTTGGTTTATTCTTTCATTCACAAGGCAATTTGTAAAGTGATAAAAATAGGATTCATCCAAAATAATTGAATTGGTTATAAACTGGCATCATTATATGAGAAGCCATAAAAATGAGAAAAGGGGGAAAAAAAAAATGCAAAAAGCATTACAGAAATGGTTTGCAGACATTTCGTAAAGCATGCCACCTAGCCAAAATAGATGAGAAAGCATTTGCAATTTCTGGCAACAGGCAACAGTTTTCTTAGTATCCCTATAAATACCTGAAATCAGCCACAGTGCAAGTTTCTACCAGATGCAAGTTACTGTTGCTCAAAGAAGCGGCAGGTTTCCACTATAAACCTAATAATATACTGAGCTATAGATCAGTTTAATTTTCCCTACCTCCAACCCAATCCTGTTGTTTGCCACACAAGAGGCAACAATGTGAAACCTTTTTTTTTAAACGTTGGATAATGGTACAGTACATGGGTATAGATTTTTTTGGTACTGTTTTCCTCCAAGCATCCATGGACCAGTGACATACTTTGGATTTCTGAACGTTACTATAAAGTATGACACAAATCTCACATAAGTCTTATAGTGCTTTGGTAATATAGTCAAAGTCTTCATTTTTTTTATCCTAAATCAGAAATTTCCAGTTGTTAAGTTGAAATACTGTCAATACTTGACAAAACTCTGCATCCACGTTTCTTAATTCAATGTATACATAAATTTATCCCATCCACATTCATATGCTGTATATGATGCAGAATGCTAATTTAGTATTGTACAAGCAGAATGTTTACTCGTTTCTTCCAGGGTGTCTTGGTTATAAGAACTACAAATTATTCTGATTTGGAAACGGCGTGGGAGTGAGGGAGGATGACACCTGTTCAGCAGCACTCCTGCAGGAGTATTACTCCCGCACAAGGGATTTGCATAGTAATAGAAAAGCAGTATTTGCAGGTTTTTATTTACTACATAAATAGCTGTACACTATAGATCATTGACCAAAGCTCTGCCAGTCTTCTAGCATTATTTTTCTACCATACTCACTCTTTTACGTTCACTTCCATTAATATCACAACAACAATAGGTATGCTTCTATATACATATTCCAAAAGATCTTACACATTACATGATTAATAATTTAAATAATGAAATTATCAGCTTCACAATATTGTGCCGTTACCTACATGAAGTTGTATGTGTTCTCAGGTACCCACGACAGACCAAAACACTGTCCCAGCAGTGCAAATTTCCTTAGATCTATCAAGTGTGATTCAGTGACATTTGGCCAACTGAAAAGTTATTGAAAAATATTTTCTACTCCTTTGGCTAGGTGCCTGTTTGGCTGATGCCCTTTACCACCACTGCGTGATTCATAGCTTCCCACCTCTGAGAATCAATTCAGCAGAAATTGCCATTGCTTTTCTGTATCACAGAATCATAGAATGGTTAGAGTTGGAAGGGACCTTAAAGATCATCTAGTTCCAACCCCCCTGCCATGGGCAGGGACACCTCCCACTAGACCAGGTTGCTCAAAGCCCCATCCAACCTGGCCTTGAACACTTCCAGGGATGAGGCATCCACATCTCCGGACAACCTGTTCCAGTTCCTCACCACCCTCACAGTAAAGAATTTCTTCTTAATATCAAAGAGACAGGATTGCAACTGATTTTTCTGTAAAATGCAAACCCAATTTACACAATTTCAAAAAGTAGTGGCACTATCTACTCTGAAAAGGATACGGTTATTTTAAAACTAAAATTACCCTAAGGCAAAGGACTCCCTGCCCCAAAATAAATGGCCATCTTGCATACTCAGATCAATAGCAACTCCAATGCTTCCAGCTCAAACCGGGTCTTTAGGCAGGACTGCGGCTTTGCAGAATAAAAATCAACCAGAAAGACAGAAAGCCCTTCTGCAGTTTGGGGAGTTTCTGAATTGAACCCTGCAGGAAATTTGCGGCTCAGCAGCCTGGACTGCAAGGTCTTCTCTACGTGTCCTCTGGGAGGGAAGGGAGTGGGGCACGGGCTGCAGGAACTGCATGCCATCCTTCTTGTTATTTGTTTTCCTGGGGGCTTACAGACCTCCTCTTATTGCCTGACTACAAGCACGTTCATCCTATGACCACACTGTTTTCTACCCACAGCTCGCGAACAGACAGGAAGGGGATAGCAGCTCTTTGGTTGTGTGGTGAGCGTATTTTCAGTTGCATGATGGGAGAAAGATTGGAGAGTTTAAGCCCTGCTGTGCTCCCATACCAGGTGAATAGTTCCTCGTTGCTGCTTTAAATTATAGACTTCAAGCTTTTTGGAAGAGCTGTGAATATGCGAAAGCTGCAATGCAGTTATTTCTTAGTTTCCCATCTATTTTTGCATTTCACTCTCTAAATTATCCTGTTACATAAAATGAGCTTATCCCCACCCACTATTCAGCATCCTTAATTTCATATCTGTTTTTTTCCCCTCACTTCTTATTAAATCTTCTCTCAACATAGTTTTGCCTTCTTTGTAACTTTGGGCTATTTTATTTTGGGGACCTTCAAATACATCATTAATCTTGTGAATGATTTCAGTTCTCTCTAAAGCTTTCCTATATTATTCATTTTACTCAGCTTAAATATTTTGGCTGATTTCAAAGAGTTAACAACTAACAGCTTGTACTGCTGTACAAAGTATTCTTTTCCACACACGTGCATCAGTTTGCTCCATGCTTCTGCATAACTAATAACACACATCTTAAAATATATGGACTTGAGATTAATCCAATTGATCTATTTATGTAATCCAATCAATCTGTTGATGCTCAAATATGCTTGTATGTTGTTATGGCATTTGGGTACCTCCTATAACTAAAATCTAGCACTAAATTAATGGTACCCACAGAGAATCGTCAGGCCCCAATTACTTGTGCGCTGCTGCTGTCGCTAAACTGAGTAAATAGCCTGTCTGTGTTGCAGTACAGACAGTGGAGATGATGTATTGTAATGCAGATCCCAGTCCTGTGCATTAGCATAGCAGCTGAGTGTATGAAGTGTTTATACTGTGCTAACTTAAAAGAATCGGCTTCATTCCCATGTAATACACAACTAATAATTACATTGAAAAGCCTCCAATTAAAGCCCTATCTGAAAGCTTTCCAGACCTGCAGAATCCCAAACAAGGAATGGTCAATGTCAAGTAAGAATTAAATTAAAAAGAATTTGATAAAAACCTTAATTAAAAGTGTGTCAGATCAAATACACCTCACTTTATGTCCCGAAGCCCATTAAATTTCAACATGACGAAGTGCCACTGGGCGTGAACGTCAGAGAGTCAGTGCTGCTTTCCCCAAAGCCCTTTCCTGGCCTAAAAACTTCCCCTTCTGCATCCTGACTGTCTCGGCAGCCGTCAGGAAAAGCGGCATCTCAGAAAACTTATCTCCGAAACACCCAAGACGGCAGCGAGCCTCTGGGAGGTGGCAGCGAACAGATGCAGGTATCGAGCGTTCCCTGATGAGGAGCTCCTGACACACCAAATGTGCTTCCAACACCATTTGCATCAGCTGTCAGGGTCTGGGCAGCTGGCAAACATTAACAGCAATAACAGTACTGGCCTCCAGTCCTCTCGGCGTTGAGATTCCATGAGCCCACGGGCGACCAACTGTAGCCGGCTAACCACCGAAACAGGCCCCGGTTCTGCTCCCAGTCATTAGGACAGCAACCTTCGCTTTAACCAGCAACAACCAGGACAACTCCACGCTGTCTTGAAAAGAGTGGGTACTTCCGTCTCTCCTTCCCAAAGGGAAACAGAATAAATCCCTGCAAAATTCTCCACCGATTTGCCCCTACCAATAAGCTGCTTCTCTTATCTCAGCCTAATCTTAGTCGGGACACATTTTTTCAGACCTGTATTTTGGCTACTGAGGAGGAAGACAGAGGAACATAACTGCAAAACATATGCTGCAAAAAAATCAAGCCATGTTGGCCACAAAGAAAAAAAAAAAAGCAATCAAAGAAAAGTAAAAAGTGCCAATAGGGGTTTTATTTAGTCATTGTTCAAATTTAATAGTTTAATGCAATTGAAATGACTGCCATTTCCATACCTTGGTATTTTTCGCAAACATAGGGGGTATCTTGATAATTTTTTGATAACAAAATGTTGAATAATACAATTCCCTATTATAAAAAAATCTATCAGAGGTAGAATCTCCAAACCAGTGGCAAAACCCTCAGAGAAGAAGCCCGCAAATCATTATAGCACTATATAATTACTGTATGATTTTATCAGTGTGCGTGTCAGCAGGAGCAAGAAAGAGACTGCTCTTCACAGAGACAAATTCTATCACAACAAGGCTTACAAAGATATTAATGTAAAAGCTTCTCATTGTCTGAAAATCCTTTGCCATGGCAACTTAAAATCAGCTGCTTCCAAGTGATTTTAAAGCTTAACCATCCCTCCTAACCCTTGAGCTTCAGACCTGGTATTTCAACCACAACTATTAAATCTTCCAAACAGGTGTATACATTATCTCTACAAAGACCTGCGTGATGAGCAGGTCCATTTACCCTACAGGGACAAGCAATCATTTCAGGTCTCACGCGTGGCAGAAATTATTGTATCAGGAATCCCGTATTCAAATCACTCAAAGTCTTGCACACGCGCTCCCAGAATGGCTGGGGCACAGAGATGTTTTTTGCATCACAATGAAGCTGCTTTTCACCGAACTGTATTTCTGCGCCTCCTTGCGCTTGCTGACAGCATTGATCCTCTTATCATCTTCAAGGATATCTGATAAGAATTATCTGATTCAATGGGAACTTGAGACAGTTTCAGCTACAGATGTACAAAAATTTGCTTTGAAATCTACAGATGCTCCTCCATTCAGTCAGTGAGACTGAGTACATAGATAAGTTGAAAAAAAATCTGTTACAAATTTGAACTGGAGAATTGTGTACCTCAATTTCTGCGAATATAAAAAACTGCAGAGTACATTTTCAGCTCTGAGTTTTTAAAATATGTTGGGCTAATGGTTCTCAGGCTTGCATAGCACAAGCAGTGACTGTAAACAAGTCAACCCCCCTGAGAAAATACCCAACTCTGCATTTCGTAAGGAGTGCTTACCATTTCCTGTTCATCATTTATATTCGCGATTCATGTTCAGGTGATGGCAAGGAAGAAGAATATTTAAAATTCTGCTATATGGCTTTTGCAGTAATGTTTTTAAGGGCATGAGCATGAGCAAACTGACTGGAGATCTTATTTAAGTACAGTCATGATACAACTAATGTACAACAGTCTCAGGGAAGAAAGGGATCTGAGCACAGATTGACGGAGGAGGGAAAAAAATCAGGAAATTCAAGACTTACTATTGTTATTACTGCCACAGTAGCACTCAAGAAGCCTCTTTCAGTTGGACACTGGCTCTATATGACAACAGGCAGTCCTGTGCCACACTGGAGGTGATATGAGTGCAAACAAAGGCATCAAGAAATGCTCTCCAAGGTCAGATTTAGCCAAATACCTTTACATATGGTGAAACAACAAGTTCCTAGCAAATCTGGGAAGAGTTAACCTTAAGCCTCAAAGTAGCATTTAGCTGCATCAGTATTTTATGGAACAATATTTATTTTTTCCAAAGTGTCCAACACCTCACCACTGCCCCTCCACAGAACATGTTCATTTGGTCACTCAATACGTGGAGATGCCCTCATTCTAAACATTTAGGATATGGAAAACTGCACACTTCAGATCCCTGTGGGATGTGCCCTGGTTGGCTCAGCTCATGCCTAGCACAGTAACAGACTGAAAGGTTATGACCGAGCTCTGCACAAAGCACAGCCTTTGCATGATTGGTGAAAACATGTTACTGTCCCAGGAAACAGAGAATGTGGTTCAGAGGACTGGGTTTTCATGAGCAGAACATGCAGCAGGGAAGCAGGAACCCTGGTCCTGTTTCTACTCAACAGGAGGTAGTTTAATCCTCCACCTCCTCTGAGCATTTCCTGTCTACCAGGATATAGTCTTGGCTGGTGGTTAGGAAATTAAATGCTTTTCTCAAATCTGGACACAAGTAAATGAGAAGGAGAGGCTCCTGGAACAAGAAGGACATTTGGCAGGAAATATCTTGACTTTGCAAACCACTGGTTAGGACACTTAGGTGGATGAGGACAGATGAAGGTCTCTATGAGATTTTACTTTCCTGGGACCATACAAGCATTTTACGTTAGGAAGTTATGGGTTAAAGCCCACCCACAAAGCATACACTAAAGTGGGAACCAGAAAATAAGCTTTCTCCGAAGGTTCAGAGCAGAAACTACTACTAAATTAGTCATGTTCCCACACCACTTACACCTCCACTGCCTCATGCAACTACACTTGCAGAGCCATTGGAATATTAATGTTTAGAGACTCTCTGCGAAGTGCTAGAGGTACTTCTCAGACAAATATAGTGGAAGTTTTCCTCCTTTGGTTTTGCTTTGATGCCTTACAAAGTCAAGGGTACTTACTAGCCTAAGCTCTCCTTTAAATATTTTTATCACCTAGCACTATATGGTTCATTGACATCCAGGAATCAGCTTTTGGACAAAAGAGCTTAAGGGAATGAGCAACATGCACATTTTTCTTCTGAGTGCTCCTTTGCAAATTTGGCTATCCAAGTCACCTGGCAGATGGTTAAATTCACATGCACTCTCTCATTTCCCTATTGACCGCACATCTAAGAGACTCAGGTAAGCATTAACTTAAGCCCTAAAATATCTATGAAGCCTCGAGTATTAGAAAGTATTTTTCGAATTTAAGTCCTCCAATTTGTTGAAAAAACCCCACCATTAACAGCTTCTCTGTGCTGTCAGAGCTGTGTAAAAGAGTTTTGATATAACCTAGACACCAACCTCCTGCTTTTCACTTTATCAAGGCTTGGCCCTGAACTGCTGATTCAATTAAAATGTGGCCACTGTGACTGACTGAATCAGGAAAAGTTGGTAGAAGTAGAGTTTACAATGTATTTAAACCCCGAGGTATGGATAGGATTTTCAAAAGTACATAGCTAAGCACCTTTCAAAGAACTACTGAAAATCCCATCTGACTTCTAATTCTGTATCTCAAGACACATAAATTACTTTACAAACGTAGCCAAATTTCTATGGTCCTGTTTTTAAAAATAACTGTAAAATTCACTATTTTACTTAGTAATTTTCTTCCATAGTTAAGTGCAAAGTTGTCTGTATATAGTTATTCATTTTGTCTATTACAAATTATTTGCCTCATAAAAATCATTGAATACCACTTTTTTGCATATGTAAGAGGACAAATAAAGAGGTACCAATGGTCTACTCGTGCTTAGAGAAGAAAGAAATCCAAAGCTCCTGTCACCCACTGGAGTTCAAATTAATGAACTGTCCTTATTTGAAATAAAAATGTTAGCAGAAGTTCCTGATCGTTTTAGTAAGGCTTGTCTTGACCTTCATTGCCTTTAATTTAGTAGTATCTTATCTATTGAGCTTCATGTCCATAGCAGAGTAGAACTGGAAGTTTGATGTCAGCATATGATGTACAGTTTGGAAATATGCATTTGAACCAATTTTAATGCTTCAGCTTACCAGGACTTTGGAGAGGAAAAGGCAAGCTTTATGTGGATTTAGTGTGGCTATTGAAAAGCTCGTGCTGTCCTACAGTGGTTTGTGTTTTATGACCGCTGTCAAAACCGTGATGTGACTGTGTTAACTTGCCCAGTCCTTGGTGATGCATAGATGGCAACTCTCTGTGTCTTTTATGAACCCCAGACTTTTGCCCTCCTGGCAGTTTGCATGCAATTTCTTTCAAATATTTTTCACTGTAATTATTTATGCTTTTTTTTCCATCTTTCTGAATATCTTTATTTATCATGCTAATTTGATTAAGTCATTAAGTGATTTGCTGTTGCTTATATGCCTTATTTCTTTCATTCTGATTCGTTTGTGAGACACTCTAATCGCTGCTTTTTTTTTCTTCAATATGGCTTGCAAATCATTTAGGAATATGTGCTATTCAGACTATTTTATTATCCCTATATAAAATTCACATAGAAATTGTTGACAAGAAATAAAAACCACAGACAACGATAGGCAACATCCCTTCTTTCCTAGAGGCAAAAAGGTGGCATTCATTTATGCACAAGCAGAACAAACATCCAGTCAACACAGAGTACTCCAGCAACAGCCAAAGCCTTTACTAATTCTGTAGCCGTGTAGATGTTAAAACAGCATTCAAAAATCCGAATCCTGAGTTCTATCACCCTTTACATGATAAAATAGAAACTTCACCTTACGGAAATCAGTGGGACAACCTGAAAATACATCTTATTGGTATGATGTGGAGTAGCAGAATCTAACTCTGGGTGTTACAGCCAGTTTTCACTTAAGCTATGTATGCAATCTGAGAGACAAGGAGGAAAATAAACATTCAGTGTACATGGAAAGATAAAACTGGCAGATGGAGAAGATGGCTTTTATGCTTCTGAGAATAAATAAAAATTAACAGAGAAAAACAAAGGTAAAAATATAAAACTGAGCACGAACATTCTGCATTTGACCAGAACGTTATCTTTCAATGAAACAACACTGGAATTAATACAGAACACTATTGTACCATACAGACGCTTGGATCTCTGCCAGAAAAATCACACCATCTGTCCTTTTACCGAAAAAAATGGACTGAAATGCTATGTGTTACGGGAAGATTACCATTCTTTTCAATATACCAGGCATGATCCCGACTAGCAAGATACACTTCCCAGTCCAGTAAGATTAGCAAAGGCCCCAAGACAGCGCTTGTAACCAATTATGACCCAAAGATACTGAAGGACTGTTTAATTACTGTGTCATAGGTCAGAAACCCAGGCCAGTTATTTAAAATTTGATCACCATTAATGAGGAATTGTCATTAATTGTATCGAGAAGCAGCTTAGAGCTTTTCTATATTCTCCATGACTACAGATAACATTACTAACAACATTTTAGACAAGAAGTCCAAGCTCCTCCACCTCTCATCAACCTGAGTACAATAACTTTCTTTTGTCTATAGATGGCAGCACTACCGATTTACTTACTTCACCCCGTTATCAAACACGAGATAAACACTCATAAACAGCACACAGAACACGCGCTTATACAATGCATCTCATTTAGTATGCCTGATTGCATAATATAAGTCAAACAAACAAAAAAAAACCCCATTCCCCTAGGGTTCTTCACATTCGAAGCAGATTTCATGGAAATTTAACTCAATTTCAGGAATATAATTGAACTAACAATCTGTTCTCTCAGACAGGATGTCCCCTGCTTGATATTATGCAGGGCTGGACAGATGCCAAAGCAGATTTGAATGTACCTCAAAGTGCTGGTGAAAAATGACTGGGCTTTTCTAAAAGCAAGATGGGTGTGCTGGATAGGTCAGGCAGCAGCACTGCGGATGATGCTACTCTTCCCTTCCATTTAACCTATCAGGATTCAAATACGCTGGAATTGTAAACAAAGAGAATATACAGCAAACAGCATGTAAACAAGAAAAGCCAAAGTGCTTATCCTGCGAATGCTCTGCAGAGAACAAACCTGTATGCAAATGCACAGCAATGGAACGCTTGGGGACCGTGCTCTTTGCTGAAGTACGATGCCAACGGTGCCAAAATTTGTTTTCTAAAATCAGGGTATGGCTTAGGTTATTCAGGTTCAGGGTCTCCTATGCGTGGAAAGCAATTAAAACTAGAGAGGAAGTAATGGAATGACATTGAACAGCTATATATATTTTGGGTTTTTTTAAAAGTATTAATTTGTTTTATCCAGAGAAAAAAAAAAACACCACATGGCAAGAAAATGAGAATAGATTTAAATATGAATCATCAAAGCATGTTTGTCACTAGACTTGCAATAAAACAAAGTAATTTTTTTTCGTTTGGGTTCCCAAGGAAACACAGTGTAGGTAATCATTCTGTCTTCTTTGTGTGCAAGTACCCGCCTGGTGACTGACTGCCCCCTTTCCATACCTTTTTAGTATATTGGCCAGTGTCAATCAAACATGACAGCATCACAGGCCTCTCAAGGATATTAAATTCCTAGAAGCTTTGTGAAAGTAGGCAGCCAGGTGGAATAGAAAGAGCTTACTAAGTATCCCCATATGAGGTGAAAGCTGCAACATGGTCTCACCCCTTATTACACACCAGAAAATACACGTGTGAAAGAGATATTATGGATGTTCAAACTGCAGAAAAAAATTTCAATTGAAGCACGTATTTTATTAGACATCAGAATACCCAGTCACACTCTGAAATTTAAAGGAAATCACGCCTTATAATTCCACCGCGCACAGAACTCTATTTCAAATTACTAGAGGACTACAGTTGGCCTTGGGCTTTTGCCAACTCTTAATCCAATGGAACATTTCATCAGTGCAAAACCAACTGCAAGGCTGAAAAGCTATCAAGTCTATATCCCCTGCTACTTCATGGAATCTGAAGCTGAGGACCATAATACCTAGATACTACAGCAACTGGTATTTTATAATATTGCAGACTTATTAGTTACACAAAGGAAAGTGTGCACTGGTGTATGTGGAAGATGTGCTTGTCTGAATAACTTCATTTATAAAACATAAATGATTTTCTGTGCTTTGGTGTGGATTCTCTTATACTACTCCATTTTGTTCTGAGAGGAATTCAAACCCTGATCAAAAAGAAGCAATTCATGTCCAGATTAGACAAAAGCAACATCTATCTCATACTTGAGTCTATTTCTTGACTAATTCACGTCAAAGAACTCTATTATTTTAGGAAATCGCTCACTTGCTCTGCCACAGGGTCTACCAGACACACAGACCAAGCACAGCAGCAGATAGAAAGATTGCTCTTGTCAAGTGCTGGTTTCCTGACCAGAAGCCAGACAGTAACTTCCTGAAGTAGATGTTCCTCAGCAACGGAGCACTACAGATAGTCTCTGGGAATGGCTGAGCCAGTCCCCAACTTCCACTGTTCAGGAAGCAGTTTGGTTTGATACCCTTTAAGCTTGCTTAGCCCCAGTGAAAGTGACTTTGAATGACAACAGCAGAAACCTCTCCCAGAAACACCTTTGCTCCCACAGCTTTCACAGGTCCCAAATACCTTATTTGTAAAGCAACATGCACTTCTTTTTAATTAAACATTCCTCCCTCTATTTTTTATCCATGAGGGAGCAGCCTGAATTAACTTAGCTCCCAACCAACTGAAACAATTTGCAGCACAAGACTTGCTGACGCTGTCACATCCTTACATAAGCATTTCTTCAAACCCCGCATAGCCAGGGCTCCTGAACTTAAAAAACCCGTTATGTCGCATGCTCTCATAATCACTGCTTTTAGCATCCCTCAAATGTTGACAAGCATGTGATGGCTGGCTGATGGGAAGCAACCGATATAGCTGAATACTCCAACTCATCCTCCTGGTACTTTCTGCAGGAACGCACCCCCTTACAGCAACGTTGTAATGAGACTGGCCCCAGAGCTAGCTGCACTGCAAAGATTTCTGGAGAGGCTCAAACAGAATTTAAGATGCTTTTTCACTAGGGCTCAATCGGGACATTACCATATTCTCTTCACTGAAAAGGTGGATTTAACCTGCAGACCTGTATATGTAAAGCGTTCTGTGGTACCACCGGGAATCTGAAGGAAAGAGGTCCCATGACTTGGGCTTGATAGCTGAGATTAAACAGAACCCCTTACTTCTCTGACCTGAAGCAACTCCCGCAGAGATGCTGCTGAGCTGCAGAGATTACATTTGGATCCCAAAATCCTCATGTGTCACTACTTAATGGACAGGAATTAAAATTTGGTTCTGCCTACTATTAGATCATGCACAGTTTTATAATGTACATCTGTATCTTTATTTGGTTTTTGACAAACTCAAATCTGAGAGCGATTATGTTGTGACAAAGCTCACAATACAGAGCTTACAAATCCTCCTTTCTGCCTTCACAAAACCCGTAGAAAACAGCTGAGCTTTGCAGGGGGTGGGACTCTTCACAACAGATTTTCTTTTAGGCGTGTTTTGCAAGTAAACCTCTAAATGTTACCTATTGCACACTGGTCAATTGTGTTACATAAGATTCGAATCTTGCAGTCAAATAAAGAAGTTTGTGTCTACTGGCACACATACTGGACAGGTGCTATGTGACCTGTGCTTTATTTGTATCTTTCCTTAATGAGAACTATATATTTTACTATTCAATAATTATTACATTAATATCTAATGTGATGGGATGCAGCAGGAAACCCCTGCACATAAATTATTTTGATTTAAAGAAAGTAAAAAATGTTGCTATTTGTAAACTTGAAGACAGCTCAGCAGAAATGAATAGAATTCATGTGGGGAATGAGCAACAGCATATTCATCAACAAGACAGAAAAAAGGGAGCTTAATAAACAGAAGAAGAAGAAAATCTTAATCTCCTCCTATGGACTAAAGTCACTGCACTAACAACCATAAAATATCAGGAGATGTTCCCTCCATATTACCAGTTTTACTCTTGCATTATATTGGTGACAGATGCATCGGTTGAGAGAAACACATCTGGCACCATCTTATCAACAAGACTGGTATAACGGATTAAAAAACCCACTGTTTTTAGTTTAAAACCAACCATATTATTAAGGGATAGAAAAAAAAAAAGACCAGATTCCCCTCTTATCTTTAGGTTTGTAAAACAATTGCTTAGCACCTTAGCTGTCCTAAATTAAATATCTAAATAAAGGTGCTGCTTGCGTAGATACTTCGCTCATACCCAGCCCAGTCTTCCCCTTCAATACCTCTAAAATTTTCACAGAAGTGACGCATACACCTTACAAAAATATGCCTGAAGAGTTCATTTATTCAGTTTATTACAAAGTAGATGTAAAGACACCTTAATGATGACACAGAAGACCCCCATGAAGACACCTGCTGTGTTGACTTTCATGGCTAATAAGCAAAAGCACAAGAAACGGTAGCTATGAATTAAACCCAGGTAAATTCTCACCTCCAGCACACATGAACCTCTTTACAGGAGAAAAGTGGCAGTGCTGGGTGACACTTTTCCACCTTGTTGACAGGTAATTTGCAGTTAATCAAAACCTGTGACTGACTCAACTAGAACAAGGTGGCTCTAAGGCAGCGCAGTCTGCGCTGGTGGGAAGAAACAGGGCCCAAATGGTGGTTGTTCCACCTCATCGATGGGATCAGGGCAGGAAAGTGAGGGATAAAAATATTTGGAAAGAGAATCCCACTGAGATTCATATCACTCTCCTGAGACCCACAAATGGCACAACCAGAATAACTGAATATTGGCACCTCAACATTCAGCAACAAGATTATATTTCTCTCCTGTTACCTCGAGAAGGGTAATTGGACCTTTTTGGGGAACTGCATCAGTAGAAGAGAGGGCAGGACTTGACCTCCACCTCCAGTTAGAAAGGTTTTGGAAAATAAATTTTGGAATTGGCAGTGGGAAAACGTCTTTTCCATTTTTGTTGAATGATACGCATCTCACAGCTGCCGATGGAGAGCTTCACTTGCCAAATGAGCGAACAGATTTGAACAACTACCACCCGTAACACATATACAAAAAATAATGATACTGACAGAGAACTAGCAACACCTGTTTCCCAATCTCTCTCCTTACACTGAACTACACACTTTCTCTGTCCTCACTGACGTATTTTCAGCACAGTGTACTAGAGCAGACGCGCAGTTCCCATCTCAGCCTACAACCCCTGCTCCCTTCAGGGATCATTCAGGACCAGGATCAAGGGCCTAATTTGTGAAATGTTTCTTTCTGTTGACGTGCACACAAAGGAGTTACACATTGGAAACGGAGTCAGGAGGCCTAGAAGAAGTAACCACATAAAGATCTAGCAGAAACTAATCATCTTTCTTGCCCACATAGGATTAAACAAATAAAAAAAGGCATGTGGGATTTAAAACAATGTATAAACTGGGATTTATAAACTTAAATCTAAAGTTGTTTCCATTTCTTTAGAAAGTCCTACAAACTTCATCAAACTTCAACTAAGTAACAGTGCTAATAAAATGCCCATGGCGCTATCTTAAAAACCTGTATGACTTTACACAGTCCCGAAAAGGAAACACACTCAATTATAATTCTTCACTTTCTGTGACCATTTAAGCACTGATCTAAACTGTATTTATAGAGATGAAAAAAGACGTTTTCTTTTGGAGTTCATATTTTAATTTTTTTTCTTCAAACCCATTAAAAGAAAAGACATAGGCTGCAAATTTCAGAGAGTAAAAATAAATTAAACTTACTTGTAAGAGAACTGACTAATTTCCCTAAGGACTCCAGAATCTATCTACAGTATTTCTACATCCATTTTACAGCCACTCACATTGCTATGAAATTCTTGTAGAGCTTGAAAACCTAAAGTATTAACCATCTCATTTTCATATAAGTAATTAACACACACATCTTCACACTTGCTTTGGGACTGCATAACCAAATAAAAACATACTGTAATTTAATCAGGAAGAGGCACGCATACAAAGCAAAATGCATTATTTAGATGCGGCTATTCAAATAAAAGAATAAGAAGTCTTCCTGCTCTGTGTTTTGGGGAAGGGGGGGGGGTGGGGAAAAAAAATCAATAGCAATGCCAGAAAATTATGACTATTGGCTGGCAGAATCCCCACAGCTGTGTGCTGCCCTCCTGTACCCTTGGTCAGCATGTATGATTAAGGAGATGTACACACACAATAAGCTTTCTTTCTCAAATCAAGAAGCTGTTCAAACACCTCCCGAGCCCGGGTGCTTTTTCGGCACCGTGTTTGTCCTAAGGTTTCTTGGAGCAATGCCTACAGGTTTTGTCCAACTTCACTGGTAATCTGCAGGCACAATCTCTTTTTCCTCATTTTAAGCACAGGAGGCAAAAAAGAGCAGAACAATTTGACTCTGCTTCTTTGTAGGAATTGCCACATTTGATGGTTCATCTAATACAATATTTTATTGTGTGCAATAGCCTGTAGCTATTCAGTAGAAATTGTGTACTCACTCCAAAATGGACAATTACCTAACAGCTTCCTCATAAGACGCTCCAAAATGCCCTGGAATATGAGAGTTTATCTATCCTTTAACATGGCTTCTACGATGAATACATCGTAATTCGGAATATACTTTGATTTTGGAATTGCCTTCTTCAGCATTTAACTTGAGCAAGAAGGTAGTTTGATGTCGAAGGCTTGAGTTGGGATTAGAAGAAACAACCCCCTAAGACCTTATTTACCCATTGAAAGAGGACCAGTTCAAACATCACGCCCCCTGCCCAGTCTTAGGGAACTTGTCACCAACAGGAACGTTCTTCTGGGCAGGAGAGAAAGATTTTAACATGACGGAGATTTGGTGACCGATCCCATTGCCACTGCAGGAGCCCACAGTGAATTTACTGTGATGCTGCGAGAGCGCTTTGCAAGCGTTAGAGAGATGTATTGCTGCAGCCATCTACTGTTGGAAGTTCTGCCAGTGTATTACAGCAGAGATACCGAGATAGTAGATGCTGTAGAAATCCTCACAGTAAGTAGAGATCTTAAAATATTTGTTGGTACTGATCTCTGTTGGATTCTTTAGGATTAGGCTAGTTGCAGATGCAGCTGTTGTGCTGGTGGTGTTTGTTGTTTATTTTTCCTTTTAATAAGGCTGTTTTCTTTTGCCTTAATATTCACTGAGTTATGCTTACAATATGGCTTATAGCAAGGCCATGGCACTAATGGTGTTTTTCTCTTCCCATAATATTGCATTTGTGTTAGCTAGCTTTTAAGGTTTCTTATGTTTTAATGAAGTTATTAAAGTGAACGCTCTGACTGCATAATTCATGAGCATTCACTCTGTCTTCAAAGAGCTGGTCTCTAAACAACTTTTAATTTTTCAATTCTTTTCTAAGACATACAACCAGCCTTTTGAATTTGAATGCAATATTTAAAATAAATGTCTAATTGTCAAAAACTAGCTTTATTTCTGCTATAATACCATTTGGTCCCCAGAGATGGTTCTGATTTATAGTATTTGCTTGGCAGATACAAAGAGGTGCTGTGTATTTTCTATTTATAACTCATAAATATTGAGATTAGCTTTCACACATAATGGACTGGATTATGAGCTGCTTTCCCTTCACAGCTGTATCTGCAGGTTTCTGCAGAAGGAAGAGCACATGGATCCAATGACAATCTTCTCCTTGCAGTTCTTCCTAAGCATTAATTTGGCATAAATAGGTACGGTTTAGGATCTGCTATAATATTTGCTACTTGGCAACAGTTCCTAAGGCAATACCTGAGCCCATGCCAGCGAGGGCATCTCCTCCCCATTGAAATTCCAGGTCTGACTGGGGGGAGTGGTGAGAGGCAGCAACGCTGAGAAGATAAGGGGAGGGTACATTGCTTGCTACCAGGATACATTCTTGGTAATTAGATTCACTAAAAGCCAAGCACACTAAAATAATACACATAGAACAAAACCACATTAGCTTTCAAAGATTTTTTAGAAGGAATAAACCATACTGAAATTAATCCTGAAACGATGATAAGCTATGTTAAGGCTTACACTTATTATCAGCTACTAAGGGATGACTTTTTGATACAAAACAGTATTTCGCCAGTAATACATACAGCCACTGAAGTTCTTAAAAAAAAAAAAAAAAAAGAAGAAGAAAAAGAAGAGAAGGCATTTAAGCTGAAGGGCCTGGGCCTGGGTAGGTAAACACCTATAACAACAGTCTGAAGGTTCAGAGGGAAAATGCCTTTCAATGTATTCAGGTAATTTATTTCAACGATTGGCTTGGTCAAAGCAGGGAAAGCTGTTGGAAGTTGAAATGAAAGCTTTTATTTCACGCTCGGAACAAAAATGAATGCAAACGGAGGGTATGGCTGAATACACGGAAATCTATAGAACTGCCTGCATAAATGTGTATTAATATTGGGAATCTTCCTGTGTAACAAAAAGAAGCACCATATTTATTGCACAGACCACATTTAGCTGCTAGTCAGACGTGCTGAGCGTTAACCAACCATTTTTTCTTTAGAAAATAAGTAAAAACTATAAATACAAAACAAGATTAAAATGAATTTAGATAAAGTTTCATACTCATTTAAATCTGTATATGAAATCAGTACCACTTTGATTTAAATGAGTATCTCTTAGGGAAACTGCAGATAATTCCTGCCCTCTTTCTGGAGCAGAAGGCATTGTAAACCTGAATAAAGTATCATAATTCATAGACAACCCTTGTGAACCGAACGGCATTTCTGAGCTTCATTGTACCCTTATCGAGGAATTAGTCAGACTATGTCTCCATGGCCTGTTTGGAGAAATTAAACTGCAAACTGGTTTTGAAATCTTCCAATTTTGCAAATCATCTAAATGAAAGAAAAAACCCAAACACCGCAGTGACTTGGGAGTCTAAGTTCCCTTGATTTGCTGTAAGACCTAAACGTCTAAGTCTCATAGACATTTTGGGTGAAGGATACCTATAAAGCCATGTAACCTGAGTTTACCAAATTCAGACAAATAAAAATAATCTCTTTATAGCTTACATTCCTACATATCACCTGCCAGATGTCAGCTTCATTAAAAATGCATTTGCATATAATTTAAATAATTAAAACGCCATTTTAAAACGTGCATAATTGTTTGCCAGAGGCCCTTCTCACCAGAAGTAATAATTTCCACTTGTTGTGGTGACTTGATGAGCTCAGGCTGAACGGTTCTAGTGTTTGAGCCAAGGTTTGCCTTAGTCACAGCCTGATGTTGCAACTAAGTTTAAGACCTGCGAGTTTATCGCTCAGATGGGTGATCTCGTTTTGTTACACAAAGTCTAATGAATTTGATGATTACCCTGTTTTCTTTTATTGTCTGTTTCTGAAGTAATTTGTGCTTGGCTTTTGACTGCTAATAAAATTTATGGAAAAGTTCAAAATGCTGGAGATAAAGGCCTTTTTTTTTTTTTTGCAGCCGTAGTAACCATTAAATGGAATATATACACTGACTAGCAGGATTAAAGTTCCACCAGTAGAATTTCACCCTGTTGAAAGTACTACATTTCCTAGCCTTTCTATCTACTTTGATTGGACTTTTGCTTTTGATATCTACTTTCTTAACTGGGCTCTATATCTGCAAAACATAAACCATACACGTTGAAAATCAAGCGTGTTTTTAAGTCCGATTGACCACAATTATGGCTGCATTCCAGTTTTTAATAAATTACTAAACAGAAGCGCAGAAAACTACTGAACCACAGCGGCTGGTTCTTTATATTGGGACTAAAGATAAGATAAACGCTGAAGCTTTCCACAGCATTGAGGTGCAAAGGTACAGCAGATATTTACTACTCAAGATGGGGAAAGAAGCAGCCAGAGGGAAACTGCAAGGTCGCCCGCCGCTGTGCTGCGAACGCTTGGCAGTGCTATGTCAGACCTCCTGCAGGAGCCAAGGTCTCGCTCCTCTTTCCTGCAAGGCAGATAAACTCCACGGAGAGGCTTTAAGGCTGGATGCAAGAGAAAGCAGAACCCTTTAGAAATGCCTGACTTCTGCTTTTCCAGCAACTTCTCCAAAATAGGAGAGAATAACAAAAAGACATATTCTGAACTCAAAACTCAGACACTTTTTGCCTCTTTTTGACAAAGTTCTAAGGTGTTTTTTTTTTCCCCACCTGTGTCAACTACATAATTTTCACCTCTTGCTAATGGCTTTCCCTTAGTGACAGTAAGTGCTATTCAGTATGTAGGTAACATTTGGTTTGAGATCACATTTGATTGTTAACATTTTCCCACCTCCACTGCAAAGCAAAACTTTCAGTTTTGCAAAACGAAAAGCCATTTTAGTATCTAGAGAAAATAACAAAACTAGTGGGGAAAGTGTTCGTTAATCGAGATAAAATCCTGCCACCTTCATTACCACTTAGCGGTACCGTACTTTGAGAGTAGGTATTATTTAGTGTGAATAATGACAACAGAATCTCAGCTTGATTTCAAAGTTATTTCTGCATAATTTATTCAAAAGATAAATTCCCTAATGAAAGATACTGGATCCACTTTAAACCAACATTATTTCATCTATAATTACTGCCTCAGGAATACCGTACTAACTGCCATTTATCACTGTCAGCAACTTTTGAATTCCTGCTACAACCATGGTATCCCATTGGGTTTGTTTGTCTCTGAGAGAACATGATGTTTTTAGTTTGGCATGGCCCTAAAAAAGGAGAACAAAATCTGTCAACCCCTAGAAATACATTTAAATGTCCTCTATGTGCTTCTGCACAGAGAGGAGAGTAAGCCCGTTCATTTCCTTGTACTTATTTCAACACAATGCATTATATTTTCCATCTGAAGTTTGTAGAAGGTCTTCAGTTCATCAGTGCTTCCTCTGCCCCCTTCTTTCTCATTTTATGAGCTGAGTACCCATTATCCGTCACATTTCTTGCAAAGCTTAGAAAAGAATATAGATGCTCTGGCTCTTAGAGCTGAACTTCAGTCAAAAAACCCCATGCTTCCTCATGATGACAATCTAATCTTCCATTAGGAAACAATTAAGAAGTAAATGTGCTTAAGAACATTAATTCGCAATTGGTTCAGCATAAGCGTTAAGGAAACCATTAGTTGTGTGTCCATTTTAGACAAGAAAAAGCTAGACTTGATTCAGGTAATGACTACAACAATATTTTGATAACTTTTACTTTATTATGTCTGTTGCCGTGCAGTGGAAAACTTTAGAAACAAGTGAAATAAAGAAAAGATTATTACTGGTAAGAGATTCCCATCACTTTGTGAAGGTCCTCCTGCTATTGTTCATCAAAAGTGGTAAATAAAACCTTCAGGCTTGCTCTTAGCAGATCCCCATTTCTCTGTGTATTTTGGATAGAACTCTTACCTTCTGCTGAGTTCACAGGAAAATAAAAGCAAAACACTTTTTTTCTTGTCACTTGCTAATTCCAAATTGGCAATTACATCATCTGTGTGTTAGTGACAGCTGTAAAAGTTTTCAGTTCTAGAGCTGCGCTGGAAATAGCCTCATTCTCAATGCTTGGTAGAAACTGTCTCTTTTAAACAGAATGTACAGAAAACAATATTCTCCTGGAAAGACCTCTCCTTACACAGCACCTTGTTATTTAATTTGGTCTCAGCTAATTGGCAATTTAGACAGTAACTTGTGCCCAAGAATTCCAGACACAGCAGAGAACAGAAGCCCACGCGGAGCTCCACCAGGTCCCCGTGACACAACCATACCACAGAGACACAGCCCTGCTATCGTGTGTGCTGACTGCATCCTCCCTTAGAGATGGCGTTCATCATCTCACTCACGGTGTGCGTAGCCTTACTACGAGGAAAGACCACGAAGACTATTTGTAGGTACTGAGCATGTTGGAGATATCAACCTGACTGACTACCACAAGTGCAAGACTGTCGTTTTGATTGCTGGTGTACACGCAAATGCAGAGCACTCCCAACTCTGCGCGTGGCAGCAGTACCACCTGAGCCCTTCAAATGTAGAAACAATTATCCCAGCACCTCAAGCAGCAGTCGGCACGGTGACCTGCGGTGAGTTCCTCTATTATGTATTATCAGTAACATTGCAGGGAAATGCTCACGTTTTGTGAGATTAAACGGACAAGGGATTGTAGTCAGATTTTTTTTTTCTCTTGCCTGAATAGTCTTTGTTTATCTCCAGGCAACAGGAGAGAAGGAAAGTACAGAAAGAGTTTGCACTGCCATCTGACTGTTTAACTCTTCAGACCTTGTCTTGGAGTGGAATGCAGTGTATAATGAAATTCCTTTTTGTAAGCTAGAATGACTTCTGATATACTCAGTCATGCCCTAACTTTCAGAAAACACAAACCGCATTTTTCAGACAGCGAACAAGAGCCCTCACCTTCTCAACCAAGAGACCTCCAATAGAAAATTAGTTGATTTTCTGCCTTTGCAAGCCTGAAAAATCTACAAGCGGATTTTCACGCGCGTACCTGATAGTCCACCGACATCCATCTTCTTCAGGTTCTTTGCCTCCAGAATGACGACAGTCAGTTTGCCAGCAGTAGGCACATAACGGAGGGAGAAGCAGATATCACCCAGTTTTTCTTGCTGTGAAAGCAAACAAGACACGGTGTTATATTGTAATCATTTTTTTTGTACCTTTTAAAAATGCAATTTTGAAAGCCCCACAGAAAGTTAACAGGATTACATCTCAAACTCCTACTGTTAAATAAAACATTCAAATGAACAATATGAGATATCTGCTGTAAGTTGCCCGGCTTAAATCCTTGATAACCTCAAGTCTGTTGCAGCAACTGGAGTCCACAGCAACTATCCTGTTTGGAGCCAAATGACAAGATATATGCTGGCTGCAAAGGAAGTTATACTGCTCAGCATTTCACCCCTCACAATCGGGGTCCCACAAATACCGTTTGTCCTTTAAACCAAGTCATGACTGTTGCCCCCCCTCCAGGTTGTGTTTCAGTGGAAATCAATTAACACACCCCCATACAAAACCTCTAGACTTTCTGTGAAACAGTAACAGGGGTGTTTCTCACCACACTTTGTCACAAAACCAAAAAGTATAAAAAACACGAAGCACAAAACATTCAGTATAAAAAAAGCCTTGTCTCCCATCTGACAGGCAAAAAAAAAAAAAAAGAAAGAGCAAAATAGGAAGAAGGAAGGAAGATAGAGGCTGGGAAAGCTCACTGTGTGCCCCTCCTCACATAAGGAACGGTTGGGAGGATATTTGGTTTTGCCTTCAGCCCCGCAGCTTATCATCTTCCAAATGCAACCTTTTGCAATTCATTGCTTAGTACCTTTCTAACATTCCTGGCAAAGAGGGAGAGGCTGAATTATGTTCAGAATTACAGGAACTTTGTTTTAAAAGGAGGAATAACAAATTTGGACTTGCAGATATGAGAGAGAGAAAATAAAAAAAAAGTGGAGTACTGCTTAGAAATGATCACTAGGATGATTTGAGCTGCTTTCCTCCTCCTTTTCAGGCACAGTGGTATCTCCAAAGGAGGTAAAAAAGTTGCTTTTGAGACAAGAAGAATCAGGTGACGCTGAACAGTCCAATAAAGCATTTCAGACAGCAATGTTTCTCTTTCAAAGACAGTAGTTCTTATGGCACATGTCAGTTTCCACAATTTATTCTGGCAGTAGAGTACAAAGTGCATTTCTACCAAGATATATCTCTCCAGTGTTTTGTCAGAATAAATTGGAAGGTTGGTTGTTGAAAAGTTTTGGAGGCGTATCCAAGCTTTTCATTAAGACACTAGGTAATTTTTGCACCTTTCCCCCATACAGAATCACAGAATGGTCACAGTTGGAAAGGACCTCTGGAGATCATCTAGCCCAACCCCCCGCGACAGAGCAGGGTCACCTACAGCAGGTAAACCACAAATGCAAAAAGTTCACGAGAATTTACCAGGTTCAAAATGCCAAGGGGAAAGAGCCAAAGTCAGAACCTTACCTAAAAAAGCTGGGGGAACTCTACTGAGAGCTACTGCTCACATATTCATGGATGTAGTGACCATTTCCTAAAGAAAAGACAGCCCATGTCCTAAGGACTTTACCACGTAAAAGGAACCAAAATGTTCCTTTCCAATTGGGAGCTCAAGCTTCCAAGCCATTTAAGAGAAACCCAACTTCATCTGCTAAGTCAAATTTTCAGCATCAGTGGCAGCTCCATAGCTCTTACACACAATCACTTTTCATCCAGGTTTGGATAAGCATCTGCAGTATCTGAAGGATGCGTGCCAGATATTCAGTTATACTTCAGAGTTTACCCTCCCTTACCAAAAGGTGCATGGGCTTGTCTCGGAGGACTTCCTTGGCCATGTGGGATTCTGCTTATGTTGTTCCCAACAAAGGACTGGAGCAGTATATATTAAGAATGGCATCGTGTAGTTATTGTTCCTTTTAATTTTCAAAAGCTTAGAAACTGCAATAATAATGCAATACCTATAAAGGGACAGACTCTGAATTCATTATTACAAGTTGGGAAGAAGACCCAGGGTTTGTAATACTTAGTTCCCTGCAAAACATCAGCTCGGTGATCACCAGTGCTCAGAAGCATACAGAGCAAACACAAAGTTACGTATAATTTGGAAACGCTCAGAGAGAATATAACAAACCAGGTCATGCCACTAAATATATGCATCACATACAAAACCACTGTCAGAACGCACACGTGCCAGTATCTCGAAAACTTATGGTGCCCTCCCCACCTCAAAAAGATACAGTAGAACTGGAAAAGATTCCAAGAAAAGCAGCAGGAATGATCAAAGATATGACACGGCTTTTGCAGAAGGAACAGCTAAGTAGATTAGGACTCTTCAGGCTGGAGAGGGGTTGGTTGGGGAGCAGTATCTTAGAGACCTTGATGCGACCCAGGAGGGCTATAATCATGTTATAACCTTGCTCAAAAGAAGAGATCCTAATATCAGAAAATTTACATTTTTTAACTCATACCTAGAATGACCGTGGACTGCACTGCTGTGGAAGGACTTAACTGCTCCTGCCTGTCTGCATATATTGTTATAAATCCCAGCGAAGATTCTGATCATGGAAATAAGGATTTCAGCCATGCAGTCTCTAACTGAGAATCTCTAACTGAGCCTGCAATGGCACGGTGACAGCAAAACATGCTCCCGTTCCCCTGACATTCGGTTTTGGAAGTCCATATCGGCCAGGCTAACGGTGAAGCTGACCTATCACTTGCAGCTTTTTCAGGATGGAAGAAATCAATTGCTTTATTGATTTGTGCTATCATGATCACAGCTCACCCAGCCACCTGGTCTCCTCCGTGGTTGCTGTTCTATTATATGGTAGACTTTGTTTACATTAACCTGGATGGTTCATGGGGGTCTGAATAACTGAAACAGGGTATATTTGAAAGCTTATTTCAGTCCCCCATCTTTGTACTCATGTATCACCCAACATTCAAGGGCTCTGCCCTCACCCCTAGATTCACTAGGCAGAGCTTTGGTAGCAGCATTGTATTCCCTTGTATTCCTCAGAAATGAACCTCACTGACAGACTATCTAAACATCTATTTTGGACAGTACTTTTAAACCAATACCATGCTTCTAATTGTTCCTTAGACTGGATTTTTTGTTGTTTGTTTGTACTTGCGTTGAGACTAGAGTGTGCTTAGTAAGCATAAAACTGTGTTAGGATTGCTGTTTCTTATCTGAGTGCTTCAGCAGAGGTTGGAGGAGGTACTTTACAAACACAATTATTGCCACGGAGACCATCACCTCTCACCAGCCTTTCCCCATCTGTAATCATGTTATACTTCTGTGCAAATACTGCAATTGTCTACACAGAAGAGTAATTTTATGAGAGCATTTAATGCATTTTTAGCCTCTTTTAATGTGATTTTAGCTGCAGGAAGCACGGAGAAGAAGCTGGCACCAAGTAAACAGGCAGTTTTCCATAGATCACCAGCAAGCCATGGGAAATGGAAGCAGATGATGGGCTCATTCAAGTGAATAACTTGAAGAAAAAGCATAGGTACCTCTTTAAATGCCTACAGAATCATGTTTAGTAATATTTTGTTGTTATTAAAGTCTGTATTAACTGCATTTCTTCAATATTTCTTGTACTTTTAACATTTTCTCTTTGCATGACTGCCATGAGTTTTCTATTCCTAAGCTGGTCTGGTGGTGGGTTTTCTTTTTTTTTCTTTTTCGGTAATTCTAAAAATATTTGTCAGGCAAAATACTGCAAGTGGCAGCACTGCAATGAAGCAACAAAAAGTAATCACTAGAGGTGTGGTTTGCAGGAGATAATTACAAACCCCTGCAGGGCTATGAGGTACAGATGAGTGCTTCTGGTATGGTGATTATCTCATGGAGGTGCCTTATTGTTATTATGAATTTCTTTCAGCCCTATGTATAAATAATTTATGTTAGTAAATTACTTTGATCTCTGATGGAAACTCTAGGTTAGTGTTAGAAACTTCCAACTGTTCATAGACATTAACCTATTCATGTATAATGCCTAAACACCAATCAACAGACTCTCTCCATCTAAGCAACTTCATAACTTCATTACATTTAAAGAGGATGCAATGGAGCAGAACATAAATGACATAGACAGCACTGGCAACACTTTTTCACCTTAGAAAAGGCTATTTGAGGTCCTGTTGAGAACCTGGACTTCTTAGAGACTACTCTAAGTGGCTCCTGCCTGTCTCATGTTTCTTCTCATATTTGTCAGTAGTCATTTTTGCCTTGACAGTACACTCTCCTAATGAGCTACAGAGAAAAATGCTATTTATGCAGATGACTCTCATTCGCACTGCAGACTCTCTAACAGTGATATCTATCTTCTTAATATAAACATTCTCCACGTTTTTGTGGAAGATATTATGAGAAAGTTGATGCTTGCGGCTCTCTTGGTAAAACAATACCAAAATAACGAGTCACAGTACCATATGCTTTTTCCTAATTGGATCTAAGACTCAAAAATAGCGAGTAGAGGAAGGATATAAGCACAGTGAGGTGGGTTTCCAACTTCAATACCAGGTTTTGATTGTGGATATTTGCATAAAGCAGAGAGAAACACAATAGGATATGGTTTGTGGCCGAAGAGCCAAAACACAATCTTCCACAAATCAAATTTTCAGTAGAAGCTCATAATGTTCACTGCATAGTTTTCACACCAACCAAATGTTTTAAAACTCTGTGGAGAGAACAGGAACAGCGTAAAGGTGGGTTATAAGCTAAATTAGTCTTTCAAATTCAGGAAACGCAGGTAAACTGTAATGACAGAATCTCTGATCCTAATTCCCACATCCACAGGCTTCAGACAGTTTTGAGCACATCATATTCTGTTTACACATGGAGATCTTGAATCCGACAAATTCCTTTTCTTGGCACGTAAACTATGAATACACTAAGCCGCTAAGGTGTCACAACAATACCAGTAACAGAATCACATGGATGCAGAAATGGATGACATGGACTGGCCACAACTTCAATTAAGCCACCGTAGCAAGCGGGCAGAATCGGCAACCCACACACATAGCTGGGACCTACAGCTGGGAAAATATTGCCCCTCCACACCCTCCAGGATCATACTGGGAAAAGGGAATCCTGGTTTGTTGGGCTCCCCCTTTTTCTTTAAACCTGAAATTGTATTGCCACAGCAGCTGTCCTTAACTTTACCAGTTTCAAAGGCACTGATTTTTTTTTATAAATACATGGTTAAAGAACAAAGGAGAAAATTTCAAATCTGCAATAGGTACAATCAGGAAAGAAAGACAATCTTTTTCTCTTATGCTTGCAAATCAGGGACCAGATGACCCCACAACATGCAGATGATTCTGTCACAATTAGGCAAAGGAGTGGGAAGTGAGCAAGAAGCTCTTAAAACTGAGTTTGCATAAATAGGCTAGAAAGAGATGGTACAGCAGGGAAAGATAAAGTAAAACTAAAAAGAGAAAGAAAAGCTAGAGATAAGGTGTCAGACCATTATGATAACACTTTTGGAGACTATCACATGAGTATATATGCACACCAAGTACCACTGCACCCCAAAGTCTATGAACTACTTTTGGGATAAAGTACTGAGAGCAAATAGGAGAGGCAGAGTTCTCCTCTACCTTTTTAATCAAAAGGCCGCTTACAGAAGTAGCTATTTCAGATTTGCAAAATGTTAACTATAAACCCAGTCAATATAAACTTAAGGACTTTAACAACTAAGCCATTAATGTGACAAACAGAGTAATTCCTTTGCTGTCTAAAAGAATTTCATGCCCATGAAGGGAGCAGCCACGCTGTTATACAGCTAGCAGTAAATAGGTGCTAAATGCCGCCGGAGAGAGGGAAGAACCTTCTTCATGACTGTACCTACTGCACTTTTGAAGAAAATATTTTAAAACAATAAAATATGAACAGACAATGCCCTGCAGCGCATTTCCTTATTCAAGGATCAGTCTTTATTTGCAGGAATAACCTACTTGTCTTAGAAAATGGAAGTACAGAGCATCTGCGATCAAGGGTCTCCTGTTTGCTTTTATTAACGTTATTTCAGAAGTATCTTCATAGGTTATACCCTCTTCAAATGTGCAAACTTAACCATAAAAGGAAGCTCCCGTTGATGTAAAGTGTTCAGTTACAAGCCACATAACAAGTAAATTAAGAAGCAAAGCAAAGTGAAATAGGTTACAGCCAGAAATTTTGGAAGAAACAGAGGGTTCTTGAGGCAAAGATCCAGAGGGCTCCTTTCAGACGCTGTAAAAAAGGGATTAGCAGTGACAACAGGGGAAAGAAGAGATGGAAAGGAGACTGACGCTAGGTGAACAGAGAACAGAAATAGAAGCAAAGGTCCATGAGGTAAGTTTTAAAAGGGAGAAGTTTTAGGGCAGACAGGGAACAATCTTTCAAATGAAGTGAATTTATTAAAGGTATCAGGAGGTGGTATCTGTAGGGATACAGTCATGGTATAAAGTAGGAGTGAGGATGAGCCAAAAGAAACTATTTAATTGCATATTCCTTTTGACTGATTTTCCTACTACAGTCCTACTCTCTGACTCCTTTGTGATCCAACTTCTGTGTGCCAGCACTACTTTTTACCTCTGCTTAAAGGGAACAGACCTGGCAGGATCTTTCTGTGGAAATAAAATCTACTTTTTTTTTCTTTCCCCTCTGAACAGCACTACTCGACATAGAAATTCTTCAGAAATCTCTGTCTTCTTATTGCAATATATATGTAAAAAGGTTGTAGATTGCATTTCTTTTAACTGCCCTAATTATATACTATTCTCCAACACAATGGTAATCGGACTTGAAAGCAAGTTGGGCAATAATTTGAACCAGCCAATGTTATTAAAAAATTAACAAGTCAGGTTTTGTCAGCTTCCACCTTTTAGTCCTCTTCATTACATTTTTAACTATTTAGAGAAAGCACTTCTATCACTGCTCTCTAAAAAGCAGAGGAAATGGAAAGAGAAAACACCGTTATTATTAGTAGAAAATGACACTTCACGGTCATCAGTTTAAAAGCATTACAATCAGCTGCCTCTTGCAAAATGAGAAACGCTGTGGCTGAAGGCACTTGAAATCAAAGATTAGCAGAAACGCACTCTTTGATTTCCAAACAAGAGACCATGCTACTAAACATACCGCGCTCGTAATTAAACACAAAGAAACTGAATTTCTTAAATAAACGAGAAAGGGAAGAACGAATTAAAAGAAATGTCTGAACAACACAGCCTGGTTTTCTGTAACTCTTTGCCTGCCCACAAATGCTTGCAGCTGGCTGCTCTGCTTTAATGATTGAATCTCTTTCTATTTTGCCACTTAGCTTCTCCTCAGCTCCTGCCTGATCATATTTCTAAATGTCACTCACGTTTATGCAGGCCAGTGCACAAAACAAAATTAATTTAACTGAATGGCACATTAATATTATTACTTTTGACAGCATGGAAAACTTATTAACTATAGCATGTCACAAGGCTAGTCTTCTAGTGAGTAGTCTAAGTACAACATTGAAAGGAAATGTAATACATTTGAAAGATTTTTTTTTTTTGTCTTATCAGACACTGTGAGAAGTCAAATCACAAAGCTTTTCCATAATTATTAGAGTATTCTATGTGCATTGCAGCCACTTTACAGAAAACCCTTGTCCTCCTGAGATAGGGTACAGGAAGCCACAGTACAGTACCCCTGCTTGATTTGAAAACATCTCTTGTAGCAAGTATGGGCACCTTAATGCTTAGTTAATGTAGTTTCTGCTACCAAGAGTGTCTTAGTTTCCAAAAGCAATTGACTCTGAAACTTTAGATTATGCATTGAAATTACAGCACACATCCGAAAATATACAGGATCAGTAGACAGCAGAGAACCATAATTAAGAGTCAAATCAATTGCTGATTTCTTACTTGTAAGATGCACCACCGGATGTGGTAGTGTATTAAAAACCTGGCATGAACAGAGTCCTTGCAACAATGATCATACGTTATCGATTAATGAAAGACAGAACAAACAGATTAAACAAACCAGTAGGTAGGAATGATGGAATGAGTAATCCTCTATGGCTGCTGGCAAATTCTGGCGAAATTCAACAGCCCCAGGGAGAGACTATCAGGAGAATTCAGTGCCTCCATTACTGAAGCTGTACAGTATATTTCTATTTGATCTGCAAGAACTACAAAGAGGAATTCAGTGGAACTTGTGGATCACCTTTGTAGCCAGCTATCTTCTTCCCCTTCCTCTGTAACAAACTACCAAGACAAAAAGACCTGGCACCAGTCCCAGCTACATTATAAATAAATGGTTCCTTTTGCAGTGACACTAACACAGCCTGGTTCACTCAACTCCCGCCGATATATGTCCTCCTTTCTCTCACCTCTTGCTTGCTGTAACACCAGTTCAGCTTTGATGTTCCTCCATAAAATTCCCAGCACTACCTTCAGCTCCCTTCCATGACCCCAATCACAAATCCCACACAACAGAGCAGCATCCTCCAAGATCTCCTAAACTGGCAATTAGGCAAGAGGCAGTACATGACATCATTGTTGTAAAACTAGAAGCTTGCTGGTTAGCTAGCAGGAGGCCAAACAGAACACGTGAGGACCTGGCACACACTCAAGGGCTTCCCTGAACAGGACAAGAACCTGAGTATCTACCCTCTTTAAGACATTACCTTCCATTAAATTTACAGGAGCCTTCTTACCATGCTCCCTGGCTTCCAAGGCAGCATGCAACACAATTCTGTGCCAAAACCAGCTTGTGTCTTTATTTTCAAAAAAAGAAAACTCAGGCATAAGGGCAGGCCAGGATCCTCACTGCACTGCAGCCCCAGTAGTGACCTGCAAAGGCTGCAGACCAAGGCACTGCAGAGCAAGCTGAAAAGGAACTAGATTTGCTAATGGGAAAACCACAGACACCTGATGTAAATTAACAGCTGATAGGTGAAGTCTTATCATGAGACAGTTCTCTGCCTCTAATTTATCAAGATGAAGACGACTTTCCTTCATGTATAATTTCACCCAAGTCAATGTCATCTTTTATTTCCATCCAGTGCTTCTGTGCTACAAGCACAGGCAGGATTTGAAATCCCTTTCTCAATCATTGCTCTTCATTTGGAAAGTTTTCTTCCATTGTCCTCTTTTAATAATTTCTGTACTGGAGATTTTTCCAGAGCACCCAAACTGCCTAAAAATATGAAATGAGGCAAAGGATATGCAGCTGGAAAAGAGGCAAGCTGAAAACCCTCATAAAAGCTCAGAGCCACTCCTGTTCTAGTGCTTCCTAGTTTCAGGAAAGCCAGAAATATGTAAAATACTCTCTCAGATAATTTCAGTATTTTTTCCTTTGACTCCAGTTGAAATGAAGAAACTAGTATATGCCTCCTTCTATAACCCCTTGCATTGTAAATTTTAAGTTCAGCTTGTTAAAAATTTGTGCTTGGTTCAAGAATGAGTTCAGTCTAACTAATGCTACGCATTCAATTCTATTGACTTACCCTTAGCGGGCTCACATCCACTTCTTAAACTAAGCATTCAAAAATATGTTTTTATGAAACTACTGAAATAGATTCAAGTTTTTGGATAAATACATACAGGCAAAGACCTTGTTTATTACTCCACTTTCCCTGGCTATTTCGCTTTGAAAAACTCTCTTAACAGGTTCTTTAGGAAGACAAGACAGCTCGTCAAAGGTCATCATAGCAATCAGTACCACACACTGAATTTCATTAATCTCCAGTAAAAAGAAAGAGGTCACTGCAGTCATCTATAAAAATCTAGGAAAGAAGACTGTACTTATCATGAGATCTCTGGCTCAATGATGTTCATTTTTAATAGATCTTAGACCACAAGGGAAATTCTAGAAGACTGGAGCAGTGCTAATGTTATGCCCATCTTACTCAAAAAAGGCCAAATGGGATGAAGGCGGTATCTATCAGCCATTTGCCTTTTATCAAACCCAGATGAAACAAAGGAAGAACTCATAAGAGTTTGCATTAATGATAGTTTAAAGGATATGGAATATAATGAATGTGAAGTCACATGGTTTTATGGAAAATAGGTCCTTTCAAGTAAAACCAGATTCATTCTTTGATAAGATTGTAAATTTGGTTGATGAAGGAAACATGCACAAAAAACGTTTTTTTTCTGTTCAAGGTCTGCTGCTGTTTCTGTAGATGTGGAAGACATTTCTGCTGATAAAGTAAGCAGGTGATACAATAATTAACGTAATGGTAAACAGTAATGGTAAACAGTAATGCAATAGGTTGGTCAGAGAGAAAATGCTAAATCACTTAGCTGTAACCAGGCACAGAGTACATTTTCCTACAGCCAAAGGCAAAAATTCTACATGCTAAGAGAAAGAACTCAAGACTATTTCTAAGTATCTACTGAATCAGAAAATATATCTTACAAGGCAGTGCCTCCTGCTGAGGATTTAGGGTCATAAGCTACAGACCACGAACTGCTTGTGTAATGTGCAAAACACTCAATGGCAGAAGTGAGCAGAAGCAGCTGGTGACTTTGCCTGTCCGGCAAGGATATCAAGTCTACTGCACACAGGTCTTGTGTACATAGTTTTTTTAAGATGCTGAAAACTACAAAGAAGGTAAAAAGTCACAACTCATTGGAAAAATGGAGAAAAAAGGCTGATTGTGAAAAACATAAAAGACGAATTTCTGCAGCTTTCTGAAAAGAGGATTGGAAGTGTCTTGATTACGGTGCATAAGTACTGTAGAGAAGAGGAAGCATCATGTATTAAATGGCTTGAATCTACTGAAGAAGGGCATAACAACAATCAATGACTTGGAGTAGAATCTAGTAAAATCCAGATAACAAATAAAGTACACATTTTACCAGAGAGAGAGAGGAACCGCTGAAGCTATGAGGGGTGTGTTGGGTTTGAAGACCCTCTAAGAGTTTTCCAGCAGAGGTGCAAAGCTGCCTATAATGAACGCTGGTCTACTGTCAGCAGCCTTCTCTTTGTAAACTTGTCAGTAAGGTCTCATGCAGAATTTTCCAGTGGAATTTGCACAAAATTCTGATTAGATGATATTAAAACGTGTCATGGGAAACATAGTTTTGATGAACTTCCACTAAAAACATGCAGGATAATGCTGAAAGTCAGGATGACATGAGGAAATCTGAGCTTTCAATGTTTGCAGTCTATGGCCGTGCGGCCAGGACAAAATGCTATGGGTCAAGAATCAGAGGGTTTCTAGCTCCTTACTCCAAAACCAAGCAAGGTCTTACTTTCAAGCTTGTAAGGGGGTTTCCTTGCGCCACCTTCCTCCCAATTTGGCACAAAGGGAACACCACTATCTCCTGGATGCTGCCTGTTTCCTAGACTGAGTTTGATTATATAAGGTTCTTTAAAATGTTCCTTGAAGATCTAGAAGTCTTCCATATTTAGGGCAGACGACCTCAGCTCATTTAGAAAAATACCCAATTTGATAGGGATTAGTAGTATTTGTAAACAAAACAATGGTTTTTGAAACGGGAGCTTTTTCTGCGGGAAGAAAATGTTAATGTTAGCTAGTCTAGGCTCAATGCAAATAAAACAGATCAGATTTAAAGAGCTGTCATCCTCAGCGAGTTGTACGAGCTCATATTGTAGTGCCTTCTGGCAATAAACCTAAGGAATCAATGAACAGGTGGGCTAAAAAGTTGAAGGAGCATGTCTCAGTGTTTATACACGAGATAGTCACGGCTTTGTGTCTAGTGATTGTGGTTGAGGCTGATTAACAGCTAGTTTTCATGATAGGGAACATATAAACAGGGTAGTTTCAGAGCCTTAAATTCTTACATAACGTGACCAGTGTTTGTGCTTGCAGGAACTTATGCCAACTCTAGACCTCTACGGCTGAAATCCAAGCAGGAGGCCAATATTCTCAAGTCATTCTGGAACATACGATTGCTGCAGCAAATGCAGTAGAACTTAATTAAAATCTGTTCTCATTTACAATTATCATATATCAGAAAATATTACTTTTTGGATTTTACTTTTTTAATAATAAAAGTTGCAACTTTCAATACACTAAATACACATAATTTTCCTTTAGGCTGATGGATAAAACTAAAAACATATGGTTCTCCATTAAGAAATCAACTAATAGTTTAGCATCAGTCAGACATCTTGAAGAAGTAATCATGTTTTTAAGAGATTTTAAATGATTTAATATTTTAAAAGGTATGTAGAAAAGTATGATTCTATATCTAGAGAAACATCACCATTTGCTATATCAAATTGCAATGAGACAAATCGGTCCTCATTGCAAAAAAAAAAAAGGATGGGGAAGCATGCGCGTATTTGGATGGCACATGAAGTTACAGGTGGGGTTTTTTGGAGGGCTTTGACATATGTTTAAGAGTGATAGGGACGAAAATGTACTATGACAAGAAAGAAGTTGTGTTACAGTGATGTGCTGTGGAAGAACTGCAGCCCTTACGTTGTGTCACAGAATTGCAATAGTTGTACCTATTTTCTGTGCAGTAAGTACAAGCCAAAAAATTAATTCAAATGACCCACATCTCCTGGAGAACTTGCCTGCTTTAAAACATCACAGAAAACTAATGTTCAGCCTGACTGATTAATGTGAAAGTCTGAATGAATAAAAACACTTTGAGCATAATCCGCTGCTATCTAATTCTGTGCTGGGCATTAACAGACAGGGGATGTCAGCTGCAGACCTCAGGGCACTCACATGAAAATAAGCTGCTGCCAGTTTTGAAGCCTGAGCGCCACTCATCAACAGAGATCCTCCTGTTAATTTTCACAGTTACTGAAGAAGATATGGAAAAACAAAGGTAAAATAACTAGATTCCAGACAGCCCAGTAACTCTGAAGATTACCAGAAGCAATTTAATTAGCACCTAAAATTGGTTAAGGATCTAATGGGAAGCTCAGGTGCTGTGTGCCCACTGCCATCCAAGCTGCAGTGCCATGTTCTATGCCCGTGCCATCAAACGCAAGTTATAAACCCCACATAATGGTAATCGTCTAGGGAATGACTTAGGTTAGAATTTTATGGCAAGGTCTCTATCTAAGAGGAAGAGGTTTGAACTCAAGTTCAGCCACAAGTGGCAAAAGGCACTAGAGGAGGTTTCCCAAATTTAGTTGCCATTATCAGTGACAGTGGAAGTAGCAATAACTCCTAATTCTGTTCTGTTGTATGTGAATGCATCCAGCCGATCAAGCAGCAATAACATACCACTTTGAACTCTCTTTCTCAGTGATAGTTTGGAAACTCCTGCCTTTGGCACTATTTCTGTAATTGTAATTGCAGACATAATGCTCAAGGAAAGTGTCTTGGCCTCCATGTCACTGGATTCCGTTTCAGTTATTTCTTGTCATCTAGTGCTTGGCCGGCAAGAAGCACATACGGACAATATCTGGGTTCAAAAGGGAGATCAGAAATGAATTTCATCTGCGCGCTGATGATTGTAGCGCAAAGTGAGTTGTGTTCGGCTCGAAGGAGACGGCAGGAGTAGTAATTCTGCGGCAGTGACCATACCCAAGCCCTCCAGGGAAAAAAATCCAACTCTGGAAACTCTGTCAGTGGAAAGGACAGAACAACTACAGTACTGCTTCATCCATCTAGTGAGTGACCCAGCCAGGCAGCCATCTAAAATAAAAATTCCCAGTTAATGCAATTAAAGGCTGCTCACAAAACTACTAAAGTCTGCACAAAAGCTTTCATCACAAAAGATGCACCATAAAAGAAAGATGTATTTCTGCTCCATACTCAGGTCTACGTCTTATATGCACACACACACACACAGAGTGACAATATGCTGAGAAGTGAAGAGGTGGAGTGATTCACAGAAGTTTGATCTCTGGTCAACACAGATACGAAAAAGCAACAGCAACTTTAGGCTGTGGAGGCTAAAAAGTGCAGCTTAATTATTAACTGACTCACTCAAGTGTATAGAATGATGGTAGAAGTAAAAAAAAAAGAAAAACCTAAAAGAATAAGAAATGGAGAGATCAGTCAGCATTTTATGATTTTCTCCCTTTGTGTGGCCAATGCTATGAAAATCTGGAGAGACACAGAGAGAGAGACACAGAGAGAGAGGAGAAATGGTTTGATCTTTAGACAGTGGTATCATTCTTGGAGTATAGTTCCTCACTATTAGAATTCTAGATGACAGAGAGGTTAAAAACATTTGAATTGTATAGCACCAACACTATAAATGTTTATAATCAGATAAGGTACAGAAAAGCATTTACATCTATCTTGTTAAACTCTTTAAATCTTATGTATGACGTACAGTTACCTATGAACATCCAAGAATAATAATATTTGCTTTGATCTGTGTGATTGAAAGTGAAAGACTAGCCATAATCAGTCCTTCAAAAAGAACTGTGTGTATGTCAGAGATGGCAAGATCTTAAAAACTGGAAATGTCAGTTCTCCATGCACCTACAAGGAAAGAATGCATAAAATGCAGAAACAGAGATACTCTATGAAAAAGTTTTTTTCTGCAAGTTATTATTTTGTACAACAGCATCCTGCCCAGACTGAATGAGACGTGAACAAGAGAAAAAGGCTATGCTATTCCAAAGGTTTTTAGACTCTAATTTAAATCATCGTGTCCCGAGTGTTTCTCCGGTTTTGATGATAACAATCACAGAGTAAGCTGCAGAAGGCCACGGAGAAGAAAGAAGAAAGAAGTACAGGGTTGATTGTACTAAACCCACCCAGCTGCATCGCCTGTACCACACCAACAGCACACCGGCCAATGTGAGGAATTTCTTTGGCCTTTGGTAGAAGGCTGAGTTTCATGATGCAATCGAACAGGTAACTGTAGGAATGAGTTATCGCTGTCTGTCATCTATTTAGCCTAGAAATAAGACCTGGCAATACATCCTAAATTAATGTAACCTGGTAATACATCCTAAATTAATGTAGTCTACCTCTTAAAATATTAGCATAAAAACAACAAAAGCCTAATACCACGGAATTGAAAATACAGTATTATGTTCTGGATTCTAACTGTGATTTCTCTAAAATAAGGGCATTTGGTGCTAATTCCTTTCACAGGTACAATGCAAAGTGCTTCAAATGCCAGTTACGCCGGTTGTTGAACTAAACTGAAACACAACAGGCTCTGAAAAGAGGTTAAATGGTTACTATGGTAATCCCTGACATGGTCTAAATTGGTGTTTAAGAGCCGACAAAGGAAAAAAAATGAAGAAAATGGCTAATCCCTTTTTTCTCGGACCACAATTCCTAAATCTTTGTCTTTAACCTTTTCAAAAATACATCTTTCTCTGATGCTTCTGGAAACCAAGATCTTTTAGTTCTACGCGGTGCGGGCACAACAAAACGAGGAGACCGGAGTGGCATACTACGCCTCAACCTTTTAGTGAAAAAGCTGTCATCTTCTTTGTGAGAGCTGCTCTTTCCTTGTGGCTGTTAAAATGCTGTTCTCTGTTCTGAAGGTCCTTCTAATGACACTTATGATGGAGTATTTTGGTACAGCCATCTTACAGCTTCTCTTAGCTTCTGATACTGGTTTGTAACTGCAATCAGATAACGATTTTTGTCACTGTTAGTTTGCAAAGGGAGGGGAGAAAGGGAAATAAGGTATTACCCTGGACTACTGCAAAGCTTCTGCCTAGAATCCCATTGAGAAATGCAATCTCTGCCTCTGGATAATGCATTCACTGATGCTGGTAGTCAGAAAAATAAGTAAGTACATGAAAGTCCAGGTGGAGAACAATGCAGGAGAATTTCATATATAGCACGTTCTGTAGCCCTTTCACACCAATCAGCTGATCCTGCAGATGCATTTGCAATCCCTCCCAGATTACAGACTTTTATAACTGGGAGTACTGCATGAATATGGCTGAGTTTCCTGGGATTCCTTCTGCAGCTTCCATCCCAAACATCTCTTTGTAGTGTAGCTTTAACGCTTTCCACTTGGAATATACTTCAACCCAGGCAAATGACTGATACATCAGCTATCAGAATGAATCACTTGCAGGTACATGGAGAATACTTCTAGCATCTAAGTGATACAAATTCTGCTTAAGCCTTTTTAAGAAGAACTCTAACATGATTTTGATCCCTCTCAGCATCTTTCTCAAAAGCCTATAAAAACACCTTGCTTTCCAAATGCCACTGTATGTTAAACATCCAAGCCTGGTGCTTTTGAACTCCTTGGCTGGTCTGGTCTCTCTCCTCTATTNTTTGGCCTTGTAACTTTCTACAAGGCATTTAGGAATATGCCTTGTCTAGAATCAACATTAATATAAGTATTATTATTTTGTGTACAGATCATTAGATGCTTAGCACCAAATGTAGGATCTACTTTGTCAGCACAGTTTAACCTCAAGATGCCCTTCCACACTTGAAAGTCATATGGTAATAAGTATTTTTTTAACACATAAGCAATACAAGTTTTTCTGATCTCAGAATGAATACTGTCCAGAAACGGAGGGGCCCCAGCAGAGCCTGAATGTAACACTATCACTGAACCTCTCCTTCTTGTCTACTGTCCTCTGTATTTGAATTTAATATCTGTAAAGCCAGACAGTCTGAGATGAATCAAGACAAGTTCCCTTTTGATTTCAAGTAAGCCAATTACATTCTTTTTGTTATAACACAAGAATGCCTCTGACCTCCTAAGGTACGTGTCTCTTCCAGAGAGGGAGTTAAGAAAGAGAATACTCAACAAAGGTATATAGTGGGATTGTCAGCAGTTTGAGTATGAAAGGCGAGAAAAGAAATGCATAATTCTAATAGCCTGAAACAGTACCGTAACTGCTCTACTTGAGTCATATGGTTTTACCTTTAAAATCACAACATTTCAACATCTTCAATTTCAAGATGAAAAACAACTAATTAACTGCTGAAGAATTTCAAATCAGGCTTGCTTATTCTCAAACTTAAGAACCTCTGTTTTGTTCCTCATCTCACATTGTCAAATTCAGTTCCTTTGCAGGACAGATACTGCACTTACAATGCTGAACGTGTGTTCAACATTGTGCATTTACTGTATGTAACTCTGCCACAAAACCTGAAAATTAAAACCCCCTCAGCTTTAACTTTTTAAAGTTTTAATTGGGTGCAAGAGGAAGTGAACTTGAGAAAACTTGAACACCACGCAGAAAACATAGTGATCCAATATAATATGCACTAAAGGAGACCTTACATTTTAAAATTTGTCTGACACTCTGACAGCATCTCCATAGGGATAATGATACTTTCTTTTGCAAAGCACTGTGCTGTCTGCAAAGCTGTATAAGAACTAAGTGTTATTATTAGAGATGGGAAAGGCCTATTAGATCATCTGTCCATCTCTGATATAACAGAAAATGACAGTGATTTGCTGCTGTGATTTGACAGTGACATTTGTAAAAATGTCCTTTTCTCTTAACTCTCTGCAAGTTTCAGTGCTGAGGATTCAATAAGCTAGGCGGCTTACTAACTTTGTCAATCTCCAACTTCTATGAAACATACTGAGGTATTACATATAACCATTTCAGTCCCACTTTTCCATCTCCTTCCTTCAACTTTTATTTTATGAAGAGGAAGGAAAGAACAATCCTCATCAATAGTGCACGTCAACCTCACAGAATTGGTCTTCCGCTCCCCAGCTGGAGACCGCTTGCATGTCACAGGCAGTACTGTAGAATCTCTTCTGCTTGGGATTGTGCATCATGTAGGAGAGAAGCCGTTTTGCATCTTGCTGGTGTTTTCCAGGAGACTTCCAATTCAGAAGCCAAATATACCCATCAGAACCCACTGTGATACGACCATACATCCATCATGTAACCTAGCCATGGTGGATGCCTGATCAGATGATGCACAGAGTCTTATATGATGGCAGTTGTAAGAGGTCTGCAGAACTCTTGGTGGTGGATGCTGGCAGGTCGAAGATCCTTCTCCTCATGGAATAAGGCTCTGCTTCTCCACTGCTTTCAAGAGAAGAATTGTTTCTGCTCTTCCTTATATTCCCTAAAATTTCTTGGAATGTTTGCTACAACAGGTTTTCAATTTAAGTGCCAATATAACAAAGTGTCTGGAGGGAAATTAGTTGAAGTATTCAGAAGATGACTCTCAGTATGATTCACACCGCTGTGAGCAAAGAAGAGGTCTGTCTGGCCTTCTGTACTGGAGTGATAACAGATACTGGGTGCAGTGTGTACTCAGATAAAGTTAATGGCAGTGACATCTGGTAGATGACACAGAGGAGCAAACTCCTGTCGTCTGTTTTTTAACACTCTGTGCCCAAACCTTTATATGTCAGACTTGGTAAAAGTGAATAATCTTTCAGTATCTACCACTCTTCCCTCCCATGCTCTCAGTCATATGAGACTGAAGGACTACTAGATAAATCACCTCCATATATTCACAAGGACAGCAGAGCTAAAAGCAGCCAGGGAAAAAGGATTCAAGGTATGCAGCTCGTTAGTAGTGGCCTCCCCAATATTTAGGAGTCATTGCACAGACTCGTACATTCCCAAAGCCCTCTCACAGTCAGAACAAATGCTTACATAAAGCCTTGTACCTCCAAAGCGCTACACCAACATAAATATATTAATAAGACCTTTCCCAGAAGAGAGTGCAGTGTCAGAGAGATGCCATTCAAATGGCTGGGCTGTGAGAGGTAGAGCTTCGAATCTTTCATTAAACCTTCTTTCTCTGCCATCAATTTCAAGCCCATTTAGAAAAAAAAAAGGAACGTACAGTGGAGCTTTATGAGCAAAAAGAAGAGTAACTGCTCGTAAAATGATTTTGACCTCTATGATTACAGTGTTAATTAAATTGTATATTCTGTGATGTGAATCAACTGAATTCAACATAAAGTGAAATAAAAATAAGATTTTTATACTCAGTTATATATATATAGGGAGTTGGTGCAAGCACAGTTTTTCAGGATGTTTTCATAGCATGACATTGCCTAGCTTCTTATAAATATAAAAGCCATGCATCAGTAGCAGCTTCAAAAAGGGTCTATCAAAAAACTTTACAAAAATGACAATGTTTTTTCTGTATATATAGTACCTGAAATTTGAAGAAAGGTGAGGGCAGAGGCTCAAACAGGAACTAAGGAAAGCTGGTTGCTTCTAGTTAACATGGCTCTAATGCAAATATATTTGCACAGACAAATGACGAGCACATGTAAAAATACATATCTGTCAGTTTACTTGGGCTCTGAAAGCACAAATAAGGTACAACCTAGGTTTCGTCCCTACTGCAAACTATTCAAAGTTCTTCTAATACTCTTCTAATATCCAAATATTTTAAGAATTATTTCTTTTAATTACCTTATTTTATTTTAATTGAAAGTTCTTTCCAAGTCAGAATGCATTTTTGGAAGTAGCTCACACTATATTTAAAGCAACTTTAACATCATTTTGTATTAGCAGGATACGAACTTTATGAAACAACCAAGGGACTGAGTCAGGTCTCACCGTGGACGTGAGCTAGAAAACTCAAGAGGCGATGTTCTATGCCACAAGACAGATGAAACCCCACTCTAATCTATGCCACGTTATCTGCCACCTGCATATGGGGATACCATTGTTTATGTTCTAAAAAGCTTGAAGTTATACTAAAAAGGTGAAGGTTCAATTCCTTTTTGTAGTATTTGGCTCCTTTTATGCTTTTTGCAGCAGAAAAACATGAAACACGTTGGTATCACACACAATAGTGCAATAAAAGTCCAGTTTGATTCCTAATAAAGTTTGGAAGGATTAATACACTCTGATTTCACATTTCTAGGTTTCCGGTATGCTGAGGCTTTAAAAGAACAGGGCTCCTGACCCGCAAACTTCCTTTTCCTCTTTTTTTCATTTTCATCTTTAGCTCTAAGAGTGGAAGAAAAATGCCCCATATAGCACAGATACCAATGTCACGTGGAATAAGAGAGCCCTGCAAACGCTGTCACTAGGAAACAACGCCATGCAGAATGGTCTCAATACAGCCGTGGCTTTCAAATCAATAAGCAGTCAAAGGCAGATATCTGAAAATACAGTCTTTAAAAACAAACACTCAAAAAGGCAAGACTGAAAGCTTCCAGTTTTGAAAATCTGAGAAGGCTGCATGGCTCAGCATCTACTGAATTTTTCACGACTTGTAGTCTCAATCCAATATTCAGGTTCTCGTCACTTCTATTTAGGAAAGATTTCATCCAGAGATTGTCTCTTTAATTACAGAAACTAAGGTTTGAATCCAAAGCAGCTTATTAGCTACATTAGACAATGAGGAACTCAGACTCAGATTCCTTCTTCTCCCACCAGAGAATTGAAGCACGCTGTGCACTCTGACTATTATGAGTGGGCAGATATTATCTAGCAATCAAAAGGAAAAATAATGTAAAACTGAGTACAAAATGGTCTTGTAATAAGCAAAAAGGTAGATGTGCCAGTACGAACAACCTCCCAGGATGCACGGTTTCGTGATGAAATATATCCAAAAAATGTCTTGTGTACATGTAGCACTATACCTACTAAATAATGAACCCACAGGATGTTGGCACAGAGAGGAAAATAAAAAAGGTGATTAATATTTGAGTGAGATGCCATTCTAAGGTCTTTGTCAAATGCATAACTGATCAATGGATATTATTGCATAGCAGCTCAATAAAACTGCAAGGTATTTCAATGAAAACCTACCATTATCTTCATGCACAATAAGATGCCTTGAGATGCAAACATTGAGAATGATTAGGGCCACAAAGAAACCTAAATGCACACTGCTCTTGTAATTCAAATGCAAATTCTATGTACCCAAACTGCATCAATTCAAGAAAAAGTCAAACTCATGAAAACTTTCTTAATATGTTGCATAAAGTATCAAAAAGATTGAAAATAGGATTAGCAAAGGAGAATGTACCATTCAATGAGTATTGGAAAAGATGCTTATCAAAAATTTATCAGGCGAAGTAAGTCTGAGAAATGCTGATAACAGATGGGAGCTGTCTCGGCAAAAAAAAATGTTGCTAGTTTGACTGTCTCTCTAGCTGAGCATAAAAGTGTCCTGGGGGAAAAAAAAAAAAGAAAAGCCTGATTTTTCTTACCTCTTCCTTCTCTGCACTTTGCAAGTCCCTCCACTCCTCGGTGACATGACCGAAGTCCACTGTGTTCATCGCAACCTTATATTCCCCAATGATATCATGTTTGGAGAAACGATCAAAGTCATAAACTGCCATCACTAAAGTTTTTCCACCCAGCTCGGAGTATGGCACCTGCAAAGAAGAGAAAATGACAGACTCCGTATCTGAGACAATAAAGATCAGTCCACTACAATGCAAATCTATTTCTTTGGTTTATCAGCTGTCATCTCAGGTAAATTGAACTGCAGAGAAAATTATGAGGTGTATTTGTTTCAGAGTCACCAGACGCAGTATTTTTTGAGACCAGGCTCTGGCACTCGATAGAACAATGTGGCAGCTCACTCATCACTCCCCGGGTTTTTCTCATTCCACTTCAAATCATTTTGTGGGTGATGAAACTGAAACAGGAAGCCAAATTATTTGCACTGAAGACACATGAACTTTTCACACAATGGTGTCTTTTCCTCAATAAATCAACTGTCATCGCTCAGAAATGGGTAGTTCCCAGACTGATGAAAAAACCAGAACCAGCTTACTGTATCTGACACAAAGTAATTAGACACTAAATAGTTCTCTTACGGTACCACTACCTATTACTTACCAAGGCATATTTTTCATTATGATACCTTTCACACTGTAGACACTAAGGGGCTTTCTAAGTCACAGCCTACAGCTAGAAATTGCGGTGGCAGAAGGCCAAGTTCTGACTAATTCTCCAGCTGTTCTGGTGTGTTTTGGACAGATGCTGTGGGTTAGGATGCTTATGAGTCACATTTTTAATATTCAGATGAAGATGTGCAGTTCAGGTAAGCTACACTTGAGTGGCTACCTGGAGAGGTCTGATTTCGGAATTGTTTGGATTTACACTGAACACTTGGTCAATTTGAATATATTCTGCAAGTATAAATGGTTTCCACAGGCTTCAGTAAACATTTCTCTATTAATTGTCTATATAAAAAGAGAAATGAAAGCGTGACATTATCATTGGCCTTGTTAACCGCTGTATGTTCCAGTCTGTTTAAACTCTAGGACTGTCGTCTTTTGTTACTGTTTGGCTTCCACTTGCTTTTTAATACACTTACTAATAACATGAGTAGTTTTTCTTTTTCATAACATGTTATATAACGTTTAAAAGAAGCTCCAGCTTCCATTACTGAGTACAATGGTTTCAGTGGGTACAGGGTTGTGCATTGTAGTAAATACTATAGCAAAATCTATTTTGATTCTGTAAATTATTTGTAGCTTCTAAAAAGCTACAGAAGGCAAATGTATGTGGAAGGCAAAATTCTAAATAATTCCACTTTTATTTTTATGCAGCCTCAAAAACAGGAGAAGAGAAATGTTCTAAAGTTTCTTTCTCCATCAGTTTACTATACCACTTAGTGGATCCTGGTCATTTGGAATGTATGAAAAGACTACATTTATCATTATTTACTTTTTTTTTTTATCATTAACTTGACCTTATTAAAGCTTATTTTTGCTACATTCCTTTTTAAAGATCTAGTGGCAGCGCTTCCTCCATTCATTACGTCTAAAGCAGCCTCAGCATAAAGCTTTGTTTAGGACAACCAAGGACGTCCTCAGCTCTTGTGAAGGACCGCTCCCTCTCCCTGCTTTCTGCCCTGCTCAGAGATACTCAGCCTCTTGACTTAATGCAGGTGAGGCCTTGGCAGAAGGACACGTAGAGGAGTGTTTTTCTGCCACAGACGTGTCACTTCTCCAGGCGTGAACCCTCTTCCCACTTTGGGCCTGAGGAGGAACGCCTCCCTCTGCCAGACTGGTGTAGTCCAGCTCGGATTTCTCAGTCCCCTTTTGGCAGCACAGTGTGGGTATACAATTCAGACAGCTGGAGCCTGATGAACACCTCCACCCTGGAACGGCACCATGCATGTCTGCGGAACAGAAATGAAAAGGGGACTAACACAGACAACCACCCAAAGAAGAGAAGGAATGAGGTCCAGGGCTCAAGATGCAACACAACAGAAACAGAACCCCTCTCATCCCCGTTAGCCCTTCTTTGGGAGGAAGGCAGGCAGCTCACAGCTCTCTCCTGGGAGAAGGGAACAAAATGGGCCTGGGCTGCCTGGTGGGCAGCTCTGCCGCAGAGAGGTGGGGAAGGATGCCAAGAGAAGCTGCGCACCACCTGAAGCAAGCTGGACACTATAGTCCAGGAGTGGATGATCCAGTTAATAATTTGTGCCTTCATCTTAGACGACAGCATTATTGGTTCTTTCTTTTCTTTTTTGAGCTGCACGGGAATCTGTAATTTATAGCTCTGTTTTCTTTTAAATACTGTCTGAGGAAAGCTCGAGAAAAAAATAACTCCTCACAAAAGATTATTTTGATGAACATCTTCAAGGGAAAAAATAAGCTTATATATGCAGTAGTAGTTCTGGCCTCCAGGGATATCTTTCTCGTTGAATGATTACATAGTCTGAGTCTTTCACTGTTCCTGTTTTCAATCTGCAGCTGTCATTATAAGATTGGGCATAGAGAGAAAGGCCTAAAGTAACAGCAGAGGAATGTATATTAGGAGAAGCTGTATGAAACATGTTGAATAGTATTCCTTTATTGTATTTAACTGGGGTTTAGGTACGGCTACAGTCTTAGAAAAACCCTATTGATAGATACTATTGGAGCAACTTAAATATTGCAACGTAAGGCTTAGCTACATTTATTTAATTCATATGTTATTAAACCCGAGACATGATTTCTTTTCATACATAAAGTAGCATGGCAAAGAATTGCTATGACAAAGTCTAGCAAGATTAATCTACCATTTCATCCATTTACCTTCCTTGAGTTTTAATTTATTTTTGAGGGAAAAGAAATGGTATACTGAAATTCATAAATCAGACTACAAACATATTTAAAGAAAACTCTGGTCTAGTGAAATTTACTTGATATTTGTCAGTGTCCCTGTTTTCTGACTTTCTTGTAATTTTTATCCAGCCATAAAATATGGATCAGATTGTCATATATCAGCATAACTGAAGTGCCTAAAATCAAACTGTGTCTTTTACATCTACTGAGATCTGACCCTATGTTATACCATTTTCATCATAAGATTGAATATCAGAGGTTTCTACAACATGAAGAATCACTATGCTGCAGTTACCAATTAACTTATATGTCTAAATTTGTAGCCAAGCATGAGACACATAGTGGTTAAATAAAAAAAAATTCATTAATTATAAAAAAAAATACCTTGAATGTAAATTGCTCATTGAAAACAGGGTTAAGGGTCTTTCTGTGGACTTTTGTCTCATATTTCTTCTTCTTATCAGGCAGCAGGAAAACTTTCACATAGGGATCGGATGTACCACCCATATCTAATGCAGGCAGCTCAGCTGCTTGAATAATCCCAACCAGAAGCTGAAAAGAGAGAAAACCAGCAGAATGAAATTTCAAATAGATATTTACAAAAAAAATGTAGCAGAGAAATACACATGCAGACTCTATTTCTGGTCTATGAAAAACTATTTCCCCCCCACCTTTCAAGGAAGGCAAATGAAGCAACACTATAGATTTTAGAAAACCAATTATGGCAGATGCAGACTGTACAAAGGCTGTTTTTAAGCAGAAAAGAGGTTTTCAAAGGGCAGTTGATTACGGCTAAATACAGACTTCATCTTTTTAAAGACTGCAATCAAATAACTTTCAATTGCTCTCTCCTCTTGTGCATTATTTTTCTATGCTGGGCACCATGAATAGAAATCACATTATTAAACAATCAAGAATGTCTAATTTTGACTACAAAATTTGTATTTTAAACCCCCAACACGTAACCTTCCCCCCAACCAAACACAAAAAGGTGATATACCAAATGCAAATCCTCAGGCAGAACTTTATTGAAAACAAATGGATCTTGCAGTCTTCCTTATATTTAACTTCTCTTGCTATGTATACAAATGAGTTTAGGTAGTAAACTAAGGGCAGCATTTTCAAAAAATATGCCATGAAAACTAAGCTTTGGTAACTAAATCCTAATAACAATTCCTAATCTCATTGTAAAACTGAAAAAACAGTTTCTTAAATCTCTTACACACTTCTAAAAATAAGACTGAAGTACGGTTGAAACTTGTAAATGCCTTGGGCATTTTTTAAGTGTTATAAATGAAGGCTTATGTTATGTCATGTCATGTCATGTCATGTCATGTTATGTTATGTTATATTATGTTATGTTATGTTATGTTATCTAGACATCTTAGCCTGCATTAGGCCTCATCAGCGTAATGGAGTTGAGAGAAAGAAAATACTTTTAATGTTGTTTCATAGACACAGAACTAAGGTAAACATTCAAGTGACTCTTCAAGGTCAACCTGTGAGACAAGATATTAAGAACTGGGAATGAAATCTGAGAATATTTTCTTCTAAATCAGTGCTTCAGTCACAATATATTTGCTTCTCTCATGGATGAATTGTTTAAAATTGGAAACAGAAGCTCTAATAACTGGAATACAGAACAATATAGTAAACCTAGGAAAGAAGCTTCTGGCTTCTCAGAGATTCCTCAAAGTTGGACTTATTTTTACCAGTTTTAAACTCACAGTATGGCCTGTATGCTTTCCCACCTACAGGACTCTCAAGCTCCATGAAACATTTTCCTTTAGCTGTAAGAAACACTTCTCCTTTTCTGTCTCATTCTTATGCTAGATGCATAACAGTTCATAAATACATGGATAGGCTCAGGATCTACATCAAGTTTTTCACATCAAAGAGTGAAAAACAAGTCTATGTCTTTTAGTTAACAGAGTGGAAAAGCAATTCAATTCCCTTTTAAAATTTCTCTCTCTAAAACCGAGGCATTGTGCTTTGGAGAGTACACCGGTCATGTCTCCATTCTTAACCCTATGCAATACAGTAGCCAGATTTTTGGTCTGTAGTTTCATGCCACCATGCTATACTGACCTAACTGAATCCCCTCTTCTGCTCTTTTATATCATTCTTCCTCTCACAAATTCCAATCAACAATTCCATGCAACATAGTTTAGAGCAGCAAAATAAAATAGAAATCCATAATTCAAATAATTTATTACCTCAATTAAACACTACACACTTTTGCAAATTTGTTGTTCTCCCGTCCTATCTCCCTTTGTAAAATAGAGTCCACAAAATCAACCTTTCCTTTAAGAAAATTCACACAGAAAGTTTGTTTTCATATTCTGAGAAAACCGAAACCCACTTGTCAGAACACATTTGCAGCTTTTCCTTTCCTCCTCTTTAGATCTTCTGCTTCTGAAGGGTCTAACCCTTCATACTGATTTCATAGCGATTTCAAGGGGGATCAGTGTGACTCATCACATGGCCAGGGAATTTGCTCTGGGAGTCAAGGAAAAGCTGCTTTAACCACTGGTTCTTGAAAGGCTTCAGAATTCTTTTTGGCTCTTGTGTTGAAAAACAAGCAAGTCAGAAGATAGGTAAAAAGACAGGGAAATACTATGTAATACACCAGGTCATAGCTATGTGTAAATACTCTGCTGCTGACAAAAAAACTTTTCTTAATTTCTCTGTCTTGCAAAAAATAAGTGTACTGCATTCTGTGAACAGCATGAAATAAAGAATCTGAATGTGGAAATAAATTACAAGTACATGTGGAAGTCTGTTCAGATGAAGAACAGGAATTAACAGGGATTTAAGTTCAGTAGTCATTTCTTTCCCTAAATCGAGAAGAATGACGTGGTTTTGACTGAAGTTGTCAAAAAAAATGAAATGCAGGATATGTATTCTCAAGTTCACTGAAAGACATGCAGTAGAAGTGAAGAAGTCAGATGCGTTGGTGTACTTCAGTCCAAAGTTAAGTGCAGTGAGATTTAACGTGAGGCTGTGAATTGGTATAATTCACAAAAGTGATCCCAACCACAGCAAGGGGCCAGGGAGGGGAATTAAATATGAGCTAGTTCAGGATGTGGCCACACCTGTTAAGTAGGTCCCTTCTAAGTCTACATCACATTACGGTGTCTATTCCTACCGAAAACTTGGGTAAGTATGCCGAAGTTTGGTCTTACCAGTTTCAGAGTAGGGTACTGAAGGAGTATCAGTCCTTGACTGGACAGATTCTTCTTCTCCAACTTTCCTGTTTTTTGGGGGACAGACCTTTTTATTTGGCCTTTTGTTCCAAACTAAAATTTTCTTGGCTAGTAGGTGTGCTGTGTGCTTTAATGGAGAGCAGCAGAACCTGGTGCAGCTAGGCAATAAGGCAACGTGCACACTTGATGAAGTGAGAGAAAGCTACTCCTGGCAATCGTATCGACTTGCTGAAAGACCCACAATGAATCAACTTACTTTTATGTCCCTCTCTTTTTCCATGCATCTTTTGTTTGCTTACGTTTTAAATAACTGAAGGCTGAAGCCATCTTTTACTGTCTGCAGGCAGACTCCATAATATAATGTGGGTTGACATTGATTGGTGACGCCTTAACATAAGTTATTAATAACCATTAGGGAAAACTGTGTCTTCAATTTTGATTAAAGGTGTAATATAAACTCCGAGTACATTGAATACCAATTTAGCAGTACCTCTGTCATGAATCTTGAGTCTTGCTTTCTCCCTTTACTCCATGCAAGCAGTAAGGATTTCAGAAATACCTACTGTACCTAAATTTATTACTTCATTCTCCCCTTGCACACACAGAAAGGAAATGTTACAGGTTGCTTGTTTCAAACCTGGTTGTTCTGGAAATCATAATCCAAAGAATATTGGATTTTCCCTAGTTTCTCCACTTCTTTGGGTTCTTCTTTCTCTTCCCCATCAGTCAGGCCAGTCTCAGCATCATCATCCTTAAGAGCCTAGAAAGAAGAAATGTAATATTCATAAATAAGGCAAACTCTTAAGTACCAGTTTAAAACAGACACTGTCCTCAAATCTATTTTCAAGCCATTAAAAGCAAGCATGACAGCAGAAATTCAAATATGCAGTTTACATATATATTTATATTATTTAGGTTGCTCAAGAAGATGTTATAAATCAGCAAGCAAGCAATGGAAGTAGGAAGAAAGCTTCTTGGGCGATTACAAGCAACGATTGTTATAAGACCTGAAAGTAGAAACAAAATATCAGCTTCATATCAAAAGTTCTTCTGGGCTCACACTGGCTCTTAAAGAGGCACAAGGAGGCAAACATGCTATTAAATAAGCAAAGTCACACATTCATTCAACTTAAGGATATCTTGGCAACGTCAAACCTGGTTGTGCATGCTGTGAATCGTTTGCAACTGGCAACACATTTCTGTAGGATTACTATGATAAAGAGCGTGTGCTGTGGATGAGTTCTTCCTACAATCATATGCCAAACATTTTTCATGTTCATTTAGAATGAATATGGAAGCAAAGTTTTCACCATGCCATTAGCAAATGCACGTTTCTCCTTCTCCCTCCCTCCCGAGACCAATTTCCTTTTTATTCATTCTCGCTATAAAGCTTGGCTGAACCAAATTGATTGAAAGTTGATTTTAGTTTGCTTAGAAAGAAATACAAAAATAAAGAAACACAGAACTGCTTACAGCTTTGTCTATTGCATAAACCCCGCTATTTTTAAAGGACACAGCAGTTATCTTAGATTTTATACATAATTAAAATACTAAATGATGTAATCATTTTTTTTTTTGCTGTACCAGAAAGCAGAAGTATTTGCACTGCAGTAAAGGGAATTCATACAATTATTAAACCATATGAACCATAACTAACTATGTAGATCTTATTCCAGCAGATTCTTACCTGAGTAAGAACTGAAAAATGGGCAAAAGCGATGAGAAAAATAATGAAAAATTGTGGAAAATATGAAAATAAAGTTGAGAGAGTGAAAACAAGGAATCGGTACTGAGCATTCATCCAGAATTGTTATTTGCATGTTACAGTAAACAGTATGCTTATCTATAAGATCCCTATCTGCGTGAAAGTTCCTTCTAAATGGAGCTTCTGCTTTCAGAAACAGACTATTAGGTGCAAGAATAAGATTTTTTATGTTCTTTCTTTTTTCACAATGCGAGGTGGTCTGAAGAAACCTACAGCATATATAAATAACAGGTCGCAGCTGGATCTCTCTGTCCGATGAGATAGTGAGGCCGGAAAGTTATACCCATGGTTGATGGTGGTTGGTGAAAGAAAGAATGTTAACATTCATGTTAGCATTAACATTCTCACTCAGCCGCGAAGGCAGCGGGGGGGCCATGCAACAGTTGCATGGGTGTGGTAAGAGGGAAGATTGATCTCCGAGATTGAAAATGTTATTTTTCAGAAGCCAGATCTAAATTCAAAAGGTCAGACTCAAAACTGTACAGTATTAAGCAATTATTTCTCAACTTTTTGAAATAAGCTAGAAAATCAGCTGGCATAGCTCAAATGAAATCAATGCAACAACATTGATTTATGCAAGTTGAGGAGCTGAATGGTGGTGAATGATGAACTCTTTATCAGGAACATAAATTACAGGGTACCTGCCTGAGATTGGTGGGAAAGGTTGATAGTGGATGAGAATCACCTGTGACGTTGGAAGAGTAACACTTTTTGAACTAAACCATTTCTATTTGGAAAGGCTGAACTGCCCAAAATGAAAATTATTTTGAGACGTTTTAATTGCCGAGCTCCTAGTGAGTTCCCTGGCTGTAGCACATTTTTGTTAGTACAACAACAAGCGTGATACTTCAATAGTGAAAGGCTCAATGGCAAGAGGATAGCGTTGGAGCAAAGCCAGTCTGAGGCACAGCCCCCGCAGGACCATATACGAGACTTTCAGCATATGGGGTGATGTGATGATGCCAAGCACCTTGCTTTCATTGGTAATAAAAATAAGCTTGAGGTTTTGTGATCAAGAAAAAAAAAAAAGAAAAAAAAAAAAGATGTGACTCAGTCCAACCAAACCAACCTCATTCATCTGAGCCTGGAGACAACAGGCAGCAATAACTCAGAGTGGGATGTTAACTCCAAGACACACTGCTCTGAATCATCTCAGCAGTGCCCTAGCAAAGGACTCTATGATAGAATAGTGATAAACAGCTCTGGTGTACCACCATTTCTGGGATAAGTACTGGACTTTCTGCTGTACCACCTACTTTTGACCTGGATTTTGTTTGTGAGGAACTATCCTATGACCATTCCTCAGGAATAAATGGGAGGGTGCAAAAAGAACCTTATACGCTAATTCCCAGGTATAAGGAATTTGTAACTATTGCATCAAGGCACTAGTTACGTACCCATATTCTCTCTAGAAAAATTATATACTCTTCTGCATAGCTGATCAACCCAGGAGATGCCAGAGCTGTGGGTGACTCAATGTGAAAAAGTTGTTACTATGACTATGGAAAATATAATGGGAAGCTAATGTCCCTCTTGCAAGGGCGTTTTGAAGTGCAGGCAGAAAACACTGCATGGTTGGGAAACTGTTCTCCACAGGTTATAAGAGGCTTATTGGAAGGTGAAAGCTATTGCCCAGGAGAGATGGAAAACATTGCATGTTACTCACATCAGCTGAAGAGCTATATGATTCTTCTTGACCTTGACTCAGAAACGCTGAAGCACTAAGAGACAGTAAGAACGAGACGTTGTTCGGATTTGGCCAAGGTCATGGCATGGAGGGAGGGAAGAAATGACAAAGAGGAGTATTTGCTTTCAAACTACAGGCCAATGCTTCAAGCAGCTGAGTCAAAGGAAGCACAGAAGTTTCTCATGTTTGATGCAGCTGCTGAGTTCCAAAGAGGAAGAAGAATTGGATTGCTTCAAAGTACTTGAAACACCCCGTAGAGATTTTCATTTTGTATTGAGATTCTCTGAAAGATCAATATTTAATGGAATAGTACTGCAACCCTCAATTTATAGCACACTATATCGGATTTTACTGTTGTATTGCTACAATCAATTAAAATAAGCAGCTATATTTTATTGGTTTTAGACACAATAAAATATTTTTAATTATAAGCCAGCTTTTTCCTCAAGCCTCGTCAACTGACACAACTGTGATCAGAAAGCCTGGATTTAGATGCAGAGGAATATAAGCCTTTCCTTTCCTAATATTTCTTTTAATTCCATGACATTTTAAATGCCTTTTCTGTGAAATACGCAGCATAGAAATGCATTATTACATTGTGCTGGAGACCAAATTTATTTTTTCTAATTTAGGATGACTGCGAAGTTCACTCAAGTGGTTTCTTCATTTGTGCATAACATATGCAGAAACACACAACAATGAAACCTCCATATCCTCTTACATGTGTATAAGTATCTGAAAAACTTAGGGTTGTATGTAAGCAGGTGTAGCAACATATAAAAAACGTGTTAATCCAATACAACCATTATAAGATGGTACATCTACATCTAATGAAGTCAGCAAGTGGGAAAAGTGATGTTGTGCCAGGGACCTTAACAGAGCCACACAATATACAATATATGTTTTCTTAGATCTGGAAGACGAAATGAGTTTTTGAGCAACCTCTCATTTAATCCATATTTGAATGACCTCTGTAACTAGTTCTAACCAGGGGTGCAGACATAAATCTACATATGGCATTAGGATTTTCTATTCTGTGCCATGTTTAGTTAATCGTTTTCAAGCGCATCTACTCTGCAGCGCTTCCTACAACAAACAGGGCTAAATTACAGCAATCTGGGATCCACAGTTCAATCTGCTGGTTGTTTCTTCACTTCTGTAACATAATTAAGGGTGGTTTTAAAGGCTCCTCTTTTCTTCTGGGTTGTTAAAGAAAATGCTTAATTTTCAAATTTTTTGTAGTTTCACCTTTCACATAAGTAAAGGAAAGAAAAAACAAACCTGCTTGTAACTGCAGTTCTGGCAACTCCACACCTTGCAGTGGGTTTTTACATTTCCTGGGCTTCCTCCATCTCCCACTCCCCCAGCCAAGAAAAGCCTCTCTCCAGTGACGCTGCCCTCCTGATACTGTGAGCATCCTTTGCTTCCAGCTCTGCTCTACCAAAAGCCCTGCACCATGTCACTGGGGTTACCCCACAAACCACAGGAGAGATTCTGGGGATTAAACCAGCTTTATGCACGCTTGCATTTAATCCTTCCCAAAACTATGCGTAGAAATTGAGAGGTTCTGCGAGGGATTTCTCGCAGCTGCTCTGCTGCTTGCCTCCAGATTCCACGTGTGCAGAAGCTCCAGGACAGCAAATTGATACGGGACTCGGGTCATAAAGCTGCTGGGGAAGCAAGTGTATTTCCTTGCCTCCTGGGCAGCGAGGCAGAGGCCACAATCATGTCTGAGTCACCAGGAGGATGCAAGAACCCATGAAGGTGTATTTTGATTATTGATTCTGGTCTCAGTTATCTTCATGTCTCATTGTTAATGCTTAGTCCACGTCACAAGCTATTCAGGACTGCAAGCAAAGTGTCTTTCACTGTTGTATGTAAAGAAACACTTTCATTAACAGTTTTTAGGGTTCCTCCCACTCCTGGGGTGGCCTATGGGGAACATTCCACTTTTAAGGGAAGAAGTTGCCAGTAAGCAAGAAGGAGAGACGTTAGGAAGGAAAACGTAACGCTGCAGCCTGTAAGTTTATTTGCTGCACAGTGCATGCTGCCGTCCTGAGTTCCATCTCCGCCTGCCCCATCCATCATTCCTTTTGTTCACATGGTGAAGGGGATATTTTTTTTAACGTGTGAATGATGCCCAGTCCTCAGGCTTGTGCAATGCCTGCTGAGCTGAATGGAAGAAAACAATATTGTTTTGTAGAGAGAATGTTCTGTGCCGTGTCCAACAATGAATTTATCAGAAAGGCAATTTTTCCTCCCCACCTAGGTATGGCTGCATTTCCACTAATGGTGGTGCACCTCTTATCAATTTCTTTCACATTCACAAACACCATAATTCTGACCTGGCCAATTTTTATCCCAGGGGAAGAGAAAAGCCTTTAAAAATTCCTGGCTGATTCCCCATCGCAAAGCAAAAAAAGCCTGCAATTGTAGCACATTCTCTATCAGAGTCCCTCAGAAGGAAAGGCAACATTTCATTCTTTCAGCATCTGCTTTCTCTCCATGAATTAATTTAAAGAGCATGTTGCGCATGGGTTTCCAGTGGCTGAGCCAGGCTTTGGTCATTGTGAAATCTACTTTGCCATTACTGCTGTAAGAGCGTTGGCCTCACACACCAGCAGTGGGCCACACCGATGCACAGAATGAGCGCGTCCCTGCTGTGTCCAGCCTGCGATGCCTTGACATTCCTTCCTTGCTTGTTATCCAGGTTTTAAATGGTCTGTTGGATTATTCAAAAGGCTTTCTTTCTTTAGGAGCTCTGTGACATGAGGTCATCGTGTTAGCTTAAGAGCTCGCTGAATTGTTTGAGTATTGAAATACAAACTTATTCTGGTGCGCTAGAAGAATACAGCAAATGCTGGAGGTGCTCAATGTAAAACATGAATACACACATTCAAGTTGGAGCGATTAAGCCCCCAAATCAACCTGGTTTTCTCGTAGCCGGTGTTTATTTGCTGAAAAAAAGACGCAGCCGATCTCAGCCTGGGGGCCTATTTTGGAAGTTCACCCTGTGGGTCAGGGCTGTGCTTTCAACTCGGGGCCCATATACAAGAACAAGAAGCAAGAGCTCTTGCAAGTACGCCGGCGCGCTCTGCCCCCACTTCCCATATGGCAGCGCTCGGTTGCGCTGCGCAGCAGGCTGTGCGTAGGAGGCAGCTTTAGGTTGCCTGGCCAGCGCGCCCTGCTCAATCAATTGTTCTCCATCCTCCCCAAAAGAATGGCAGCGGGCCAGACGGAAGCGTGCTTTGGGACAGAGCTGGCTCCTCAACACGGGAGGACCACTCCCGAGTACTACACGTATTTCTGTTTGAAAAATTTGTCATACTATAAAATTAGGACTACATCTATTTAACAGCGAAAATTAACCTAAATATAGGCAGATATGATTTATTGGGTGCCACTTTTGATATATGGAGAAGAAGTTGGCAAAGAACTGCTCTTTTGGCTCAGATGCTTAAAAAGAGATAAGATCACCCTCTGACCATCCTCTAAATAGGGCTTTATCAAGTATCTGATATTCCCATGCTGGAAGGTTATTTTGCTATTCATATTTATTGTTCACTGTTTTGTAAAGAATAAATGCCTTTTCTTAAAAAGTAAACAATTAAATATCGCCAATAGGATTTGAAATGTATATCTCGTTGATATGAACCGCTGTTCCTGTTGTACGTTATTCATACCCACTAACTTCAGGCACTTAGTATAAGAGTATAGCTCTCCACATAATCAGTGGATACAGGTAAATGTCTCAAGAGTGTGATTCAGATCACTTAATTTAGGGAATAATTGCATACGTCCTAGACACCAGTCATTAGGAACCTGCAGACTCTGGTTTAGAATAAAGAATTCAAAATTTGGTCTGTTAATCAAGGGAACGCAAGAAAGAAACGTCCTTGACTATGGAAGCTTCCAGTGGCAAGACCTTCAGTATAGAAAACAAGACGTAATAAAATGAGTAGGATCTATATCTTCCTATAATGCTAACCACACAATAGGTTACAAAAAAAAGTAAATGAATTATTTTACAGGAAAAATATCTTTTAAAAAGGAGGAAAAAGAAACTCAGGAAGCATGCAAAGCAAGCCTCTATGTCTTCTTGGGAGTGACTGAAAGGAAGAGACGGAATGGAAATAAGCCCAGCCTTGTGGCTCACAGCTGTTGCTTCCATATTTTCAGGGTTCTGAAGTCTAGTATAAATCTAAGTTACAAAAGAGTTTTGCAGAAAACCCTGCAGAACACAAACAATGTCTATAACATTATATCTTCAAAAACATGTTATTTTCACATTTTTTCAAGAAGTTTTATGCACCCTGCACGTTGCTTTGTGAGGCAGGTGAAAAAGCCGGATGATTGGTCAAGCCTAAGGTTGAATTAATGTACAAATGGGACACAGTCAATCCATTTTGGGTGCCACGGTATAGTTATTGGGCTTGTTTTCTAAGAAAGACTTGTCCCATTGTTTCTGACTAATTTTCTGCACTGTAACGGCTCTGCAGCACCTACTGTCTTTCTGAGTGTGAATTGGGATGTCTCATGGCATTGTGGATAAACCATGGCGAGCATTAATGTCACCATAGCCTGAAAATGCCAATAAATGGGAATTGGCATGCTGAGACCAAGACGGGTGGCACCATGGAATAAATACACTCACTATTCTCTAGGCATTCAACTGGGTAAACAATCACATGAACAAACATTGCAGAAGACAAGACCACTGCCAGCAAGAGGGGTCCTGTCCCTCAAAAAGATTCTCTTGGATTATTTCTGGCAATAAAGGCTTGGGTTCCTTGGGGTGAAATCCAGCCTCTCTGGATGTCAGTGTGAAGTCACTACTGACTTCATTTTGGCTATTGTCTTCATGCTGCCAGGTCAACACACACTACTTTGAAATATTTGGGGGCACCTAACATTGAAAAGCTCTTTCCTTCAGTATTTTGTCTCCATGAGGGCAAGGGTGTTTACTGTTCAACAGCTAAAATCATAAAGTGAAATAGTCTAAAAAACCCAGTATACGTTGAAGTCTGGTTAGGTGCAATTGCAGCTCTCAGTATCATATTACCTCATAACACCCTGATATTTCACTTCTATCAATACATGAACATTAATCAGAATATTCTGATTAAGTTAGTCCATGAGCCCGATGTAAAAGAAAGGCCTATGTACAGGAAGAACAAACATACAGAGAGGTCAGGTGGCTGACTGAAGGTCAGAGTAAGTCAGTAGCAGAGCCAGGAATATACTGCTCGTACTCCAGGGTGTAGTACACATACCTGATCCCAAATCTATTTCACCGAACAGACACATTCATTGTGAGCCAAAAATCTTTCACTAGTGACAGTGTTTCAGCCTGATGCAATGAGAAAGGACGGATCTATTAAATCTCCTACTCCACAAATGCTTTGTGACCTAATAAAATGTTCAGACCACTGTAACAATTATTCTCCAAGCAATAGGGCTAAATTTTAGTAATTTTTCAGTGCCGCTGTTCATGACTGGAATGATTATGTCAATTCCTTTCCTCAGCCCACCGGCTGAGCTTAAGCAAGAATTTTGTTGTACCAATGCACTAAATTCAGACTCAATAAATCAGCAGCTATTATAGTGTCTCTGGACCTGGGCATTTGGGGGCTTTTTTTTTTCCTAAAGAAAAAAGTACTTGGAGCAATCAGGGTCACGGCAGAGACTGGAAAGTTATAAAGATGAAAACTGTGATGGGAAGATCTCATAAAAACACTGGTGTTAGTTGTCATTCCATTGCACCAACAGAAATCTGAAGAAAGAGCACTTAAAAGAGTTTGGTATGGAGCATTAAGAACTTAAAGCGTGGGCACTGTACTGAGATGATGCGAGAGCCCACAGCAAGCTTCATGAGGTACAAATCATTTTAGCAACACTTAGAAACTAAGACATTAAAAATACATACTGCTTTCGTCTACTTTTGATATGGTGACATTTATACAAAAAGGAAACAAAATTAGCAAGTTATTTTTATGTGCCTATCAATTTTAAACTTGAGCTTTCTAGTACAGTTTGACTTAATATTTTAACTATAGAAAATCTCTTTTTTTTTGCCCTCCTCTAGCCTCCCCCCAAATATATAACCAACCCCAAAAATACCCAATCAATTTAGTTCAGCCTCTTGATGTGTGTATCAAAGCTACTACATATAAATCTCAGCTGAGGAGCCACAGCTGTCAGAAGACTATATGTATCAGAGCTTTAGACTAGGTGCGTCCAAATAGCGAAATAAACCTACCGCAAGTGACAATCCAGAACAGTCATGAGACAAAACATAGACAAGGAGGACATAGAAGGAAGAAATAAAAATTAAAATATCCACACACAAACATTAGTAAAAACCATGGAGAAATGACCTTTTTACAGCAGTACATTCATTAATGGTTTGCCTCCCCTAGAAGGAATCTAATCCTCCTGGTGGCTCTTGGTTGAGTTGTAGACTCTACTTGAAAAAGTAAGCACTGCCTGCAATGGAAATGGGTTTCAAGACCGAAAACCTAAGCTTACTTTCAACTCTTCTCCCACTTCACCTTGACTAAATTTGCTCATAATGGCTATTGCTTCATAAACAGTTTCTCATTTGAAATACCATGCTAGAAGTTGTGTTCAGGAAAATGGACATTTTGAAGCACAAATCTTCTAGCAGAGGCCAAAATTTTATTCCACTTTCTGTAATATCTAGCTAGCACGTATGACTATTGATCTGACTGAGTCTCTCATGTCAAAAGGATCTTTAACTATGTCAAGCTATATGGCTCTATACTGATTTGGCACGGATGTGCAGGTCAGCATGAGTACATGTAGGTCAGAAATTCTCTCTGACAAACAAAACCAGACTAAGATGGAAATTATATTTCCACAGGTTGATACTTCCAATTTACCAAATGCTACTCCCTTTCAAGTTTTGTGTGCCTAGGGAACTAGGATCTTGCAAGATGCCAAGTGCCTATCAACTGCTATTATGCACTCTTAGCTGAAGGCAGCAGGTAATTAGCACTTGCAGGTTCAGGCCTAACAATGACCGAACTAAGCTTTTTGGGGCTTTTTGACAACATTTCAGACCTTTGGTATTGTATGTTGCCCTTTATAATGGCATTAATTTACATCTTGATCTTCAATTACTTTTTTTTAACATTAAAATTTGCTTCTTTTGAAGAGCTAAAAGGCATTTTTGTTTTTCCCCTTTCTATTTTATGCCAGAGACCCTAAAGTGGTTCAACTTTCTTAACTGAAATATTCTACACTTAGCACTGCATTGAGTTCAGCTAGGTATATTAAAACTTGCACTGACAATTCAAGAATAAACTCTCAGAATAAACAATCAGGCATACTGAAAAAAAAGAAAAGGAAAAGACAGCTAAGATTTCACAAATTAGGAATTAAGTTGGTAAAAGCTATTGAATGCCAAGGACTGAGAATCTGTACACTATCAGACTGCTAAGTATGAATTTAAGGGGCTAATTTAAGTATCCTGTTTTTGAAATCCCAGATAGTCAAGAGGAAGCTCGGCTGGAAAGTTGGTGACGCATCCACGTATTAAAGGATTTAATTTTTTTTAACTTTTCTCAACTGAGAATCTACCCTCCTTAGGTTTAACTGGGCAAAACAAAACATATTGGTTAAATCCCAAAATGCTTGGGCAAAAGTATGTTTAAATAACTATACAGAATATTTTGAATGGAATCATCTTAAAATACCTATCTGTGCAACATTTCAAATTTCGAGCTCTCTTTGTAGACAAGAGATGCATGATTTAGCTTTTTATCATTTTTTCCCATGAAAAAGACAGAAATTAAACTCAATATTAATCATATAATGTAATTTTACATTTAAAATATGTATTTTCCAAGAATCCATGGTCATTTATCCAGGTCCTAATGAATATAATTAAAAACACTTAATAATATATCGTAAATGCAACAATGGCTTTACATGATATGGAACAAATTCCACATAAATATCAATCAACAAACTGCACATTATTTGTCCTACAACAAAATATTAGGGTTGTTATCATTGTTAGAACATAACAAACATCTCAAGGGATTTTTCCACAGGCATAATCAAACAGTTCTTCCAACTTATTCTTGGTTCAGTAGCAGGAAGTTGGCTAACAGTAGCCCAAGGTAACCCATCAACGGATGATCTGATTTTCCATGCGTTGCTGAGGGGGAAATATCTCACAATTACTTAGTATTAATAGTCCAGAACAAAGTCTATAAATCAAATACAGGATATCTACGAATGCTAAATCAAAGTGCTTAAAAAAGGGGGGTTGTTTCACATTCATCATATGGAGAAAACAAAATCAGCATAAATTCTTTTTCAAGGAAGAGCTCAAAATTTCTGCTCTGTTGGTTTTTGAGCTCAACCTCACTAATCTTCCTAACCTTGGAATAGCTGCATCTACATCAGTGATTTTGTGTACTGATGAGGTTGTTTTCAGGTGTGAATTTGTCTTGTGTTGGTGTCATGCACTCCAGTACACCAGTGTGGCACATGAAGCATCTTTTCTCCAGGTGGAACCAACATTGAAGCTGTGCACCAGGGCACTGTCTACAGTGCTCCACTTGTAATGTGGGTGCAAGAGTCTCCAGCCATTCGCTCTTTGTGCCTGTCTAGGACTCTGTTAGTTGCAGTAAGACAATCTGGGATGGCTGTAGAGAAATCTGCTTTGTATTGCCTACTAGCATGTAGACACACGAGTACACCAAGGACAGGCAATTGGTGTGAACTTCATTAGCTGTACGCATGTCATGTGTACTTATGGTCTCAGAACCAAACAGGCAGTGTCAGATCAAGCCTCATTCTTTCCTTCATCACTCGCATGATGACAGTGTGTACAGTTGTCACTATAAAATGTTGATACATACAGCTTGAAAGTAATCAATTTTGCCAAGGCATACTTTGTTGGTGTAATGCATTGGCTAGAACAGATAACTACTGTCTAATGAATCAAGGTTTTAGTAGTGGCTACTGCAATTGAGGAGCATTGAACGGGAATAAAACAACTGGATCTTCCGTTATTTTCTGGCCATACTGTCTAGGAAGCAACAACAACAAAAAGTGTCCTCTTGCCTGATAATGGAAACTGGAAATAGCTCTGATAGCTCTGTACCTTTGAAGCTCATCCATTACTTTCTTCTCCTTATCTGAGCTCTTTTCAGACTCCACTCAGGTGGTCCAGTTGCACCTAGTCATCAGACTGTCCTGATTTTACTCTTCCCCCATCACATCTTACGTGCCTGGAGAAGCATGCTAACTTGTTCAAGGACTCTTAAGACTGGCTGAGAAGCCCCATTGGTGGCTGCTCCATCACTGTACAGTAGCATCTCCCCACTTGTTCTAGACTGACCATTGGCCTCTTAGCTACTGTGCTCCAGGCTTCTCTTCTTAGATCTTGTTCCCGATCAGCTGGCCATAGTCCTCAGGTTCCCAGCTTTGGCTTGCACTTCTAATCAACCTGCCTTCAGCCCAGCTTTCTTCATATACTAGATTCCAACGTGTGGAAGGAACTGCTCATTCCCAACCACACTTTTATCCTCTCTCTTTGGCTGGATAAGCACTCCTGGACTGCTCTGGCTCAACCTTACCAGGAGTCTTGGAAGCACAGAATTGACCATGCAATATCTTTACAATTATTGGTTCCTACTGAAGAAGTTTTGCAAAGCAGTTCTCTAAACCTCTTCAGTACTTTCTGTTTGAGAAATAATGCCCTGTTTTCTTAGCTTAGGAAATCTGACAACGCAGTGAGGACACATGAATACTTCACATTTATTTCCTCATTCTTCTGCTTATTCTCAACAGGTTTCTCCAAGAAGGACAATATTGTAAGCCTGTTAAAAAAAGCTTTTTTTTTTTTTTTTCAGGAAACATATTAGCAAGTCTGTGGCCTTGAGGATTAGGTCCTTCTGCTCTTCTTGCATGACGCAAATCTGAAGGACAAGATTTTCTGCCCTTATGAAAATGATGCTGCTCAAAGGGCATTATGCTAATCTTTATCTTCCAACTTATTCAGTTGACTTACAGTTACAAGTATGGCCTGTTATCTTTAATCTCCTCCTCTCTACTACAAAACGAATTCTCCCAGCATCTTTGTGTTGAATGCCCCTGTGCTCTTCCTTTTTGGTTGGCTTCCCTTGTTTCTATGCTTCTCATTTTTTTTTTCTGCTGAACTTTTGCTTTTGTGCAAAAAGAGATTTAGAGTTCAGAGCTACTTTTGTTTATCATGTAAGCTCAGAAATGCTGCTAGAAAGACATACACTGTACTAGGTCTTGGTCAAAGTCTTGAAAAAGGACAGTGAAAATCGAGCACATTTGCTTAATTTTTTGGGACAATCAAGAGACTCGATAAACTTGCCCCTTCCAGATGAGTCATTATATGCCCACTCATTTTTTTTAGCAGAGCAGGGAAACTGGCTGACTGCTTGATAAAGTGATGCCACACCCATATTCATCTTTTGTAATACCACACCCATATTCATCTTTTGTAATACCACCAAGAAGATGCTGCCAATCAGTCCCTTCTTCACAGAGCCTCTACTGAGGCAACAAGCAGAACTTTTTGTCAAAACATCAAACAGAAACCTTCAAATGCAACTCAAGAGTTCAAGAAAAGGAGAGGTACTTTACCTGGTCTTTCATGGTTTTCCCTAAATCTTTAACATCTTTCATGTTAATAGCATTCTTCCCTCCCTTCTCCTTTCCCTTCTTCTTGTTCTTCTTTTTGAACAAGCATTTCTTACAGAGACAAAAGCAGCAGGTAAGGATTAATAGGACTGCAACTATGGCTATGGCTATTAAGGCCCAAGGTGGCACTGGAAGAGAAAAAGAAACACACACAAAAAGAAGGTGGTAAATTGTTAGTAGGGTTAAATTTAGAAACAAGTGCATTTCTCTCACAGCTAAGCCTTTTTCAATGAAAATGCCTTACAGAAATACCTGAAATTCTTTCTAAAATATTCTGTCATCATTTGTATATTTCTCCCAACTGAGCATTTGCACACATAACTCCAATTTAACACATCTATCTATTTACATGCCTGGTGACACATATCAAACTCACTTGCAGCTATTTTGATTAATCAACCATCTGAAAACAATATGTCCAAAATATTTACACTGTGCAAATCTGTAAAACGCTCGGCACATTTAGGCAATTACTTGCTTCTTTCTTTAATCATCTCCCCAACCCACCTGGCATTGTGGCTGAATCGGGTGGAACTGACTGGGAATTTCCCTTTTCCGGCACGGCATTCGATCCAAGCAGTCAGCTTTAATAAACAGCCCTTCTCCTCTGCCCACTGCTGTACTCGACAGACTCGCAGACTCCTTGCAACAGATGCAGGTCAAGGTCACCAGTAAAGACTGACCAAGGACAAAGGACCGTCCAATCCAAGGGCATTTTTCCTATTTGTCATCATGCCCTGAGGCTAGTGAAGTTTCAGTACATACCTACATTCTCACCTATACTTTCCTATAAAGGAAAGTGTATGTTCCATTTATTCATTCAGTCCAGGATGCTGGACACGGCTGAAGCATGAATAAATAACAGAGAACACTTACTATGATAAAATGATCTTGTTAAAGATCAGAATTTTTGAGGGGAAAAAAAAAAAGGAATTAAGATGACACTTAAACACAAGTACTCCAGAAGGGAATTATCTTCATACAACTCAGCTTTAATGACCACTGATCCCCACATTTAACCAGAGCATCCGACAAAACTTTCAATCTTGTAAACTGTCCTTTTCTAAAAATCTCGAAATGCACTCAGTCTATTAGGTCTGCAAGATGCTCTCTCAGTACATCACCTAAAGGTCTCTAATATGATACAGAGCAAAACCGAAGACTGAATCAAATTTGACATGTTGACGTCAGTGAATCACAGAAGGGAATGGACAGTATAAATAGAGAAAATTAATTGCTTAAAGGAGCTAAGCAGAGTGTGAAGCATGGTCACAGGAACTTCCACTACAAATTACCGTTCAGGAAGAGGACAAAGCACCTACACCTTCCTTACTTTAAATTTAATGACTATATTTCTAACTTTTATTCAAATGCCCTTGGTGACAGATACAAAAATAATGCAGGAGAATAGTCAAACAATAATTTCTGTAATACTTTTGTGTCTCCAAATGCTCATTAAATGCAGCTGCTACAAAAGGGAAGCTGTACCATATGTAGAACAAATGAGAACTGATTACTAAACAAATGGATGTTAAAAGATAAACAGTGAACAGATTAACAGCTGTTTACAGCATGTATTTTATGGAGTCAGCAGCAGCAGTCCTGCAGTTAAAGTTGCATTAGGTCTGCACTTATCACAACTTAAAATCTGTATTTCATGCATTAATGATTCCATTTCGTCTTCAAATATGGTGCGGTAACACTCTGTAGCACAACTGACTCTCCTACAAATTTTTAATTTCTTTTCATCCAGCGTTCACCAATGTAAAACCACTGCCTTTCACAGGCAATGTGTGTTCTTCTCAAATTCTAAACTTCATGTGTGTACTTGGTCTGTTAGACACTTAGCATCTGAAATGGTATTTACATAACACTGTATCTGAGCTAATCTATGGGAGTTCTGTCAATATGAAATGAATGTTGTGCCCAAATTTATCAGCTATTTGTTTTGGTGCCTTGTCAGCAGTGCTTGAAGCATGATGCCAGCGAATGTGGGGAGCAGCAAGAATATGGGATGGGATTCTGACAGCAGGATGGCACTGTGGGAGGAAAGAGAGGAGGGACACATCAAGTGCGGGTAAGCTGGGAGAACCAAGGAATTGAGGAGACAGGGAATGTGGGCGTTAATAGGATATATGCATATGCGTCCTACACGAAGCTTGTGTAGGTAGTGAAGTCAGGTGCCTTTGTGCTGAAACTGTTGTGTAAAGTGGTATTCTGGCACTGCTGCCTCGGTTCTCTGGAGCATGAACAATGTAGGGTGCCTTGGGGAGCATTTGAAACACTTGCAGATACCTCAGCTTTTTTTTTTTTTCATAATGCATTGTCTGCTCTCATCTGTTTGTAATTTAATTTCACCCAATAGCTCTTGTGGTACAATTAAATGATCATCAAATTAATATCTGAAACACCAAGAATTATGCAGAATTCCATATTTATCTCTTCAAAGAAAACAGGTTTCTTTTTTTATGAAAGACAGCATAAACAATAAAGGAAAAAAATGGGGTAACACAAAATCTGGACATTTACAAAACAACTTCAACATTCAAATCTGAAAAAACAAAAATAAATGGATTTTTTTCTCAATAAAAGTGTACTACCTCTGTCAAGGAGATGGCTCATCTGAACACTGCCATTGACAGGGATTGCCCAATCAAACATTGCTGGCAGTGGATGTACATGTTAGATTTAAGACAAGTGAAACATACACTTATCACTGGCTTTGAAGTTATGTTTGTTTCCTTTCAAAAGCATTATTTAAATAATTTTAAATGTTAATCATTTTACACAATTCAGATAAGATTTGCTAAAATTACTAAAGACTTTGAGGGTTTTCATATCTGTGCCTCCCCGAGTCATGACACTGCCAGAGCAGCTTGAATTCCAGAAAAAGATAGGTTTCTGAAAATTGGTTTTCTATAAAGTTGTCTCAAGGTGGACAGGCCAGAATGAAACGACCAAAGTCACCAGTCACTTTGGAAGACTCAAGTCTACAACCTTTAATTTTTCAGGCTTTTTACCAACTGTGAATAACATCTACAAAAACCTTATGGACAGTATATGAACTTTCTTGGTTTTGCACAGTGTCTCACTTTGCAGATTCGTACTTGTTAACTCCAGTTGGACTTTTCCCACACATATGCAAGACTTTCAAATAACTTCATTTTTCTAGTGTTTAAATGGACAACAGTTTGGAGACTATCTCCATCTATATTGAATCAATTTGATCAGGTTTAGTATCACAGTTTGAAATCTCAGGAGGTCTTCAGACATGATCCATTAAACAAAAGGTTCATCACTGAACAAAAGGAACATCTCTGGCAGACAAAGGAGGGTGGGTGACATGAAAAACACAGATCCTGACCAAGCGATCGAGGTGTTAGAGAGCCAGAAGCTTCTTGTACAGCTTGTCTTACCCAGTGCCTGCACAAGGGGGTGCTTTGAAACAAGCAATACTTGCCTATGCGATCAAGGAAAAGCTATTGGTTTAAGGATAATTAATACGTGTATAAACTTTCTGGTATTTCAGTGCTATTTTCTTTGTTCTGCTCCTATGGGCAAATACAGAATACTTATTTTGAAGAAGCTCTCATGAATCACTACATGATTCGGTGATTCTACAAGGCTCTTAAAGACAAATCTATAGGAGGGGATCTGCTGAGTAGCATGGTTAGTAAATAAGGTCTTGAATTAGTCTTATTGATCCAATCCAAACAGGGTACGCTCTAGGACTTGACACAGAAATGTAGGAATGAAGCCTATTGTAAGAGGAGAGTGCAGAGAAAATGAAACGCATGGCTTACTCCTCAGCAATAGCAGGGCACTGAAAAGAGTAAGCTCTAGGACTGTGTTGATAATGGAGGCATTTTGGGTACCGATTTTGCATCCTTCACCCATGCTGAACATCAGTCAGACATGGATGCAGCTAAAGGAGTTGTGAGCTTTCGCATCCCTCTCTGTTGCTTCCTACCACTAATGCCAGACAGGGTTGTGTGCGTACTGTGGGTCATTTGATGCATTTGTAGCATTTCACAAATACAGCAGCTGTGGTGCACTTATATTATCATTTTAGTTTGGGCTTACAAATGCATTTATGAAGCAGATCTCCAGACCATACCCACATACTATGCTTGGACTCATGTTATGCAGCGATCTGGGAGGGCATGATGGACCGAATGGGAATATACACTCCAAGAGCTCACCTAATGGTGACCCAACTGCAAATGGCACTTGGCCCATGGAAGCAAACCTAAACTGAAGCACTACCCCCGCAAAGTTTGCGGTATGGGGCTGGGTCCTCAGAGCCAACTGCTTCATTCCTCTGATTGGCTTCTACTGTGCTACACTGAATATAGCTTGTGTCCCAACCTGTCATTAAATCTTGTTGCACCGAATATGCTAGATTCAAAGGAAAAGATGAGCTACAAATTATGTTCTTTATATAAGGATATCCTTACTTGGCCTTACACAAAATGCTTGGAGAGGTACAGGCCTTGGGTCTAAAACTGACATTCCAGTCAGACGATCTAAAATTATCAAATGCCTCGGAGGACATTTGACTCCAGAGGAAAGACAGTAAGAGGGAACTCACAAAATGTGTAACAGCATCAAAGTCCTACAGTCTGTAAAAGAGAATAAAATCCTTCATCCTAATAATTTTTTTTTTTCCTTTCTATATGCAATGTCAGAGGAAACTTTATTAACTTAGAACACAAAAAAGAGGGAAGGTCAAGGAAGAACTGAAGAGAGGAGCTGAATTAAAAAGTGAAGACTTCCATACCAAAAATGCTGTCCACTGACAACACCCAATTAAGCAATTAAGCAGCCCCATTTAAACTGTGACAGTAAAGGCCTATCAGATGATGGCAGCTTCCATATTATTCTGCAAAGGAGGCCCATGGCATGTCGGAATTGATAAATAAATATTAATAATCTATGTTTCAGAGGGGGCATGATACTTAACAGGAAGCTGCAACTGCCAAGTAGTTCTATGTGAAGACGTGAAGCACATTGCATTAATCTAAAGCTCTGGTAGCCTGAACATGAGAGCACTGGCAGTTTTCAGTTACTAAGCCATAGTTTTATCTTAGCTTTTCGCACTCAGTTTCTAATCAGAAAGCAAAACCCGTATGTAGCCATATTCAGACTTTCTGTATAGAAACTCCCCAGGGGCCGCGTTCTGGGAATCAATTTGACTTTCATTAGAAGTTACTTAAAGAAAAAGAAAATGTACTGAGAGCAAGGAGCCAGGTAATAGATACCACTATTCACAGCAGAAGGAATACAAAGGTGATCAATACAAAGAAAAGGAAACGCTGATACACGGTAAAATGACTTGTAAAAGAGGAAGAGAAAACTTGCAGATACGTACAAATACCAATGATTTAAAGCTTAACCTTCAGCTACATTTCTAACTCAAACACTCTTATGTATGATCTCTTGCTTTAATAGCATGTTTGAAAAACATTATTTTTACTTTCTTAGATTTGTCACAGATTTTTTATGTGATTCAAGTTAATGAGTCTACCTTTGTCCCATCACCTTTGACCTATCGCTAGAAGGAACCAGTACTACATATCTTAACAAAAGCTCTCATGCTGACATTCTCCCCCCTTTATTTTTTGAGCATGTGCAGTTGCTTAAGACTATCTATCTACATTAATAGTTTGTGGAAGTTACTGAAGCTTTAACTGAGCTAAGAGGTGTGTGTTTTGACAGTGAAAGTTCCCCACATGCAAAACAGTCTGTGAAAGCGCACTGATCAGATGGGCTTCACTCAGAGAATATACTCCTGCCTGTAGCTTCTTTGTTAGACATTGTCATGCAAAATTATGCAAACTTCGTATGACTGAACATTCTAGTCTTTGCAAATAAACAGACATTGAATTTAGCAGTAATGTTAGATATGGCTACAAATGTAGCCAAGGTGCTTGGGCTGCTTGAGAACCTGATGTGCCTACTGTATGCGTCCAAAGCTGGAAGTCAAAATGCATAAAATGACTAAAATATTTCCCTGAAGGTGATCCCACACCTACTATTGGAATTTGCAGGTCATTTATGTTTATTATTGCTGGTATTAATTCACCTTTTAGGGCATGTGATAGGTTTTCTGTCATGGTAAAACGCATCTACCCAACGCAGTATCTCCTTTCTGCAGAGCAGAACTATTTTTGTCTCTGTTGCTCTCTCTCTCTCCTTTCCAATGCGCTTTGCTCCCTCTCTCCCCCAGCTCCTCACTGCTCAGTCTCATCAGCCCCTCTGCCCCTCGTCTCCTGAGACACATGGGGGAGAAAACAAGGCAGGGGAGTTTCCAGGTGAGATGGGACAGTGAGGCAGCCAGAGCAAGGAAGCGAAGCTGCTGAGATGTCTCCTTGAAGGAAGTACCTCAGAGAGACCACAAAGGCCTTCAAGCTCGAATGCCAGGTTTCATCTGCATAAACACTAAAATGAAAATAGGTCCTCTGTTAACCTGCCTGTTCCCCCGAATCGAAATAAAACAAATATGAGCAAAAGAGTTAACACAGATCTCCCCTCTGTCAGCTGTGTCACTGCCGATTGGGCCTGCTCACTTGGGCTCGTTTTCAGCTCAGCCACAGCCTCCTTGGTGGCCACATGGCTTCTTGGGAAGGTCCCTCCTGTGGTCTGTGGTGCCCGGCTGCCCTTCCCAGCAGTGCCGTGCTTCTGCGGGGCTGCCGGCTCTCCTCTCACAGGTCCCAGCCCTCCTGCCTGCTCCTGCCTCCCCCTTCCTCCACCAAATACAGCCATTTCTTCCATTGCCCTCCATGAAAGGATGGTATTTCCTCACTTGGCACGCAACGGCCTACAGAAGGAACCAGCAGCTCAGCTCCCTGCTGCACAGCATGTCCCTTGTGAAGGATCGCAATGCTGGCCAGCGTGACAAATAAAACAGACTCTCCGGCAAAACCTCTAAGAGGTCACTTACTGCAGGAAACAAGAGTAGGAAAATGAAAGGCTTTGGTGGAAGATGCTTTCTAATCAAGTAGATAATATTTTTAGACTGATGCTTCCTATCAGCTCATATATCTGCTGCCATAAAGCTTTTAAAATAAAATAAATGAATTCAGGCTCTAGATAATTGCCAGAGAGAGCGCTGGGCACACTGAGCAGCTGGGGAAGATGAAGAAAGCTGGAGCCTCCAAGCAGACCTGGAAGCCAGACAGGTTTGCTGAAGGCTTTCCAAAAACTGTATGTACCAACACCAGCTGAGGCCATACGCTTTCCTGAGAAGGGACAAAACAACCCATGGGGCTAATACTCAACTCTGATGAACAAATCTGTAGAAGCTTGAGATGACTGCTTTCCATCATGTGGACAATTGTATTTTGTGGCTAAAACACATTTCACTTTTCCTGTGACATATACAATATGTTGCACTTAAAACTTCAATTGATAGTCGGAAGGAAAAAAGCAATAAAAAAAAAGTCATGACACTGCCTCTGACTTGGAACTGAAACTTTCGGAGGGACATAATACTCCAGTCATCTCAATCCCAGGACTCAGAAATGAGGAGAATAAAACTCAAAAGTAATGTAATCGATGGGAAAAAATCAATTATGCCTATGCATATTTGATTTTCTTAGCGGAATTCATTCATCGTATGCAATGAACACTGGTTTTTGTTTTATCTTCCTTCTCAGATTTTTGAACACTTGGGAATGTATTTGTGTCACATTTTCAAAGTTTGCCATGCAAATATGAGGACCAGGGTTGTATTTCAATTTTCAAAACAGGAATCACATTTCTTGCACACCAGAATTAGTCATGCATAGCACATGCTGAATGTCATAAGTTTCAAAACTAGGCAAAAAACTCCATTGCCAAGGAAGGAAAAGCTAATTTGGCACATTTTTTTTTCATAAAATATGATGCAGGGGTACAGTACTTTAAAAAGAGGAACTGAACTGTGATTTCTGGCAAGATGAACTTATAGAAACTATATACGTCTGTAAGCCAATGGTCTGTTAATATATACAAACTTAACACAGGATGCTATTACAAGATGGCTTAGGGTTTAAAGGAGAACAGCTACTACTAAAAGGATTAACAACCATTGGAGTAATACACTAAGTTCCCACTGAAAGTAATAACCAGTTTTATTCCTTCCTGAGATTTAATATTCATTTAGAAGGTCTCAAATAAAAATGGCTCATATATAGCACTTTTCATCAGTAGATCACAAAGTGTCTTAGGAAGTAGGTAATAATACCTGAACTGCAGAGATAATAGAGATTAATACATACAGACTAAAATGACTTTGGTTAGCATCACATGGAAGACACCGTGGGAGCATTGGTCTACATTAGTGACTGGTGCAGTGCACAGGAAACAACAGGGGCTTCATTTGCTGTGAGCATGTTTCCAGGACCACAAGTCCCTGCTATGTCTTTGCCAGCAGCAAGGTCCACGTAAGCTGCAGGTCCTAGGCATGCACCCCGCAAGGAGCTAAGGGCTGGAGGATGCCATGTGCATGTCACAAGCAAGTGCACCAGATAGCAGCCTGGGGTGTAGCGTCAACCTCAGATCCCACCAGAGGAAGCACCTCAAGCACCACCCTGGTGTGTGTACACACTGCACAGCTCCAAGTACTATAGAGGCAACACAAACTCACACCCAGAAGGAACCCCTCCAGCACACTAAATCACTAGCGTCGAGTACCCTGTGTGACACCAGAGCCATGCGTACATTAGAGGTGTCCCAGGTCCCAGCGTCAGGACCCTCAAGGCTGTAATCTTTCTGGCACATCTCACTGGCACCCCAGCTACTGCAGCACCAGGAGCCTCGCTCAGCCCGTAGGGCACCTCCTTCACTCCGCTTCTTCCCAAGCAGCGAGTCAGAGGACTGCTTCCAGATTTTCTGCGTGGCCGTCTCATACAAAACAGTGATGCTGCTGAAAAGGACTGAAACAGTGCACTTCCTACCCTGGTGTAGAACAGTTACTGTCAGCAGGGTAATTACTGTCCCACAGAGAGCGTAATGACATGCCGTGCTCTGAAAATGTTCCAGGCTTGAAGAGTGTTTGGGACCTTAAAACTTAATTTTGTTTATCCCCATAGAGCTGTAGCATAAACAAAGAGACTTAAGTTTCATTTGTCATGATGTGCTACTTTGGTAATAATTTTTCACTACTTCTTTAAAGCTTTAAAAACGATCTTTTATTTTTCCCTGACTCCTGCCATTTTATTATCCAGACAGCAATATTATATCTGGAGTCCGTACACTCAGACAAATCACTGAAGTATGGGATAGCACAAAGTAAATAGAATTTACTCCTCATACATATCAAACTAATGAACTTACCCATTGAAAAAATCCTCCTGTTCCTCAGTCTTGCTGCCAGTTCAGATTTTCATTTGCCACCTTATTAAAATTTTTGGTGGAATTCTCAGTGAAATTTACTATGTCTCCATGTGAAATAAGACCAAATGTCAAAATGTAAAGTATTTCTAACTTGTAGATAATCAAATCTCTTTGTAAAAAGTATGACACCATTTCCCTTAGGACTTGATCTTTTGCCTCTATCCATTACACAGCCTGGTAGAGCCATATTATTGACTTTGAACAGATGCTAAGCAGGTTCATATATCTGCTTTTATCCATCCCTTGAAAAGGTCTGGGATGAACCTGTTTTTTCCCCTCTGATAGGTAAGATAAAGACAGGTTAAAAAGACTTATCTACAGCATTGAACATACTAAATATATATATATGCATTATATATATATGCATTTTATATATATGCATTTTATCTGCCATCCACGTATTCAAGAAATATATGTACTCTCCAGTTAAGAATCATGGGAACAATTAATTTCTAAAACTAATTAATACTTTCAGACATAAAAGCCTTTGTTGGTGTTTCTCATTTTTTTTAATTGCTTCAACAGGAAAGCGTTTGCATACTTAAGTATGGTAAGTGGTGAGAAAGGCTAATTTCTAATAGGTTCAGGAACTTTTTCATACGTTCAATGCCCAGAATGATTAAAAAAAAAAAATAATTGCATAGCTGTAGTAGTGATACATCGATTATAAAAACCATCAAGGAGCAAACAAAAAACAAGCTCTTTCTTCCAGCTAGAATGAAAGCTTTTAAAAAATATATATTTTTACTGTATGTTAGGCCAATTACAGTACACAGACAGTAACTGCTCATATGAGAAACCATGTTTCTTTCTGTGACAGGAATGTATCTGTAAAAGCGTATTTCTTTTGCTGGGCAATAGTGTATACCCAGTGAAATCAACTGAATATCTGCATTTCTTGATTTTAAATGTACAGATAAAACTCTGAACAAGATTCTTTCATTAAATATTATCATTATTAATAGACACTCATTTGTGTGTGGGTAGTGCCTAAAAGCACTGACTCAGAAGAAATGCCTCACCAGATTAGACAGTGCACGCAGATGAAATAAAAAGACAGTCTTGGCTGAGAGGCTTTACAGCGTAAGGTCCCAAGTCTGTGTGGTGGGTACGTGCCCATCTTGGTCTAACTGACTGCTCACAAGAGCTCTGCCCTTGTCCACCTAAGAGAATGCACCAGGCTTGTACACTACCAGATCCAGTCTGTCCAAGCACTTTGTGTAGCACTCCCTGTGGTGCACAACCCTTGCTAAATACCCCTTCTGTCACCTCAACAAGACCCTCCTAGGATCCTGTCCACCTAGGACATGAATGCCCTCTTTCTGGAGGGAACCCAGACAGCCAGCTTGGCACCTCCATAATTCACCAGTGGCCAAGGTTACGGCCAAGACAGAGCCTTGAAACAAAGGACACTGAAAACCAAGGGACTCTTTGGCCAGGACCCTCCAAAAGCAGTGCCTGAGCTAACTGCGTTATTGAGGCAATAGCAGTTAGCCCCAGACAAAACAGATTTCAACCATGGCTCGCTCTGGTGTTCCAGGTGACAGCTTTTAATAGGAATGCCCCAAATAAAAATTTGGAACATTCAATAATTCTTCAGGCCATACAGTCTTGTCTATTTTTTGCATGAATGGTTGTATGGCAAGCATTTTCATGCTGAACCCTCAGCGTGAGGATGAAATTCCCACTGTCTAGTCACCACAACTGAAACATCCCACATGGTCCGTCACCTTTGTTTCCAGGGTGTCTGTAACACCAAGAATGGCCCTATGATGCTTATGTGCAGCTGTTGGCAGGCACGACCAGCACGAGCCATGCGTACGCTTACAGAGATCCTCAATAAGATACACTCTGTTGGTCCAGTGTCCGCTCAAATATGGATGCAATTGGATGTTGGGATTGCTAGGTAATCCTGGTCTTGGTGCATGGCCAGCAATGTCTGACTGGATGCAGCATAAGCAGGCAAGGGCTCATACTATCTGTCAGTCGTGGAGTGCACCAGAGAAGGGTTGCAGGCGTTGAGACTGTGCTCTTCCACCCCTGGCTGGCTCTACTCACCTCAGTGGGACTAAGCCAGGCTGGTTGTGGCTGTATGTATGCATTTTTCCAAGGGATCTCAAATTGTCTATTGATTCAGTCGTGCAGGGGTAAGTGGGAGGGTGATCCTGGCAGGCACCTCTGTCCTTGATGTGACACTCTGCTCCGCTCAGGAAAGGGCAGAGAGTAAACCATCCATGCTGCAGGTATTTTGAGAATGTTATATGGGTGACAGTGGTTCGTGGGATGAGGGGGCAAAATGGTGTGGGCTGTGCTGCACTGGTATATGATGCACGTCCGGCAGGCCAGGGCAGCTCGGCCAGCTGTTCTGCGGTGTGTAGTCTGCCAGACTGCCTGGGGGATGTGCGCTGAAGGACTGAAAGGTCCCAGGCATGCCCAAGGCATTCAAACTAAAATGTTAAAATGTTTTCATGACCTCTATCTGTTAAGCAGAGGTGCTGGTCAGGATATTTATACCAGCTTTGCAAATTTTGAGGGAGTAGGTACCGACCGCCCAGCTATCCCAAGCCTCATCCCCATACTGGGAGGGAAAGAGAGACCCATTCTCATGGCACACCTCACCTCTGCCTCAACAACTACCACAAAAGATAACTCCCCTCGTTTCATCCCCACCAAGCCAAACTTCCCAAGAAAGCACCACTGGCATGAATGTGCACAACAGCTTTTGTAGCAGTCTGCTCTATTCCGCCAGCACATGGGTGTCACTATGAAGATGTGTATCAGAAGATATTATAAAGATACACTTTTGGGGAATCTCTATGTTATTAGACGCACTGCTAATACAGAAAAAAGACATTTAATTTGATTATTCACAGTATACAACTCAAGTCCCTTGGACAAAATCTTGTTTTCACCTGCTATTTAAAAAAAAATAGCAGGCTTTGACCTTTCTCTTTTGAAGTGTTCAGTTTTATTTTAAAAGACAGAAGCAAAGAATCTAAATATGGGTTGTGCCCTTGCCGAGCATTTCGACCTTCTTTATTCTGCAAGAAGCTATCAGGGCTGCAACCCACATATCAGTAGTGGCCTTTGTAGGGAGAAATCTGTTTTCAAGGTACCATTAAGGTTAATAGCCATGTTGCTCTTCTTTTTCAGAACCTCATTTAGCAGCACTATTATGATGAGGATGATGATGATTGATTACTAACTTCTGCCTTTTTGCACAAAAAGCACCATTTCTGATTGGCTAACTAGAAATGCTGTAATGGTCATTAACTTTGTTGCAGGAACCACTGCCAAAGTGATAAATAGATTTGGTTTACATTAGCTAGCAGCCTAAAAGCATCATTTGACCTCATTAATAGATCTAATCAAATCTGGAGTTATGCTCCCTAAGAAGGAAGACTATCCTTTTTAGGCCAAGAACTCTGAAGCTTTTTTCTGGTCTCCATAAATACAAAAGTTGAAATTTTGTTCCATTGAGTTAAGGGCACAATTCTCTCCAAAATGCTTTGTGCAAATGCTAAGCATTCAAGTTTTCCTGACTTCTTGTTCAGTCTGGAAGAAGTTAAAACTGCTCCTCGGAGGCATTAAAGGCTACCCCTACAAGCCCAGGGAAGCCATGTGTCCTGATCTCAGCTGGGACAGAGTTAATTTTCTTTCTACTGGTTACCGTGTTTCAGATTTGGCATGAAAGGAATGTCAATAATGCATGTTGTTTTAGTTGTTGCCAGGTGATGTTTGTATTTTTCAAGGACTCTTTTCTTCAGCTTCCCATAGAAGCTGAGAAGGAGCCTAGACAGAACGATGGACTGGCCCATGGAATACTCCATACCATAGACATCATGCTCAGTATATAAATGGGGCTTGGCTGGGGGATGGGTACTTGCAATCACTGCTCGGGACAGTACCGATCCACCAGGCAGTGAGAGTGACTTCTGTCATTATTACTATTGCTATTATTATTGTTATTTTCCTTTTCTGTTATTGTTTCTATTAAACTGTCTTTATCTCAGCCCACAAGGTTTTTTTTCCTTTCCTTTTCCTCTCCCTCTCCCTGCCCTTCTCAGGGAAGGGGGAGAACTGTGTGAGTGGCTGTGTGGTCCTAGTTGCTGGCTGGGGTTAAACCATGACACTGTGTTTCTTGGAAAAGTGGTCAGTTTGCTGAAGGAACCAAGAACACAATCTTTGTGTATACACATCTGGAATTTCATGTTAGCATGTTGAAATCTATATCGAAATTATACGGTTGATGTACAGATATAGGTCCTCAGGTCTGTGGAATGAAAAAGCTGCAAACTGCATTTAATCTCTTAATCCACATTTCCTACATACTACCTGAAACTTGTTTCTCGTTTCCTTCATCTTTACTTCTGTAGGATACAAGTATAAAACACTCCTCACTGTTGCTGTGCTTCTCACTTTGCCTACCCAGCAATGTTAGAAGTTATTAATTAAGCATGCCTGGAATATGTTTTCTCGAATGTTGTGCTTCAGTCTTCTGCTAATTAGCCTGAATAATTAATTTACACGAGCTCTAGTCAGGCCTGATATTCAGCTAGGCCATGAGTGTGTGTTACAGCTGTAACCCAAAGTTGATAGTTTTAGTTTAGGGAATGATGTGGATCTGAAAAAAGGCTGGAAAGGACTGTTTTGTAAGCACACATATCATCCTGAAGGACAGCACAAAATGTTCTCGTACGGCGTGGAGTAATACAAGCAGTTTGTCCTGATGCTTTCTTCGTCCTGTTAATCTTACTGGCTATCAGGAAAAGCTACTACTATCAGTTTGTCTCTTAAGACAGCAACTCTCCCTAAAAATCTCATCTAGTACTTTTATCTCCCTTTTTTTTTTTTTAAACCCGACATAAAGCAGAGGTGAAGTATGACTCTGCAAGCTTTGGGACAGAGGAGGAACCATGAAAAAGAAGACTCTTAATTAACTTCTGTATTTTATTTGGTGATTGTTGCTAATTCTAAAATTTAGCAATGTTGAGAATGGGAACCAGAAATCTGTCAACCCCTCTCACTTTGGCCTGTGGTTTGAATTATTTCCTATGCAATGCCGTGACTTCAGCATGAGTTAGAAGTGTTGCCATACATTAGAGCTTCCAGCTTGATGAAGGAATCCAACCTAAGTTTCTCCACTTCCTGGAGGAACACTCTAACTTTCAGATTAATATATAAAAACTGGTGAGCTGTGCTACCCGTGTAGTACCAGAAGACTCAGCCTTGTTCCACTCCTACTCCCATTTCCCAAAAACAAAGGCTGTAGGCATCCATCCTTCAAAGAGGAATTTTCATTCCCCAGTGTTACGGGGACAGGTGAACCAGGCTCTGAGATGTGTGCTAAGGGTTTCAGGTGAAACCCCTCCATTTTAAACCCCCATACCCAGCTTGCTGCTGGACAGCCAGCCTGGGAGGTTTTTCATCGTTCTGAGACCCCTTGACGCCCACCTGTGCCGAGTTTGAAGTCCAGCCACACAATACTGCATTCAGGCTGCAAGCTTCCCTCAAATTAAGTCAGTCATTTTTCCTGGATATGACAGAAAGAAATAAATCCCGTCTCTCGGTACCAGAGCCCACCTTTGATTATCTGCAGTAGGTGTCAGTTTTGCCTTAGACTGCCCAAATGAAAACCAGACACATTCTGGGCGCTTACATCCCTTATGGGATCTAATTGTACGAGCTCAATTCACAGAAAGAGCATCCTTTTCCTCCATCTCCTTCTGTAGAGTCCTATTGACAGAGTGCGCTCAGCACAGATCGATCCTACAGGTACGTCCAGGCCAGACTTTCTCCACTGAGCGAAGCATTCCTGTAAGGGCATATTGAAAACTCAGTGCTGAAATGCCACCGGCTTCTTCTATTCATTGGGAAGAGAATAGGAAACAGAACCCTACGCCAGCTCTGAAAAATCAATTATTAGACATTCTTGTTTGATTTTGCTGCAGCAAATGGTCATTAGGGCCTGACTCAAAAGTTCTATACTAGACTTGGATCTACAGTCCTCTGGTTGACACCACTCCATGTTAATTGCTTTTTATCTTTGAATTGCTTTCTGAATGACAATTTGCTAATCAGTATAGTCAGAGAAAAGTATTAATTTCATTTGAAAGAAGGAAAGCCAGGAGAGGATGACCTGTGACTTGCTTTCACAAAGAACGTCACTGAAATTTGAGAGTGGTGAATCCAACCCCGCGCCCAGCGTACGCTTCTCTCCCGAGGCTGTCATATTTCCACTCCAGTAAAATTTTGCTCCAGTATTTACAGTCAACCTTAGCAGATGGTCTGCACGGACACATTTTCTTATTGCTATTTAACAACCACTGCATCCCCTCATTGCTGGAAAGTGCATCCCACTTATTAAAATCATTTAATTAAACCCCGTTCTTCTCTTTGGATTAATTTCATTGCTACTGATCAAAAAGGCTGAAAAAATGATCAGATCTTATAATTAAAAGTACACAGTAGAGTTCTTGCTTCTGTCTCTATGTAAATACAATCAAACCTGAAGTGATTAACCCCAAGTTTGGCCAGAATAGAGAAATAAAAATTAAAAGGGAGTGCTGTAACTAAGCATGGGAAAAATAAACACTTCAGGAATTAGAAGCCAGGGTTAAAGGCTCATTTGCTGAAATCAATGGCCACAGTCCTGATGACTTCTGTCCGGCGAGGATCCTGTCCCTGGTTCCCAATTCCTGTTGCAAGTACTCTGCCATTAACTAAAGAAGCAGCTGTGCTCTCTCCTAATAAGAACCTTGCAATAGCTAATCGACAATTCTTTCAAACCTGTAGCATCACCAGTAATGAACAATTAATCCTCTGTCTCCTCAGAACCGAGTTCAGCTCAGAACAGAAAGGGAGAGGCAGCAAAAGAAAATGGACTCTGTGAAGCATGAAGAAATAAAAATGAAAAGATCATAAAGAAAACAAACATTAAGGGTAGAAGAGCAATCAATAAAGTCCAAAGCTTGCAAAGATTGTCTTGGAAAATAAGTACTCTAAAGGAATTTAAATAAGTATAAATGGAATTCTCAGAAAGATTTATTTAAGAGTGAATTAATTCTTCAGTGCAATTTCCTTTTTGCTTCCCTTGCGTGATTGTCTTTTAGGCTACTTCACTTTCTGCATATGGTGCCACATGACAATAACAACACATTAATCTCTAAGTTCTATATCTTCTTCCATAGTGATTATTCCAGCAAGCAAAAGGTTAATGCATTTAAATGAATGCAAATGAGACGGTGGTTTGTTACTGGCTGAAATTGCCTCAAAACAGACTAATAGTGATACACAGATGCAACTTTGCATCTGCAGTCTAATTAAAACTAATCTAATTAAATATGGTGCATCTGTAAAGCAGCTTGAGCGCTGCAGAGAACACACAGAATTCCTTTTATAGTTGGAAAGAGCTTCCAAGAGCCAGTGTGTCTGCCATTTCACTTTATTTGGAACCACTTTAATAGCAGGTGAGTAATCAGCAAATAAATTCTCTGTAGCTGCTTTGGAATTGTTCATTCACAGAAGCAGAAGCAGTGATAATGTATCCACAGATGCATTACAACAGCAACGGAGGCCACATTGACTGGGGGAGGTAATGTCCTTTCATTAGGCAAAATGATACAGTTGGAAAAAAGAAAAAAGCTTGAACCCGTAAGTCATCCTTCCGTCTCACTTATTAAGGCAGAACTCAACTACAAAAAAACACTTTCGCAGATGTGTTACGTTACTGACGTGAGCTGTCCACTGCAAAATCAGGTGGGATCAAAACCTTGTCTTGTCAAGGGATTTCTTTTAAAACATTCTTATTACAGAATCCCTTTTTTGCTGGCAAATAAACATTCCACAGACAGTGTATTCAGTATGAAAACTTATTGCTCTCAATAGAAATTCTGCCATAAGCGATTCTATCACTAAGAACTAAAATGGCCACGAGGTAATAATATAATGTGTGAGGTAATAATATAATGTGTATAACCCTCTACCCAGCATACAGTCTACAGATTGTGAGACCAATGTAAAAGAATAAATTCCGGTGTTTTACCTTTTTTCTTTCCTTCTCAAAAATTCAGGTAAGAAACTTCATGTTAGAAAACTGTCTTAAAATGCTTAAATCAGCAGTTCTCAGATGAAAGAAGGTCAAAGGAGGCCGAGTCCTGATGAAAAGTTCATCACAACATACTTCCATGAGGTACTACAGTAGAGAAAGATGCTCTGCATATTCCCACCTTAGGGAAATAGTCTGAACTGTCTTTATCTTTTTGCAACCTAAAATAATTATGTTCGTAGAAAGCCAAATATACAAAGCTATGGTGCTTGTCCAGAGTCTGAATTCAAGTAAAGTAAAGTGGCTCTCCAGACCTCATTGTTTTTCTTCTTTCTCCCTTTCTCAAGGCTCACCAGATTGCTAAAATGTTGAATTTAGTAATATCCAGATCGCTAAAACGCTGAATTTCAGTACGTCCTTGACTCTGTGGGACAGGCATGTCTCTCTGTTCCTGGGAAATTCTCCACATCAGGCTACACTGTGTTAGAGAAGATTCATGGAATGAGAGTGTGCAAGAACTATACCGTAGATTTGTCACTCTCCTAGAAGGCCAGCAAATTGAGTCTTCTTACCATTTTAGATGAAATATTCACCGTATGAAAAACTGAAATAGGCTTAAGCGTAGAGCTCTGGAGACTTCTTTTCTCTTGGTTGGTAACCTAACCAGTGAGCTATCTACCCGACATAAGCCAGAACTAAGCCACTTCTCCCACAGAACGATGTTCCTGACTCCCTGGGTCTCCCATGGAGGATTTCTGTATCAGCCTCAATGAGAAGGATGAGTAATGAATTCTCCATGAAGTCCAACTTGTAGCCCATAGGCTCTCTCTCTTCACTATGGGGTGAAATATGTGGGTTTAAACCTGTTTAGGCTGAGTAAGATGCCAGCCATATTCTTCCTCCTCTTGTGATAGTGCCTTAGCAACTATCCTTATTACAAAATAAAACTGGTGACACCACCTTCTTTAGCCCCACTGCAGTCCCACTAGTTCCAAGAACGAAAATACAACCTCCGAGTAAAAGAGCAATAGATAAGACAGATAAATCCCATAGTTAAAATTGGGTCTGTTGTTTGGAAAAATGTACATAGAGGGCTCCATTATCAAAAAGAAATCATAAATGATGAAAATTCTCAAAATTGTCCCATTAAAGTAATTTTCTTTGCTGCATGATGTTTCTAGACAAGTAGAGCTCGGATTTGAGTCCTTTCGGTTGTAAATAGTTCCATTAATTTCAGCAAAACTATGCTGAACAATGTTTGCAGGATTATGTCTTGAGGTGAACTTACTAATACACAGGAAAAAAACATTGCGTGTTTTTGACAGCATTCCTTTAACCTAGGAAAGATAAGTGCGGTGATTCATAGAAAAGGGATATTTTGGTTAAGTCATAACTAATTTTCAAATGAAATGTCAGTCTGAAATTGCTAATCAAATAGTAATTTTCATGGTATTTTTCTATATGCTGGTGTGAAATTTACTCCATTGTAGAAGCTTGCAAAAGGCATCTTTCATAATTTAAAACCTCTATCAAGGTGAGGTTTATGTGCTGCGCAGGCTGTCACAGAGGCCCATGCAGCAGAATGAATATGCCCCTTTGTGAATATGTGCACTGATGGTCAACAGCACTGTGCACTACACTAGAAAGCCTTAGGGTAACAGAGGCTTCAAAAAACTGTGTTTTCTTTCTCCTAAATATGTAACATGAAGAAAAGTTCAGAAAAAAGCATTTAACTTTATACAAGGGAAATTTTATTCAGATCTAGATTTTCTTGATGTTGTATTTTATCGCGGTATCATACATTTCCTAAGAAATGAAAAGGGGACTGTCAAATACGTTGTTATTTTTACATCGTCTTTTTGATTTCAGTGTAATTTGGAGCTTTTAGAGTGTGGTACAAACATGTGGCTTTATATATATTGCATTAACTTGTTTTACTCTTTGTTATGTATTAATTCACTTACTAATTAGTAATTATTTATTGTTTGTGTATTTTTATTTATTATCTTTACTATTACTCTTGTATTACTTTGCTGACACTTCTCTCCTACGTTCACTCAATATATAGTACTCATAAGACAAACTGCTTTTATAATGTATGAACGCCTTATTATGGCTCAGCCACCTCTGAATTGTCTTTAAATCAATATAGAGTTTTAAGCCACCATAAATATAGAATGGTAATTTATATATGGTAAAAAACCAGATAAAATACAAAATACAGTAAAATAGAAATTATTTTTAAAAACAACACGGGACATCTGCTGCAAAGTTTCTAACTTCTTCTAGACTTGAAAGTTGACTATATTGGTGAGCACAACATTTAGTAATATTTGAATGTCAACCCTGGGGTGCCTTTGCTATGTTTTTAATAAACAAGGAATGCGGTAAAATAATATTGATTTGCTGAAATTATCTCAGAAATAAACCTGCCAATATTTGCCTCACTTTCTGATTGCTGGTACTAGCATATACTCTGCAGAAAAATTATATACAGCAAAATTAGGACTTATTTGGTGAAATCTCAAAAAGGGTTTCTAGAAACCAGTAGATAACTTCTGCTTATTTTGAGATGACAGTTTTGAGTGTTTTTAATCAGATTGTCACAAACTCCTAGATCTGCTAGGTGGTGAAGAGCCCATCCTTGAGCTGAGGAAAAGGAAGACCTCCTCAATACTCCTTTTCAATGGAGCTTCAGAGCCAAAGTTATGGCTACATACAGGAACACTATCGTATATGAGAAGTGCAGTTGGCAGAGGTAAAAATGGGCCAGTACATTTTATTATTATGGTGAAATAGTCCTTTAATAAGGATAAAGTTTTTATTTTTTATCTCCATCACCTGCAATATGCAGTAAGCTTGGAAGGTAATATTTTTGTGCTGTGACTAGTATTCAACCCATCCCAAATCATAAATAACTTATGTTGGCAGTGTTGTCCCAGGAGACTCTACTAAAGTAAGTGAAGCTAGTTATATTTATTCAGGCACATCATGGTAGAGGTGACATTTGATGAAAGAAGAAGTCCTTCCCCGGAGTGAAAACTAAAGGCCATTTACCTCACTGCTGATGGCTTAGAGATCCAATATCTCTGTAGTGGCTTCCACAGATTCAACCACTGAAGAGTTAAAAATATCACCCCAAAATAAACCCCCTTAAACAGCTCTCCAGTCAAAATATTTTAATTATGGCCAACATGTTGACTGTATTTTGATTGATAGCCCTTTTATCCCTTTATGAAAGCAGTTTCAGACAGGCATACACCTTACAAGTGGCTAGTATTCATTTAATTATCCTCACATGCCTTCAAGTTGAGTCAGCTCATGCCAGGAAACAACTTTCTGGAAGCCGGCACTGTAACCAGTTTTCCTTTGGCTTCTCTCTAAACTTGGCAATGCTGTGATTTATCCTGGCTTGTCTCAATTGTTGATCCTTATCTGAGGTCACACACAATTTTGTTGACTGACACTGACATCGCAGGGTCATACACAACACACATTTCTCTTCTGACTCTCCTTCCAAAAATGTTTCTTGGTGAACGATTTGCGTAGTCAGTAGCAGTCAGAAAACACTTGAGCAGGGATATGAGGTTTCCAGTTCATGGTTTAGTGCAGGAACATTCAACATATTCATGGGGTAAAGAATAACCACTGACAGGAGCCCTGTTAGTCTTGAGCAAAAAACCAGCTAGTCCTACCCTCATGATTTCTGCCACTGACAAAAAAAAAAATTGTACATTTTACAGTACATTAGTCTTGAAGTTACTAAAAAACATCAGTATTCGGTCTGCTTTGCTAAAATGGTAGCTGAAGGCTTTTCACTCCTTCTTAGCAAGCTTTGCGTGAAGTAGAGGGTAAAGTAGAGAAATATTGTTTCATATTTATTCTTTTTCATCAGAAGTATCCTATGGCAGAGAGACAGCCTGGAGAACGGAGCAGAGACGAGCACTGGCAGGGAGCCTTATGCCTCTATCAGCCATATGTCAAAAAAATTTCGGAGGCTTTAACTTGCCTCTTTCTTCCTGCAACTGTATTCTCTGTGAAAGTCTTAGCATGGCAAAACTGTTCTGTTGGTTTTTTTGTTTTTTTTTTTTCTGGAGAGGCAGAAAGTATAAATGAGAGGACAAGGTCCTGCATGATGAGAGAATCAGAAAAAACTAAGGAAAAGAGGCAGTAGGTGAAAGATGGTGAGAAAAACTGCAGTTGTGAGTCACAAATTGGTTACCGTTTACTTTCAGATCAGAGATGTGACCTCTAACGCTTACAAGCCATACATCTCGTCAACATACTCTGTAATAGTAACTCTCAGAACATCAGACCTATTGACACGTAGATTCTAAAGATGTATACTGTCATTAATGGTCATCTGTCTGGTGGAAGCAAATGTTGCACCTTCCTGGAGAAAGAATCACTGATTATTAATGTTATTTTTTTACCTTAGAAAAGGCAATTTAAAGTCCACCTGGCATCAGGACAGGAACAGCTCTCAATTTTCCACTCCCCAAATGTCAGTACAAACACAATATTGATGCAAAACCCCTTTATTTTCCTTGCCCCATAAAATATTGTGGGAAAGCAGGGAATATCATCATTGATTTGCTACATCAAGAATCATCACTGACGCTTCAGTCTCCTAATGGCTCCCAACCCTCATTCTGACAATGCTGAATGAGTAACAAATTGCTGTACTTCAACATCCTCACAATTTGGGTATAGTCTCATTAAGTTTGGGAACTGGATGGTAAGTACACTCCCCAACAACTATACGCATGGACATAATTTATTTTAGTCCTATGTTGACGTAAGTGTGTTACAGCTTGCCTTTACCTCTTATGAAAGCCAAACCAAAGCAAAATCAGCTTTGAAATAGAGAGGCATTATAGCATGTGCTAATCTATTAAAAGTCATCCATCTTAGCGTACATGACTGATACCATGTATGTTCCTAAGTTCTTTATAATTCCTCCTGATACCAGGGGAACGATTACAGAAGTCTGCCAAAACAGAGAACTATCAGTAGCATTGGAGGCAATCCTATAATTTTCTCTGCAAGAATTAAAGTACTGCTGGGGTCCAGCCACTGAATAAGTCTTGAGCCCTGTGATAGCCTGACGCTGACTTTCAGCCGCTGCTCATCGCCAAAGCTGAAAGCAGGGAGGAATTAGTGAGGCATCACTTCCGCTCCCTGCTCATTGCTACAGCGCTCCAGCACACCCGCTAAACAGCTGAACAACTCTCTAAAGCTCATGGATGACCTAAACCCAGAAGCAAGCTAAACAACATCATCTGCCAGTATCCTGGATCCCTCTCAAGCACAGAAAGCGGCACCGTGGTGGCCTGCTTCCCCCTGAGCCAGTAATGCTGGGGAACAGCAGCGGAGACGCGCTGATGCAGGGGCTGTGGTACTTTGGAGGAAGCATAAAACCAATGTCCTCAGCTTTTGTGGTGATGAAAGATCCCCTGGGATTTTCCCAAAAGGATTGTAATGCCTTACAGCCCCATCCAACTCTCATTAAACTAAATGGAAAGAACCTCAATCACTTCTGTGGAAATTGGATGTTTGCAGGGTTGGCCCAAATCCCAAGTGAGGTAATTACATTCTTCCAACGGCTTCCATTGGAAAATTTCAGTCCCCCCCCGTCCCAAATGATCTCAAAGTAGCACTCTACTGATCATTTAAACTAAACAACTGCCCTAAATGCCATGTTTTTTTGACAACCATCATGAAAATGGGTGTTGTGATAATAAGCCACGTGACAAAACAGGGTACAACTCTCAGCAAGCAGCCTACTGAAATGAAATGGATGGTAAAAAAATTACACTGATGTTTATGAAGGACTGAAAAGAAATTTGGTACTACCACTATGAGTGTGTGTGGTACATGTCTTTAAAATTCCATCATTTGTAGAGTTACAAACTTTTAAAATAACCGTAGCTAAAGTAAAATTAATTTACGTTAAAATATGAATTAATGTAGCAGTCCATCAGGTAAATTGCAGCATGTATTAGAAATGTGAGTGTTTACAGTCTTGATCCTCCAAATCACTTGTGTGTAACAAATTTAATTCGATGCACTATTCAGGAGCTTAAAGGTTAGTACACATTTAAATACTTTACTGGATTAGACCTTTTGAAATTCTAAAATCTGCTGTGTATCATTTCAATACTCAGCCTGCATACCCATGCTGTACTTGCATGGCTGTATCAAGTAAGAATGTACTTCTGTTGCCTTTTAGGTTATTTACAGGAGTGGTGTAGGTCAGTCAAGAAAGACTCGAAAACAAGAAGAAACTTGTTCACCAATTTGCACTCATCCTGCACTGCAGGGTTCAGCTCGTGTTGCTATGCCATCAGGGATTTGGTATCACAAATTATTTTACCAAATGTAGACATAATTTAGGGTATTTGTTGTTTTGGTTTTTTTTGTTAAAGAGGGTATATTTTCTGTTCCTTTTCTACCAGGAATTACCAGGATAAATATTCAGTTCAACAGAATAAAAATGCTTCTTGTCATTATCATTATAAAATTATAGTTAGTTTTCTCATTCTAGGTGGCAGTGAGAAGAAGTAGCAATGTTGGACAGATCCATGCACTTTGCAGAATCAAAGCCGAGCTGTCAGTAGGTTCCTAACAAAAACGAGCTGTTGCAAATCAAGGATGTTGCACACTTTAAACCCTTCAGTTAATGCTGTAACTGAGTACAAAAAAGATTTTTCTAAATAGTTTCCCTCTTCCATTTTGTCTCTTTCTAGATACCTATATTTATATCAAGAAAAGCAGTGTGCATAAGTATTTTTGTACTGTACAATCACTGTTAAATAAATGCATGGCTGTTTTAGAATAGTCAAGTCAATTTTGACATTTTTTCATGCTATGTTATCATCATTAATATTATGCCCTGGGTTCAGGTAACATTAAGCTTTCTTGTTTGTCCATTGGTCCTCTCCACCCTTCATACTATTTTCTGTCATCTTGGCCACCTCACTGTCCTAGGACTTAAGACTCATTAATAAATATTTCATGAGGCAAGAGAGTTTAGAAATTGGTATTCTGGAACAGTTTCCTATAAAGTGATTAACATCACTGAGTTGTAATCTAAAATGCTATGCTAGACTGAAATTGATGAATAGTAAGCTTGCCTTATCTTCCTCTGTCCTCCTTCCCTTGCCCACATTGCAAGTAAATCTGCACCCATGGCATATTACAAACAAATAACCGACTCCAGGGCTGAGACCTGAAATACTATATTCCAGCTTAGAGCACGTGTTTGCTGAAAATTGGGTACTGAGGTCTTAGAAAACATGATAAAATAGCTGGCTTTGGAGGACATGAGGTTTGAAACCTAAAGAAGAAACAAGTCTGAATGTTGGGTTAGCAAGTATATTGCTTGTGCCAAACTTTTCATGTGAGTTCTGGCTAAGGCAAAAGCATTAATAAGTACATAAATGAAATAACACAGAAGGAAAATAGACAATTCAATGAACTCTGGTAAAGAAGGACCATAAAAGTATCTCTAATAAAGGTATAGAAATTATTGTCAACGTTGTTGACTACATGAAGAACGTATTGCCTCTCTATGAACTGTTTCAGTAAAAAAAAATCTAATGCCTGTCCTAGTCCTGGAGGTTTCCTCCCCACTGGGGTACAGCCATATGGGCAATGGTCCTCACACAGCTCTAGGGGGAGAAAGCTTCTCATGTGGAAATGACTTTCAGTCCTATTGGCAGTTCACCAGCTTTAGGATACTCCTTCTCCCTTCCCCTTCAAGCAACTGCCACCCCTACTCCACTGTGTCAAATGAATGGTTTGTGTGGCTGCCTCAAACTGACATCATGGGAGATGCCAGCAAAGGTTGAGGAATATCATTCAGGCTGCAGCCTAAAATACCCGAGTTCCTGGTCTTCCTGAGACTAATGCTGGAGAACCAACCTGGATCGGCCTTTCCTGCAGGAACAGCTAGGAAAGAAATGCAGGACTCATTGGGTCAGACTCTGTAGCCTAGTGTGGGACATTTACTTAAGAGTAAGGAGCCCGAAATACTCAGTGTTATTTGCTTATTTTGTCCAGTGGCATTTGACAGCAAAATGCATATGCTGTCCTTCAGCCAGGCCTCTGGTCCAGTGAGTTCCCTTGTTCTTCATCAGATTGTACATTGGCAGAAGAAGAGTGAATGAATCGCACTCAAAGTGAGAGAAATATGTCTCTAAGTCCAGGGAGAGTGTTTTCAGGCTGTGAATCTGTCTGTTACAAGGGCCTAACCTAGGGCTCCTCCTAGATATCAGTCTATGAGACTGGTACAATTTCAGGCACATCTCCCTCTATTTTGTTTCTTCTGGATAAACTTGGGCCTCTTGTTTCTGCATTGTTCTGAAGAGAACTAAGGCATTTAACCCAGATTTGTGAATTTCACTCCCGGAGTCTAGTTCCTAAAAGTTAAGTGTAGAAACACCGAACGTTTCTGGAACTCCTTTTTAGATCTGGGTTGAAATGCCTTTCCCATCTGAAAGGACAAGCCTCATCTTTCATTTTGGCGGCTCTTGCTGCAATAGGGAAACAGTGCCAGCTACAGTACTGAAACATGCCCCCAGATGATATAGGGGCTGTGAGCGAATTAGGGAGCTCTTGCTGAAGTTGATAATTAAGATTAGATTCAGATTCAGAAACCTGCACAGGAGTAGGCAGATGGCTCACTCAGCTGCCAGCTGGAACTCAGCCTTCATGAGGCAGTCATTCAAGTTCAGCAGCACAGCTTCCTTCTGTGGAGTCAGAGCAAAGTCTACCCATACTAAGATCCTTCTGAAGATTTGAGGCCACCTCCACAGCTCTTGCAAACTGGCTGCGTGTTCTGGAAGCAGCAGAGATTTTCAGATCTAGACCAGTTCAAGATCTTGCTTGAAATACAAGATGAGACTAAAAAGATATAAGGAATGCAAGAAAGGATGCTATAGACTGACAGCACTCTTGAAAGCTCATGTTGGTGGTCAGTGGCTTAGTATTTCACCCACCTTGGCAATCTGGCATCGATGCCCAGGTATCTTAAACACTTCATACATCAATAAAGGAATTCTTGTCTCTTTAAAAAAGTTTAAATACTTTAAAAAACATATATCAACCAAAATAAGGAGGGTATTATATATTTATGAACCCTCAGGGAAGACTTTAGTTCAGATAGTTCTCAGCAGCAAACTCACCCAGTTCTAAGTAGAACAGTTAACAATAACAACAAAGAATGACATTCTATTCTTCAGCTGTGCCAACTTACAACAGTGCCTCAGAATAACAGAGGTGTAATTATCTACTCTTGGTTCTTATAAAAATGCAAGAGAATGTCTTCTAGCTTGCCACAGTGCCTAGGCACAAGTAGCTGAGGTAAGGATGGAATATCAATCTTAACAGTAATTCCTATATTTTCATTGCCCATTTATACCGTATTTTTAAAAAGCAAATCTATTAACCATAGTCCCAAGTGCTTTTTTTTCTTTTATGCGGTACACTGCTGAGAATCAATCTTTAAATGTATTCTCAATTTTAAGTTCAGAACAATCATTCCATGAACTCCCATTTTCAGAGCAAGATTACAAACTGAATTATAACAGATAATGGGTAATTTCTGTAGACACTTCATCTGCAGGTAAGTTTAAAAAAGACTAGCAAAGATTGTGTTTATTTTATGCATGTAAACATAATTTTAGTGCACCTTCCCTCACACAAAGTAATGAAATTTTAAGACACATTCCCAGCACTGAAAGGAAGCCAGCAACCATGTTCAGTTTTCTGCTTGTAAATTGAATTCTCTACTCAATTTATAAGGCACTGGCACAACTTGACATATCTATAGTGCAATAAAATACCTACCAGAGTCGTTGTAACATATAAAATAATAATCACAGTGATGTGCTAGAGGACACCCTCGAGGGTACTCTAGCACCCCTTGTTAAAGCCCCGTTACCAAACCAAGGGTAGGTGCTCACTTCTTTCTGCTATAGATGAATTTCACCCCCAAGGCTGTAAAAGTTAATTTGAATGGGGTTTTTTGTTTCCTTATATTTTGCTGAAATGTTCTCAGCATCATGTATTTTACAGGAGAACTTGCTTCTCCTTCCCCTTCTTTCAGATTATACAACTCAAACCCAAATGCTGTTTCTGAAAGCGATGTTTCAGACACATGTAATCAATAATGTAGAGTTCTGTTTGACACTGAGGTTATGCTCCCAGTATGCTTCTGGTTAAGAGACAGTATTTCCTTTTAGATGGGGCAGTGCGCTCTCAAGGTGCTGTGGAAAAGGACACGGGTTTAGCATGTGACAGGCTCCCCCTGTGCTGGGGACGGAGGCTGCCGCAGCTGCTGCTCCGGTTCAAGTTGTAGGGAGTCCGCTCCTCTGATTTCTCCTTTCCTCCTCGGCTTGCCCAAGGAGCCAAGATAAGGGCCAGCACAGAAATAGGGTCCTCCCTCAGACCTAAGCGTGTCAGACGTGTGGGTTGAGCTTGCTTTGATCAAAGGGGATGTGTAACCTCCTGGCAAGCATGTCTGCTTGACGGTGCTGGATCCATCTATGGTCTGCAGCAGCACTTTTGGGTCATGTTAGAGCAGCTCACACCTCTAACAGCTTGAGGTTCCTAGCTCAGTCCTGCATGAGGATCAAACTGGCAGCTGTCACAGATCCAGAAGTTTTAAGTACAGGACACGTTAAGGGAAGCCTATTAGAAGTCATATGAAAATAACTCATGGATTGTAAAAATTTTCCTTCATGAGAGAATCAACCATTAAAATATCAACAGAGCGTAATTCAGCAGGATCTCAGATCACGTGCTATTCCTTCCAGACAAGGATTTTCATCCATGTTCTACTTCATGAGTTTTCCACTTCCATTCTTCCACCCCTCAGTATGTATTTAGATACTTTGGATTTAAAAGCTGTATTTTCAGGATCCTAATTTCAAGCATTCAAAATATGCTGGACGCCTAAAAATAATGAAGGTATTTTCATATTAGGAGTTTATAAAATAACAGAGTTGAATTGTTTTTCTTTGTCTCACCATTTTTATGTCTTCTGGATGTGTGTGGGCAGTATTTTCAAGCTCTTCCCTACCAGTAGGTGATCTAGAAACTTTTATTTAATAAGAAAAAATAAATGCTTAAGTTCTCATCTAATCACTAAACTCTGGGACTGGGGGGTTCAGGGAGAAAACAAACTAATCTGAAATTTGCATTTAAATCGCTATATTTGGAAATAATGATTTTTTCCCCTCTCTATTATTGTACTGTAATAGCTCTTTCTTGTGCTTGTTCTGTGTTTCAAAATAAATCTTTATTTCTGATTTCCTGTTTCTTCCCCAGTGTAAAGCTGCACGTATTTGCTTGGCACAAGCAACTGCCAATGATTTGATGATACAAAGGGAAAGAAGAAGACTTGAATTTATGCCTTCCTGCTTCCTCCAGCGCTGTTCTTCAGGCTTTCCTGAACATCAAGAAACTTCTTTCTTTATTCTCCTTTAAATTTCTCCTTACAAGTCCTCTTTGCCAGGATACCTAAATAGAGTTTGACAACGTCAGACTGCTCCTAAGCTGAGATCACTGCTTATTGTATTGACAAATATATGTGTGTACTTTTATATATATATATATGAACATACATACATATAGTCCTCATTTTCTGCAGGCAGGCAGCTATTCCTTACCTTATATTTAGACAGGAAGGTCTCTGAAGCAGAGGCACAATTTTTTTCCAGCTAACCTAGGAAGATCTAAGGCAATGACTAACACTGGTATATGCCATGGAAATATAAAAAATAGCCATCACTGGGAACCCTTTTTTCTCATTTTATGGTAGTTCTTGCTCTATATTAATCCAGTTTTGAAATCTGAAAGTATTCTATTACCAGTATTTTGCTTCTTTTTATGAACTTAGAAAAGAACATGCCCTCTCTTCCCTGTGCCAGTGACACCTGTACTCCAGGAACCATTAGAAGAAGCAGTGAAATGAACAGCCTGAATTTGTTTTCTGCAAACGATCAAGCTGGCAGCTCTGTAAAAATTAAGTTTCAGAAAGACCCCATGCACAAAATCCTTAATTATCTAATAACAGACAAAACTCAATAATATCTCCCTGATAATCTTGATGCCAAATAAGAATGAAAAATTAAGAAATTAACTTTAGTGCCATTTCTAGAGGGTAATAAGAACTCTTAATACAGCCTCAGCTGGTCAATCAAGAAAGGCAGAAGGGCAGAACAGCAGAGAGCAGCAGGGAGAAAGAAATGATGAGGTGTGTCTAGGATGACTGCTGAATGCTGAAACTTTAACTTAAATGGCTAAACATATAAATCCAGAGTTATTTTATTTGCTAACTTACCCAAATATATCTAGAACTCTGTACTTTAGCTTACTAAGCTATTATTTAGAATTAACCCAGACCTGAGCCTTACAGTGATCTTTACTTTTTTTTTTTTTACAGTTTCCTCTGCAGCCTCCGGTCCCATTTTGTTTTGACAGTTATTCACTAAGCCAAGGAGAGGTAAATAAACCTTTCTCTGAATATCTGCAAACAGAATGCGAAACAAGTCTGCGCAGAACGCTGGGTTTTAGCCTGAATCATCACACAGTTTTGAGCTCCTGGTTTGGGGGATTATCAGTCAGTTGTACAGGACGAATCAAATTTAGGGGTTTTGAGCAGCAGCTACTGAGGCCAAATGGAGCTGCAAGCCAGCCAAACATTTCAGACTAAGGTTGGTATGGGAATGTAACTTTTTATTCAATTACAATGTAAGACAGCAAAGACCATTAGAAATATGCAATAACTTCCTATTAAAGAGGTAATGATAGTATCCTGGATTCAATGGATTCAGATATTACAGCTATTCAAGACTGCATGAGAAGCATTAACAGCGTATCATTATTCAGTCAAATGTATGCTGGAATTTAATTGGATTTTTGCTGTTTTATTTACCTTGCTGGCAGAATGAGGTCTTCTGTTCATACTGGAATGTGTTATAAGGAAATACTTCATGACAACTTTGATTTTACAAAGATGCTTATTAAGTAAACTAATACTGATTGATGTTAAATTTTATTTTTGTATGGTTATTATCAGTATCCTGACATTTAAAGCCTCTGCCCAAAAGCTGTTGCTGTCTCGCCTTCCCATAGTCTTGCTAGAACTTGCTTACTGTAAATGTATGGCAGATATTTTCCTAGCCTGTAGACAAAGGCCCAGATGGAAGAGCAGTGAGAGGGAGGAAGGAAAGAATCAATATATCTTATAAAGTCTTTTAATGCAATTTTGTTTTCAGATGTGTAAGTGCTGTTTTATCTGCTTTGTTTTACCCCCTTTTTCAGGTGCTGGAATTACCATGTTTAAAATGCAAAGTGTAAAAGCAGAGATGGTGCCTTTCTTCTCCTTCTGGTAAACAGCTTAAAAATTCTGCAGATTAAAGATAAATTGGGATGGAAAGTATAAGAACCAATTAAGATAGAGTGACTTTTATACACAGTGCAGTTATGGAAAAACAACTGTACTGTGATTATGCAAATCAGCCACTCATAACCAAAATGCAGGGATTTACATAACGGAGAAAAAAATTCTTCACAGTTATGCCTCAGTAACCTTACAGGATTTTTGCACTTTAATGGTATGACTCATTGTAATAAAGCGATCTTACTTGCTTTATCCAGAATGAAATATATGTTAGGACATCGCCATTCTGAACGATTTGTGTGGTTTTGGAAGCCTGCACACTCCTGCCACAAAAGGTAGGGTATGTTCTACTTTAAAGAGACATAAATCAATAAAAACCCAGAATTTCTGCTTGTATCAATCAAAATTTTAACTGGGTTTACATATTGCATCATTGGTCTTGTAATAAATGTATACTAATACAACTGAGCCCTCTGTTCTTCTTGGAACTTTTATTTCTTTATTCTATTAAATTCATCTGGTTTTGATAAAATAAGACTTCTCTGGTGCATATATTACAGGAGGAAACATCAGTGTAATTTAAATTGCACAGACCCTATCCTGGAGTTTTGCAAAGTGAAATCTTAATGGGAATCCTGGTATTTTTAGTTAGTTAAGTATGTCTAGACTATTTAACTTGTGACTTCTACGTGTTCTACAAAACATTATTTTAAAAAGATGAGTGTTCTATTATAAGCCACATGGAAGGAACAGCACTTATTCAGCTCAGTGTGGTTTTCTGTACCTTTATTTTTGTCATCTTGCATTCCACTATTTTAGTGTTGTTTTTTTAAAACAAGCATGACTTGATATTAAGTAATTTCTATGAAGAGCCAGAAAGAGGAGACTATATATAAATTAGCCCCCTTCCTATGGCTGGGCTTCTTTATTACTCAAGCCAAGCTGATTGCAGGCGAGCTTTTTCACAATGTGGGTACAATCTATCCTAGTATATATTCATTAAATCATGATGGCTTATTTTCCATCTGCGGACATCTTAGGCAGAAGCAACTAAAACATTTAATTATTCCTCTCGTGGACATAGGCAACAGAGCACTGAAAAAAAAAATCCTCTCCCAGTAACCAACACAAGGGGATGAACACAAGACATTAGGAAGTTTTAAATGAGAAAGTACATGAACTAGAAAACAGGCTTGTCGCTGATCTGCAGAGACGAGAGAACTTGCTGACTATGGCATTCCTCTGCCATGTGTAAGACTTGGGGTGAGGTCTTCAGCTTGAATCTTACAGAGGAAAAACCTGGTCCATGGTCTTGGAAGTGTTCTTAGACCCAAGTATCTGTGCTGTCTCAATGATGCTCATTCACCTTTCTGACATGGCAAGAAATTCCCAGAAAGGCACTAGAAAAACGATTTGGTCGGAACGAATTTACATTCCGCCATTCTGCTCTGTTTTAAGAGAGGTTCTCAAAAAAATTTGCAACCAGCTGTAAGAGGTAAGGTCTGACAACTTTTCTATCCTCAGCTTTGTTAATAGGCTAACAACACCTTGCTGATAACTCCCTACTGACAAAATGGACAAATAGTACGGAAATGCTATAAGCTTCTGGCAGGAAAATGAGGTTTCCTCTCCCCTCCCACCCCCAATATTTTGGAGACAGCCTACTTAAACTTATTTGGTTATCTGTTTGTGTTAGTTTATAAATGACAAACACATTTAGACCTGTTAATTATTGTCTATTCACGTAGGATTTGTTATAGTTCTCAGTGGGGAAAACAAAAGTTATTTGGGATATAAAATGGCCCAACATGTCAATGGCACTATTTCATATTTAAATATTTAAAAAAAAAAATGCCCAAGCCCTTTTTTCCCTTTCCAGTACAATCAAAATTTGTCTTTCTTCTTGAAATGGCAAAATGAAAAAAAAAAAAATATACACAGCAGGATGATATGTTAAACAGTCCCGGTATTTGTAGGAGATACTGAGAAGATTCAATCACATCTGCAGCCTCTAGAAGGAGAGCAAACAGTAGGTATGGTATTTGTGACTACCCCAGGTTCATTTCTCCACTCACCACAGAATTCCTGCATGTTCTTGGATGAGTCCGGACTTCTAAAATGTGGGCAATAAGTTCTGGTCTCGCTATCAGCACAAGGTACCATATTTTATAGTTACTAAAATGTATTTAATAACAAATAAGCGTTGCCTTATGGTCTAGTACACTTTTCTCAGTAAGCACTTTCATCTCATTATAGTAGGTTCTTTTTTTTTTTTTCATGAATACAAAAAAAAGTAAAAGTTTTATTTGGAAAGATTCTCCAGACAGGACTTTTCTCCTGCTTTCATTGCTGTTTTAAAAAAGTATGCAGCAGTGTATTCAATGTTCCTCTCTATCTACAGACATTTTCCTAGATGTACCAATTACAGAGTCCATACACTAGAAACCATTCACACCTTTGCTATGTTATAATCAAAGTTTAAAAATAAAGGAATATCTACATAAAAGTATCCTCTACCTCATTTATGTAGCATGGTGAGCTAAAAATTAAAAGAGAAAATGTTTCAAATGCTGACCATTTCTCCCTCAATGTCTTGTATTTTCTTTTTTTTTTTTTTTCTTCTTTTTCTTCTCGTAGTTTTGTTTTTCCCATGATATCATCAGGCAATTTCATTTCAGTATGGTCTGCACTGGACTGTGCAGATTACCAAACTAATGGCATACGGACTTCTTACCACTGTAACACCTCTATTCTTGCAAGTGAGAATTTCGAGTGACAGAGCAAAGCTGTTTGCTATCAATTTTGCAAAAACCACATCTGCCAGATTGCCAAGATCCATTTCAGAGATAAAAAAAATCGATTAATATTCTAATTTGTTATCTGTCTTTATCAGTCACACAACATTTCTTTATACAAATGATAACCTTCTACAAACGAAAACTCTTACATATGTTAAAATACTTCCCTGAAAATATTTTACATTTACTTACTCTTCTGAAGTAAAAATTATTAAAGGTTGAAGGTCTCTCTAACGCCTGCTATTAAAATACACATACACACACAGCCTTCACCTTCATGTCTACAAAAGTGCCAAAATTATCTGCTTGTATCATTAGGTAATTTTTCTGTCAGTAACAAAAAGTTTTTTTCCTTATTATATGAAGCTACATGGACAATGTTGAATTAGTTGTATATTTAGTACCAGCATATGCATACTAAAACATACCGAACAGGTTGAAGAACCCTAGTACTATAAAGAGCAGCAAAAAGCTAATGCTTATATTTTTTTTTTACAAATGTGAACAAATTGAGGCCTCAACTTTGAATCAATACTTTCTAGCACAGACCAAAAGAACCCTGCTGACTTTAACCCTATTTATTTCACAGAAATATACATAGGTACTTTATAAATATTCTGTATAGGTACAGGAACTCATGCAAATAACATTCAAATGCTGATCTAAGAGAATTACTCAGTGGGAAAAGCATGGCTATCTTCATCTGATGTATTTGAGCTGTTTCCTTATTAAAAAGCAATTTTCCCACTTTTTCTACATTTTCCAATCCCCAAAGATACACAGTTTCCTGTTCTCAATATTTGTAAGTTCAGGCCAAATTTTGCTTTAAGGTAATATGCCCACAGACATTTGTCATAAACATGAAACCCTAAGTGTTACTGTTGTTAGGAAATCTTTTGTTTATTGGTTCCATGGCCTCTGTGAGTTCTGCCATCCCAGTTTTGGTGATTCAGCAATAATTCATCAGTAAAAATTAAGATTACCAAGACAATCTGACATAACAAGAACAGACTCAAATTACATATGAGTTTGACCCTATTTTTTCTATTCCAATTAATTTTGAGGAGCTTACTAGACCAGCTTTATTTTCTGATTTTTCTAGTTTTGGCTAGAAAACATTTAGTACGCTGTGTAAATAAATGACAAAGATGAAAACGCCAAGTTAAATCCAATCTGCCAACAGAAGCTTTTTAATCAATCAAGCTTTACTTACGTGGAATTTTGTTCAGTTCATTCATGAACTTCTCTTTTAACTTAGAAAATGCATCTTCTTTTCCTCCCCCTCCGCCGGGGCTGGCTGGCTCGGTCACATTACTCGGAGGGGCTGCTGCTACTGTGGTAGCTGGCGGTGCTGCCAGGGCCTCATGATGACTTTCGCTCACCATTTTAACCCCTGGGTAAGCTGTTGAAATAAAATAAAAAAAAAAACAAAAACACAACAAAATCCCAAAAGATAATGTTTAGATCGTTGAAATGGATCTCTCATCAATAAAAGACTAAATAGGCAGAATATCACCCGGTGCTCATGCTTACTGGGTAAATACGACCGCATCAGCATATTGCTTCATGTTCTACATAAAATATTTATTAGACAAGAGAGAAAAGTCTTTTTGCAGGGTTAATTTCAGCCAGAATCATTTCATTGCTAAGGGTTTTTCTCCAGCAGTGTCGCATTTTGAACTGCTGAATTCGAAACCTCGAAAATTCCTGTAAAACTCTCATGCAGATTTATGGTTTGCTCTTCAATTTTGAAAGTATAAGCAAATTGGGTAATAACTGCTCCCTATGTGCAAATTTCACAGTGTAGTTACAGAATTATTTTTCTGTGAGTGTTACAGAGGTGTGGATCATAGCCGAAATTTCTATATAAAATAAATGAAGTGATACAGATATAATAAAAACACTTCAAGATTTCCTGTCAAAGTAATAACCTATTGTTGCCTGTTTAAGCAAGTTGTATATTAAACAGAAATTGATTTGCATCCATCTTTATCTTCACTTATTGAAGGCAATTTTCCTTCCAGTTATTTTGTGTGACATTTGCTACTGACAATATTCTCTTAAATTATTCAGATGTCTCATCGGTGTATTCATGAAGCTCTGACATCTGCAGGGTCTCTAAACGCAGCCATATTGAAATATCTTAGAGGCTGTCACAAACATAATCCCACATCAGCATATTTTTAATTCCGTGTTGTTTAATGGGCATTTTGCAAAACCTTTACTTGAGCGTACATTACAAGCAAAGAATTTTGGGCCAGCGGGGTGAAGGTGAGATGACATGCACAAAGCAATTTCAATATCACAAGAAGGTTGGTTGAAATCTTGATATGGGTTTTGAACACATTGTTCTGATATTCTGCCGCATCCTAAATATCACCGATCTGAATAATCATTCTGTTTTTCTTCAGAAAACCAGAGGGAGAAAAGGTTTGAGAGATAACAAACACTCATTATTGCTCTGAGTGTACAAATGCTCTCAGCCCCAAAAAACATTTGGCCTTTGATCTTTTGCTGAGAAATTTAAACATCACCATAGGAAAAAAAGGCAAGACATCAAAATTAAAGGGGCACAAGAGCATCTGACTGCATGCAACATGATGAATCATGAGCTTTCCTGCCTTACGTGACTGTTTTCATGGATGTTGCTGAGAGTGCTCAAATCACTAAATCAGGACGAGGATTGGCGTTTCGTCCTTCAACTTTACTTCTAGGCGCCCGCAGTCACGAAGACCTGCAGGCGCAGACCTGACTGGTGGCAGAATGAACCTTTTGCAATCACCCTCACCATTCCTTGCCATTAAACAGCGGTTTGCACACAACCGTAGTCTGGAACAGAATTCTCCAATACTGTCATCCAATGAAAAAGCTTTTAACTGAATAGGGGGTTGGCCTGGTTCTGAAGAAGCAATTTGGTGGACGTTTTGCAGCAATTTTATCGATGCAGCACTGAATGAAGCAGTACTCCCTGCCTACCCATCGCTTCTGCCTTTGCCCTCACAGTCTCCAGCCTAATATAAAATCATGTTGATGTTGACACAGAATATGTATATGATACAGCGCCATAAATATTTCATAAGCATGCGGTCTTATCTATTTGCCTGTAACAACATGGGAGCAGTTCGCTATCTAAAGCAGACCGAAGTCGATGGAAAGATTCCAGTTAATATCCATGAACTTTGGCTCAAGTCCGATGTCTGCGAAGATTTCCCCACTTACCTCCCAAAATAACAATTGGGAAAAACATGTAGCGCATAATTTGGGTAGTATGAAATAACGTGCCAGCTATTCCAGACTAGAAGACTTTTTCCATATGCTCTGATGAATGCCAAATACTATGAAGCAAAACATGCAGAGCCATCAGCTGTAAACATTAGTGCTGTTTTATATTACAGCATTTTGTCAATGAATGTCAGTTAAATCAGAAGAAAAGTTGTATGATATATCATAATTAAATCAAAATTAAATTGCTTAATTATAATATATTGCTTAATTATTTCAGGCCTGGCAGTTGACTATTTTATTTCGTAATGGAAGACACAATTTGCAGTGATGACTTTCAGCTAATTAAAAATTAAGGCAAATGTAATTTATTTGCTTCCAGTTTTGGAGCTATATTTTGAAAATACATCAGGAGAACAAATTCGAAGCATTACACTTTCATTTATTTAAAAGACGGAAAAAATAACAAAACAGAGTATTCCTCTGAACTCCAGGAACAATCCTCAGTAGAGTCTTAGTGCAGTTAGAGGTCACTACATCTAATGAGGCATGCCCAAATGCTTTGAGACTTGCTACAGAGCCTTCGACCTTTACACGCCAATGACACTGTCCTGATATTTTAAATAGGTGTGAAGGGGCTGAAAAAGAATCTTGTCTCAGAAAAAGCTTTCTGCGGTAAAGAATTTTCTGAAGAGCACATGCCCACTCGCTTACAGAGATAACATCTGATGGCTTCTATTATTGTAATGCTGCAGCTTTCCACAGTAATGGTATAAACACTGTGGTATTATTAGAGACTGCAGAGTACTGAATAATTAGATTTAAATTGGCCTTTTGCAAAAAAAGGGGGTACTTCAATGCTGCAGTGCATCACTGAAGGTAAATATCTAAAAAATACTAGCAGATTATCTGCCATTTATGAAATGGCAGTTGCAAGCAAAAATTTCTTATAGGTTAAAAAATGAAATGTCAAAGAATTCAGTTACGATTTCCAGTTCAGTGTTCAATACAATGACTATACTGCTAGGTATGAAACACTACATGTTGCACGTGCAACGTGCAGTCATAAATAAGAGTACATTTGTAGTCATAAATAAAAGTACAATTTCATTTACGTACTTCTATAAAACACAGTATAGACTGTATTCCCTGAGCATGACAATTCTTTGGTATACCACTGCCCACCCATACCACTGTCATACGATCGTTATAAGGCAGATGTAAAAGAAAACAATGAACAAATACAGGGAATGCTTTGAAGTAATGCTTCTCTCTATACAGAAGTAGTTAAGTGTTGACTGAAAATGCAGAGATGATGATTTGAACCCTTGAGGAGGTCAGGGACTTTGAGAATTACTGTTCCCTTTGCAAGAAAAACTCTGACCAAAATGAGTATCAGCTCAAACGTCTACAGAATCTCTACAGAATTTCCTCTGAAAAGGAAGAACCTGAATAACATACAAATGCACTGTGGAGATTGACAAGAAGCAAGAGATTTCCTTATGGAAGTATAAAGTATTGGCTGACTGCCTTAGTAGTATGGTGGTATGGATCCTGATGGTGAGAGTCCCGTTGGAATGCATCTCTTAAGAAAGTAGTAAAGCAACAGCTACTCTTAATAGAGGACTAAAGAAGAGGAGTAAGACACCAAAAATCGATGATTACAGAGCATGGAGTAGCCTCTGGAAATCAGACCTGAAAAAATACATTCTAGGGGCAACAGCCTCTTTTTGCAAACATTCAGATATATCCAAAGTAAGATGTGGACAACCTTGGGGGACTAATCCCATGGGAAATTTTTGCTTGTTTTACATTCTTTTTGAAAAATAAACTGGATAGTGAGAAACTGAATGAGAGAGATGTGGGATGTTCACAGTGATTCACTTGAAAAGGGGATCCTCAGGATTTGGAGTGAGAGCAAAACTCAGAGTTGTTTATCATCTTCTGGCAAATCATGGGGAGATTTAAGATAGAATTAAAAAAAACAACCAACCAAACAAGGGTCAAAAGGCAAAAAGCGAATTTGTACGGTTTCTATGTGGTTAAATTACAGCAGGTATACCATACCTGCTGAAGGACTTAGTGAATACTTAATCCTGTGGAAATAAAATTGGCAACATTGCTTCTGCATGGTGCATTTCAGACAATTTAATTTTTCTGACTCCCCTTATCTGCTGAATACTAACTGGGTGGAGTGAGACAGCAAATAGGTCAGACACCCCAGAATGACCAAATCATTCCCTCCCAATGAGAAATTTTCCGGAAAGTGTCCTTTTACCTTGCTGCCTCTCAAATTTTTCTGCCATACTAAAAACTAAAATTAATGAAATTATCCAAAGCACACAAATGTGGTGTTATTATAAGTAATTGTGTAAGTTTTCAGAAGTAATTGTCACAATTCTTTCAATGTTTGATGCTGTAACTGTAGTAGAGCTGGTCACTGTACCTCAGTAAACCTGCAAAGTTGTAAATTGGGATCTATATTGTTAAATGGTATTTCCTGGCCAGCTTATCTTTTCAGCATCCCAAACATGTTCACTTCATGACTTACATCCAGCTTGGAATGTAATCACAAAACTTATCCAGGAAAGAAAAAAGAAAAAAAAATATCACATGTTAACATCAGCTGTGTTCCTCTGTCATTTTTATTTACAGCTCCTGTGCACTGAAAGAGAAAGAAACTATTAGCTTTCAGTGCTGATACGTCCAGGGTAAGTATGCGGTGTTACTAGAGAAAAGTTTGACACCACATTGAAAATTTACCCTATTCCATTAGACTGTTTTTGATGAAATTAATTCATCATTAAGAAGATGGGAACATTACCAGAATGTCTAAAGATATCTACAATAAACGATCTCTTCCTAGATTTAAGTATTCTGGGATGTTAATAATACATTTTTTACTCATTTATCTTCCTGTTAATGAAATACGCTATCTTTCTAGCTTCAGTAATGGACATTTATTTAAAAAGACAAGCTCAGAAAAGAGACTTTCTTGGCTTTTTATAAAGATGGGTCTGTAACTACATTTTCAGAAGAATGGAAGGTCACGGTAAAGATGTCATATCAAAACAGCCTTTTCACCACTACCACAAAGGCTTTACAATGCAATCCAGATTTAGTACTGCTTTAGAGAAGGTACATGAAAGGCCCAGCATTTCATGGGGAAAAAAAGTTCTGATGAAGAACCTTGGTGGGAGAATTCAGGTGTCCTGTCTGTGCTGCTACCGATGCACAAGAAATGTCCCAGCAAACCTCCACAGAATCACCCCTGCACCTATTTCAGTGGAGGGGAAACATTTTTCCTGCTGCCATATGTGAAACATCAATTGATGCCTTCTAGATCCCAGCTGTACCTCAGGTCTTTAAAACTGTTTTCCAATGCTTGCTACTAATACCACACCAATAATTTCATTGGTTTGACTGAATGAACAAAATAATCTCAATCTCTAATCTCTCCCTAAATCTCTCCCCAAAAGCCCATGGCTATTTTATTGCTCAGTTTTAGAAATGACTATGGCAGCATGTCCTGCCAAAGGACTACCACTGGTCCTGGAGCAGAATGGAGGAACATGGTGTTGCAGATAGGAAGAGGACCAAGAAGTGGTGAGTCAGTAGCGATGAAGACATGGAGAGTGTCATGTCTGAGCCCAAGTTTAAGCATGTATGGGGGTAGGACAGCAGTCATATACCAAGTCAAGTGCTGCAACTCCAATGTAGCAGAGAGAAGAGCTTGGCAGAAACATTTTTTGACAGTTAGTCAAAACTGTTAGTTTTTTGGAGTCAACAACTAGTTAGACCGAGTTATCTACAGCACAGTCCTGAACCAGGCAACAAAACTTCCCATTATTAAACATAAGCTCAGTACCAGTCTCCAGAATTTGTTTAAAATAGGAACAAGTATTTTTAGAAAAACAACTGAAAGACACTAATTTGACGGGCAAATCCAAACTCATCATCACAAGAAAATGAAATATTTTAAGATTTCCAGTCTAATATTCACACTGAAAACCTATTATCTGGATTATATCCAAATACTGTCCAAATCTTTGTGTACTCTTAACTTATTTAACTTTTTAAATTCACTCAATACCTTAAAAACATTGAATATATGTAGAATAAGCATAGAATAGTTCACAGTTGTCTGTCACGATAAACACATTTTATTAAACTGAAATAATTACAACGTATGATTTAATCTCTAACCATGTTTCAAAGCTAACCATATCATGTCACAGGAAATGATCTGCCCTGTGGACGGCAAATCATCTGAGTATTTTGGGAGGGATATGGACACTGTGAACACTGCGGAAAGACAACTTTCGCAGTACATGGCACATCTATGTGTTTCTCTTTCAGCTTCCTGGTCACCCATTATTAAACATGGCAGAACTGCTCAACATACAGAGCTCTGAAATATCTTATGCTGCAGAGTCTGTGCAAGAGAAACTTTGGCTTGCGTTTTCAGAAAGAACCGCAGTCTGGTATGTAATCTATGAGCAGCTAATCACCGTATATTTTGCAGTAGCAAGCTATGCAAAATGGTATTTTCAGACTCACTCCTTAAGCTGTTGATAAGACTGCTGCTAATTTAAGTGAGAACGGTGAAGCCAACACTATTTTCTTTCCAGCTAAAAGCCATAATTTTTTGACTGCACTTCAAACTTCCGCTCCTGCAATGCAGAAGAGCACACGGGAGCCAGAGGAGTCACAGCAGCTTACAGAGAAACATAAAAATCAAGAGCAAAGAGCATTGCAGCAAGTCCAGAGTGGTGAGTCCTTTGCATTGATTCACTCTATAAATGCCTGTTTCCTTGACCATGCTCTGAAACTCTCATTTTCCCCTAAGTATACGATATTTCTTAGTCATGTATTTCTTTTGATTTTTAGAGGTAATGGGGCTAGAGACAGCCCTGTCTCTCTGGATGTTGACATTGTTGTCATGTTTCAGGAGCAGTGAGGTTACCAAACCTGTCAAAGCGTCAGAATATGTATAATTTAACCCCTCTGTCTTCCTCTACTATTGCAAATGCAGCTTCAAAATGACTGAGGTCCTTGATAACAGCTAGTTATGAATAGGAATAAGGGAAAGAAAGAAACTACAGTAATTTCCTCCCACATGATCATTCTGTCATCTTTCACGCTTGCATCTTGTTTCCTGAAGCTGTAATCTGCATTTCTACTCCCCTGGTATTCACTTCAGTCTTCCTTTATACAGCAGTGTAAGACAAAAGAATTCATATAAAAATTAGTGTTCGACTGCATTTAAGCATGAAATTCTAATACAGTCCACAGAGAATTCTTGCCATTCCAAAATCATTTTAGAGTAATCCTACAAATAATGAAGCCCTTTATATCAATAAATTCCTTGTTGCGTATGTTGCATAAAATCAATTTATATTCACATATTTGGCTCCTGTCCAATCGATGGCTCTAATAAAGCCAATAAACTAGTAAAGTGCCATAGAGATTAACAATGACGTGGTAGAATTCATAAGGAACAAAACAACAGAAATTGTAAAATAATGCAGAGAAACGCTATTAATATTCCTGTTTTGGTATCTGTAGGTCATAGCTCTACATTCACTATTTCCCCTTTGAATTTTCCTTCTGTTGAGATTTCCTATGTGTCCCAATTTCTGCACACAGTAACCATGGGGTTAGGAAAATTAATTAGGAACAAGCAGGATGGTATGTGCACTAAGGAACCAAATACGGGGAGCTGAGATGTGCTGCCTCACAGATTAGTTAAGTCTTGGACTTAGGTTGTGAAATAATTGGCACCTCAGAGTGTGATTCTACTCTGACAAGTTACTACATAAAAATGGCACCTTCCTTCTGAAAAAGATCTGCTTTCTATGTACATTCAGTCATATATGCTGAATTTAATGAGTACCGCATTCCAACTTCACCATCAAGTGGTTTTTATTGTTACATCTGCAGTATCAAAAAGCTAAGGAAACAAGGAGAACACAAGAAGATTGTATTCTTCCTCTGCATCTTGAGTGCAATTATGAACTAAATTTCAAAGACCAGTTGACTGTATCTTTGAGAACCTGCTGCAGATTACACAGTTAAGGCTGAAGGCATGGGATTATATCCTTGTAGCCAAGAACATGAAATTTGGGCTGCATTACTCGGTGATAGGTGGGAGAAGGAAACAGCTCAGCTAGTTTTTCAGATCCTATGATAAAATTACATGGTTGGCATTTAGAAAAATGTAAACAGTTGGTATTTGGCATTAAAGCTTTAAGATGCGTCACCCAAGTGCACTAATGGGAAAAATACTCACATGTGAGTGAATTTTGTAGATCAAGCTTTGCAAATTCTTTGCAATAAAAGATTCAGCTTTTTCAGGCAGATTCATTCTAGTTTTAAAAAATGTCAGTAGTTCACCACACAGATATCAATCAGATACATGTAACGTACCTGTGTGCACACAAATATATCTCTCTGTATAGGTGTATATAATAGGCATATTCCTCCCACGTGTGCATTAATGATATGCTACTATGCTTGCTGTAAGGTGACTAACCAAGTATTATGATTTCACTGTCAATAAAGCAAACAATGACGGTTTGAGGCCAAGAATTTTCTTGTAACAGATGGTGGATTTGTGGGGAAATACACAATTTTCATAAATTGTGATGCTGATAAAAAGATTTTTCAGGGTTTTCTTCAGCCATATCATATCAGCAATGAAATGAGGAACAACGCTGCAAAACCATGAACGTAAGCTGATTAACTGTCACAGGTTCTGTTAATTGCAGCTCCATGAAAATTACTGTTTCATGAATGTCACCAGTCCAGGAAAGAAGAGCATGGGGGCGCAGGAAGCATCTACATTTAGATTTGTTTTTTCAGTTAAAAATAAAATAATAAAAAAAAAGTTATTTGATATTTATGGTTAATTACTGTACTTAAACTTTGAAGGCAATCTTACCAGCACATGGAAGAAAAATAGTGGAAATTGGAACTAATTGTCCCATAATGACTGATACTTTTTCCTCCTGTTGAGAATGATATGCCATCATCCAATAGCTTTCCACACACAGCAGGAGGGAAAATTATCAATCAATTACATGAAAATTAATTCCTAACTTGTAGCATTTTTCTACTGAAAAGAAAAAAAGATCCTAATTTGAGATTAATAATCACGCATTCCCTACAGCGTTTTGGATAGCCATCTTTTTAAAAGATGCTCTTACACATATCTGAAATTATTTTAACAACTGACAACTGCAAACTAAGGCAGTTTATAAAGTATTAGTATAAGCACTACTTTCTGCTGTTAGTACAACTATTTCTTGTTCTGCAATTATTTCTGTAGATGAGCAATTTAGCAAGGATCCCCTTTGTAAGAATGTTGTATCCAACTCATGTGTGAGCAATACTAGAGAAAATAACTTCAGAATAAAGATGAGGAAGTAACAAAACAAAAGGAAAAAAGGAAACTACTTGGATATTTTTTGTTTAAATAAAGTTAAGGACTGAATGGTAATTTAGGGCTTTCCATAAATTTAAAACTTTCCAGTTCCTTGCACATGGAAATGCTTGGTGTGGCCACGTTCCCTTCTCTTTTCTAGACCAGAGAAAGCTCACATGACATAGCTTTGAATTCCTTTGGGTAGATAACTGACCTTAATATAAGGTTACCTTCATTGAGTGAGTTCTCTCATCACTGAGTTTTGCATACAAAAATGTTGCTGCGTCCATTCGTTTGTGCTCCTCTGAAAGGGGAGAGTCATGGCCGTTCAGCTTTTGAAAGAAAGGACTTGCATGCCCGCCTTCAGGAGAGGACACAAACATCACCTGGAAGAAGGTGCTGGAGACAGTTCAGAGGAGGAGCAGGATTTATGAGTCACTCCTGTTTTTAGCATACCCTGCTGATTAGGCAGCTTCTCACTCAGCATGCTGGCTGCTGAGCAACCCATTTTGAGGTACTCACATCTTCCGGATATAATACGGGAAGCTTGGTCTAAAGCTATGATACAGCCCAAGGTTGTAGAGGGTAGGGGTATTTATATGCACAGCATCAGGGATCCTCTAATCAAGTCCACATCCTGGATTTGCTCTGCTTGTATAAATAGCATGACAAAAGCAGTCTCTGTCTGATGGTATGACCCTTCTAGGTCATGAATATTCCCCACTTTCATCTGAAAGTTCAGCAGAGCTTTGAAAGAAACTTGGTGGACTGAGGTCAGCTGAGACACCTGGGCTGAATTCTGAAAGCAGTCCTCATGAGTGCCTCATCTAGGATGGCAGGTAAAGTCCCAGAGCATCGTGCCCTTTTAGACTGAGGGATGGATCTACCCTAAATTTGGACAACAGTCTGCAGTAGCATTCTGACTGAGGCAGTGATTGATAGACCATTCTGCCTCATTAGCCACTTACTGCTGCAGGAGGGCAACTAAGGTTAGCGCTATTGCCAAAACAACCTGGGGAGATAGAAATCCTACTTAATAGGCATGGCTGATTTATTGCTATTGCTGGCTTTCCCAATTTTGTTCTGAGCGCTTCTTCCTTCTGCCCAGTACAGTGTTCTTTGTTTTAAAGCACTGACTTAGTGCTTGTCGGGGGAAAAGTGCTGTTCATCAAAAACCTGTAAGTAGGATAATTCAGTTTTTCAAGTTTGTGGATGGAAACTTGTGGAAATTTTACTTAACCTACCAGTAATTAAACTTGGGCTGCCCTGAACATCTCACTGGTTCCAGGACGGTTACAGGTTGTTTTTTAACCCAGTGCAGCAGGTTTTGCAGTTAGATCTCTAGCGGTTAAGCATCTTAGTGCACATTGTTATGTACCCTAAGTTTTCTGTAGATTTAGCTGATTGAGCTAATTGTCCAATTGGGACATAAGAAGAAGGGCTGCGTGTACGCTAAGTGCTGTACAGTTAACATTCATGCAGAAAAACAACAGTTCTAAGTGAGCAAATGAACACGAGAGAAACTAAGACTTCTCCTTTGTATAGACATCTTCTTGATAGAATTTAAAAATGTGTTCTGTTTCAGATAATATCTTCTTTGATGATCATGTTGTCTAATTGAATACTTCTATGCGATAATGCTTGTTTTGTCTGTTTGTTCAGTTTTCTTTTTTCTCCCCTATTTCTTTTATTGCGAAACTCTATATACAGCTATGGCACTATAACCATTTATTGGTCACAAACCCTAACCTATAACCATGATCCATTTAAAAATGAAGACAAAAAACCTTAATGATCGTACGTGCATAGGAAAATAAGATTATCTGTTCTCACAGAGCACAGAATAAAGACAATAAGTTACGCACTCAGTTCCCACTTTTTTAGGTCACCATAGCTGGTGTACAACTATGCAACTTTACCAACCTTCCAGCTGAAAATAGTACCGTTTTTACTATTATGTGACGTGTGGCCTGCTGAGCACTGAGTGGCATTGCAGACTTGCAGCTGGGGAGCTGCAGCACTCAAGATACACATCCTCCAAGGCCGCGTGCTACCACTGCTGGGCTGGCAAACTTGGCCAACGAGGCAGATGACACAAGGCAGAGGTTTGTGCTCCCTGCTGCTCCATGTCCTCGAGGGGAGGAAGCGACCAGGACGGACAAGTCACAATTTTAACTTCATTTTCAGCCTCTGGTAGCCCTCTGCAATCTGTAAATCAAAGTGTATTGCTCTGGAAAAGGATGAGAACAGTGAGCCAAAGCAGAAGCAGGATGTAGGGAGGCTAGCGTGACCTTTAAGACCCTTTCAGTACATGTGTTTCTGCTTTGTGGCTGGGGCATTTTGTCTTCATGAAAGCATGTAAACACAGGACTGGAATCAAATGATAGCGCCAGCACTACTTCCAAAAGCTTGGTCCTCTATAATGGATGTAGCACTAATTATTAAAGAAATCCTTGGCTTTCTCTCAAAAACTTGCAGCCAAGAGCTTTCCAGAGATTATACCTACATTATAAAAAGGGAGCACAAAAGAATTCAACATGATTGATGAAACTGTTTGCTTTCTCTTTAGAAGAGAGTAATAAATAAGTTAGCATTTCAAAGTTCTATGAAGAGAAAAGATATTTGAGCGAAAGCACACGGATGCATTGTTCTGTAGCACGGGCATTTGATGAGCTCCAGAAATCTCTTTGGAAGAGAAAAGATGTATTATAGTGTGTGAAAAGAAGAAATCTTCAGTATCAGGCTGTTATCTAGTTGCTAAGGGCTGGTTCTTGATGAAAACAGAGCAGAATAGAATGGATAGTTTAAGCACTGTGAGGTAAAAGCAGAAAATTGGACTTAGAGCACAAGGGACATTCACAATGGAATGAAAGTGGATGCAGTAAAATGTTAAGAATGTGACAAGAAAAAGATTATCATAAATATGAAGAGACGAAAGTCAAAGTTTTGCCTTTACTTCAACAAAGTCCTTGGAGAAAAAAACAGGGAATTAGCCCTGCTGGAATGTGCATTAGCAAAGAAAAGAAAGATGAAAAGAAGAATACCACTTCAAGGGCATTTTAAACCAAGCAGGAACTACTAAACCTTTAATTATAAGCTTGTAATTCATGTTTGTTTATTATTAATTGCTAGCAAAAAAAAAAAGAGATAAAAGCTTGAAACAACATAGATTTTTGTTGCAAAAAAAATAAATAGGATAATTTAAAATTGTTTAAACCCAGACAAAAAAGACTTTTTCTGTAAATGGAAAAGTGTATTATCTAATTCTTTTAGCACACACTAAGTAGCGCTTTTTTCTTCCTTCTGCCCTTCACAAAACCATCAGTTTTAAGTTCACAGAGCACCTAAAGAACCAAAAGCCAAGGTATCTCCTTGGAAGTTAGGAACAAGTGCAGCTTCCTTGTCCCACACACATGCAGTCCGTCTTTCCTTGAGGAGTTTAACAAAGCTGGAGCCAGGCTGAGAAGTAAGGCCCCACTGACAGTCCCTTCCTACTGAAACCTGGGCTAATGTGGCATCTGTGTTTCAGCCACTATCAGCTGTCTCAGCAGGAGGAAGAAGCAGCATTTATGGCAACGAGTGGTATTTGTTTTTAATCCACAAGCACAAGCACTGACTGGAATTTTCATCACCTTTCCAACCATTTGAAAACAATAATTGTTAGCTCTGTTAAATACCTTCTCTTTCTAAACCGATACTCTCCAAATGCAAATTGTAGTCACAGCTGCAAAGGAAATCTACTGCCAAAATACACCATTGGGAGAGAAGAAAATATAGTGGCAGCTGGCTGTCTCCAAAGAGGGAGAGTGTCATCTCTCTGAAACACTGTCGGCTCTTGAGGAAGAAATGCTAAAGAGCAAAGAACTGCAGTATCAGCCAGGCACCGGCTGACAGTGGATATTGCTGACGGGAACAAATCGGAGGCTGTAACTTTAGTAGAAGAAGAAGGAAAGGATCAGGAGGGCTGAAGCACCGGGATGCCTTTGCCTGCACGCAAGGTGAAACTTCAGTCAAAATTGTGTAGTGTAAAGGTGCTTTTTTGGTTAGTTTGGATTCAACAAGTATTCTTCACCTCTCCCACTCCAACATTTCTTATTCTTTGTGTTTGCAGATTCCTGACTAAATCTCAGTGATTTCTTCACTGGCTGTTTGTTGATCCCACATTCCAGTCCCACGAGCTTAGCAGGGGACAGTTTAAGGAAAAAAACTCAGGGAGGCGATGTAGCGACCTTAATGCAACTTCACCAACCTGTGATGGCACGTCAGGATATTTTCCTTCAGGATATTTTCCTTCACCAACCTGTGATGCCACAACGCTTCAAGATACGCACATTGCCTGTGACATGGGAATGGCTCAACACAGCAGCTTTTTCGCTGGCAAAGTGGACTGGATTCAAAGTGGGGACCTACGAGGTGAGACACTGCAGCTGACGAGAACTGCCCTAGAGCATTAAGTCCTCTGGTCAGAGCTCGTTTCAGAGTGAACTTACCTAGGGCTGTGCCACAAGAACACTGAAGTTATCGTCTCAAACTCTCAAAAGATACCCCCGAGTCCTTTATTTTTCTACTTTTTCACCTAGCGTAACAGGAACCTCTATCATCATCACCTATTTTACTGGGTTATTTGCAATGCTTGAATCAAGAACTTTTAGACTTACAGTACACCCCCTTTCTAGCTCAGTTTAGTATTAGCAGCAGTAGTTTCTGAATCTAGTCTACACAGGAAGAGAACGACACACACTTTGCCTTGTTACAAAACCAGTTGTGAGACAGCAGGGAAATAACGGATACTGGGGTCTCGGGTATCTGTATTCTGCTTACCAAGGGACATTCCTGCCTAGCATTTAGAGCAGTGGTTAGAAACAGGACAGTTAGGTACATTTATTTGTCCATTTAATTCTTTCTGACAGGCAAAGGTGGTACAGCAGGTGAAGTCTGCTCCTTTCTGTTGAAGCCCACTCACACTTTTTGTGACAACCCATCCTGTGACAAAACAGGCAAGTGATACCTGCTGTGAAATGAGAATCTGGTGAATAATAAAGGTTGTGAATTATGCTGAAATATACATACCGGCCTAAAAGGCATTTAGGGCTGCATTTACACCTGACATCTACACGTGTAGCCTCAGTGGAAGCCATGACGTGTTGTAGCGGGCCTTCAGTTTGGATAATCACAACTAGCACCCCGGGGTGCACTGCAGCAGCATCTACGTGCAGGTGAGGTTAGACACAGACACTCTCCTTGTCATCACCCGATATCCCAGCACAACCTGCATTAGCGTCTGTTTCTTTTTAAACAAACTACTTGTACCTTTTCTAAAGGATAAGTTTCTTCTACTTATTCGGCATTTTTAGCCGCACCTCTTCCCTTTGCTCATGGCTGTCATTTCGCTCCCCTTTTCCTTATCCTGGTGTGTGACTCATGCTACCCCAAGAATCACATTTCTCTGCTTCATTAACCATCTTCAGCCTATCTCTTTTGATCCCTCCTCCAGACATTCTCTCTCCTGTTCTCTATTCTTCCCCTCTATCTTACCTCAGTCTCTGTGTAATATTAATAAGAGATTTTCAGAAGCAGAAAGGGACTTTTAGACACTGAGCTATCACTCCTGCCTTTGAAAATCTCCTCCTACACCTTCGTAATTCTCTTGCTATGCAGCAAACCCCTTTCTTACTTTTAACTCCCCTTCCTCTCACCGACTGTGCCTTCCTCCCTCTGTTCTCTTTATTCGGTTTTGCTTATCTAACCGAGGCCATAGCTATGCCAGCAGGTCTCTGCAGTGCGGACATGTCAGCAAAACTTCTAAGGTATGCTGTGCTGTTACCCTAACAGAAACAGCTTTTGTCAGTCCGCATTGCCCAATTTCAGAAGACAGTGTAACTTCACCAGCAAACACGCCTCCTCTGCGGCACTCGTTCTACCTACACAAGCAGGAATGGGTCAGCACAGTTACCGCAAACAAGACTTCAGACAGTCCTTGATGCAGAGACTGCCCTTTTGGAACAACAACAACAACAACAAAAAGGCAGCAAAGAATGTTAATTACAGTGCAAAATAAATATTTGATAGAATGCACTTATAGACCCTGATACGTCTATCTAATGGGCTAAGGAAGTGGTTCAGTTTGCACAGCATAACTTCAACCGCTCAACGCTTCAACAGAAGCAAATAAATCTATTCATTTAGCATAGCTGGAGTGAATAATAACCAATTCTTTTCAGGTCTTTTTCATAAGTTGCAACTGTTTAGGAGTGATGGAAATTTTAATTTAAAATGACTGTGTCGTTAGAACACAGGACTGTTACAAGATTTGTGTAAGAATATTCATTATAATAGCACAGAAAATAAAGGACTGTTTTTTTTTTGCAAACCTGTTCATCTCGCTGTGTATTGCAGCCTAATGATGCTGTGCAAAATTTAATTGGCTATATTTTGAGCCCACCACTTCCACTTGTAATGGAAACCAGTGCTGAAAAGGTAAAAGGAAATTGTATCTTGGGAACCTATCAGGAACCATTTTTAACTTTTGTTAATATAAATCTCTGTAAACTCTTTTGGGTTTATATTTTAACAAGTTTATTTGATTCTGTTCTAGGCATACACAACCAAGAACCTCTCTCTCCTGAGACATGAGAGAGAGGAAAAGTATTTTGTGTAAACAGAGAGATATCGGATGTACCTTTTGGGAAGTGAATTGCAATGTGACCTAAGCAGTCTTCTCCCACGGTCTCCTCTGAAACTACCTTTGCTACCCTTGGAAAGCTACGAAGTCTCATTCCTTCGTGCACTTATCAAACTGTCAGCAGTCGAGGGTTAGGAGTAATTCCCCTTATGACAGATTGCGCCACAACAAGCTGGTTTAGGATTTCTTGCACACCTATTTGAAGCATCTGATTCTAAATACTGCCAGACATTACACACTATATTGGATGGGTACTAACCTATATTAATCTAGATGGAACATAGGTTTAATCTAGTACAGTAAATCTGTGTATTTCTGTATACTCATAAACATGGAACAGCGCTTGGCCATATTCCAAGATCAACTACGTTTCTGTTACATACTTTATAGACAAAGTATGAATCATGGTTAGGCCCTGTAAATATCGGAAAGTAATAGTCATACAACTCATCTTCATTTAATTATACTAAAATGGCTATAATGTTCAAGAAGCCGAGAAGTTAAACAACCCAATTCACTTCTGATGTTAGAATAACTGCTTCTTCCATCCTATAGTAATGTATTGCATATTGCTTTGAAGTAATTTTAATGGCCACCACCTAGTGCCTGGTATATTCAAGGCTAACCACATGAGTTTTTCCTATGTTCCTGTCTATCATCCCTTCCTTTAAATGAAACTTTCGATTTTTATTGCCTGGTGTGGAATTTTTTTGTTTTTTTGTTTTGCCTTATTTTTATTGAGTAAGGCAGGAACATAAATCAGAGGCAAAAGGAAGAGTTAATGTTTGAAAATAATCTCTTCACATTAGCCACTCAATAATAATCACAGTTCTTGTTTTGAATGCCTGAAGACAGTATTTTCTGAGCACATCTCAAACTGCAGATTGTAGCAAATTTGTTAAGTTTCAGGTACATCTGATTGAAATGTTTTTTCTTTTTAAAGAGAATAAATTATAAGTAGTTAAAAATGGGATTCTTCTTGTTTGCAGTAATCACCTTCCTTGTCTTTGGAGAAGCTATGATAAGTGTGAGTGAGAACTAAGTAAGTACTCCAGTTAATATACAGATTTTATAAATGAGCAGAGCTCTGGGCAGGCTAACATTATCTGTTAATGAACTGGCCCAATACAGAGAAGGACAGTTTTGAACCAATATAACTTTTTTTAGTAAAAAAAGGAAGTAGATTCTGTTTTCACATCTTTGTTAGTCTGCACAGCTTGTAAACTGCACAGCAGGGTTTTTTTGGAGGGTTAAGTTACTAAGCACGGAAGAGAGACTTTCTCCGGCATACTATATAATCATTGAAAGAGCAAACAGGTGAATCACTTTCAAATGGTGACGCTTATGAATTCCACAAGCTGTAGGCATCAGACATAGTTCAAAAATCTTACAACCTTCACATATTTAACAACCTTGGATTTTTCCCTTGAAAACAGGAAAATAAAATATGAAACTTAAAGGTACCAAGAATAAGACTCAGAGTGTTAAAGTTTGTTTGCAAATTCTACATTTGGGTATACAGTTCTGACATTTCTATTTGTTCATCTCAAGATGCTTTTGTTTCAAAATTTAGTATAATTTCTAGTCAGTAGTTTCTTGATTTTATACAACTAGCTCTAGGTAGCCAATTATTTTAATTCAATAAACATAAGCATAATAGGTTTCACAACAGAATCTGTTAATTTATTTTTTTTGAGAAGTCAGACAAAATATTTGTAATACAAAATACTGCAAAATTTAGTAAGCACAGATTAGCAATGGGCTGTGGTATTTGATGTACATTTTAAATTCCTAATTAAAATAATTCATTTGTAAAGACTTTAAATTTGTATATCTGTAAGAGCTGAAAGTTAATAAAAAATTTCCAACTTTACAAAAACTGCTAGTGGATTTTCACCTGCTAACAAAACAAACGTTTCCAGCAAAGAGAAGATAATAATGTCACATTTGTTATAAATGTATAATAAAGCAGTTCAATCCTAAAATTTATTTATGTCAGCACATAACGCTTACAGAAATTTTAAATCAGGACACTACATCATGTTTTGTTTCTGTTTGTGTTTCAGTGAATTCTGATATATAGAACACAGATTATACCAGGACACTTCACATCTTTAGTGATGTAGCAGGAAAGAAACAATATGCAATCATATTAAAACTATCACAAGCTACAAACTGTAGGCAGCAAAATTGTCCTTTTAGCTTATGGTTTGTACTTCCTGTCTCCTAAATGCTTAGAAGACTGCTTGGGATTTATGCAAGATATTTTCTCTCTCTAAAGACACATTAATAGCACCCTTTTTATTGTCTACATTCTAGTGGTCTCGTATGAATTGAATCCCAAAATATCTAATCAGAAATCTTGATTTCTAATTCATCTTTGAAGTTTGGATGCATTTTTCATAAGTTCTAAAAATAAAGAGTTCTGTCTTCTGCAGTGGTATGTCATGCATATGCATGAAGGCACTGTGACAAAATTCCAAGGCATTTTAAGAAATGTAAATGGAAGGGAAAACATAGTAGCAAAATATGATGCAGCATTTTAGTCTTTTACATATGGGAAGTCTTTGAATATATCAATGTAATTAAGGGCAACCCAGTGACAATGGCAGACAAAATAGGGTCATGCACTGGTGGTACAGACTGGAGACTGTTAGAGAGAGACTCTAAAAGTGAAGTACTCATTTTCTGGAACATAACATCTTATTGGAGTATGTGGATAAGCTAAAACAATGCTCATCTCAATTACAGCAAAAAACAAGTAAAGGGGCAAGAATAAAGCTTCTGAAACCTGCTGTTATTGAGAATGACTGATTCATAGAGTTCTGCAAGCTTAGTTCACTGTTCCCACATTAAAAGAATTCAGTCTGTGTCAGATGGGTAAGATCTTATGAAAGAGAAATTTTTTTTTTTTTTTTTATTTTTAGAAAAAGTTGTCAAGATTCGTACAGGGTCTGAAATAATTCCAACTGGTAGAATAGAACACCTCCACTTATCCATAAGAAAAACTAAAAAAACTCTGTGAAAATAAGTCAGAGGACATGAAAAGGGCCAAACGGATGCTTTCATAGACAGACCACATCAAATGCTTCCCAGAAGACATTTTATAAAAGATGATGCACAAGTGTGTAAACAAGCACTTTAGAAAAATGCTCTCAAATATTATAAAAACAACAAAAAACTCTTCAAGTTTTGAAGAATGTAGTCCAAAGTGAAAGTTAGCTGGGAGATAAGGCAATTAAAGTGAGATTCCAGTACTTGACAGTGTCATATAGTCCTTTTCAGAATTTTTTCAAAATTCTTTTAAAGTCAGTTCAGGATGATTCTCTTCCCACACTTACAGGAAGATTGTTCCTGAACCTCATTGTTCTCATGGTTGGAAAGCTTCCTTTAATTCCCAGTCTAAGTTTATTCACAGCCAGAACTGTCTTTTAGCTTCAATAATATTTTTCCCCTGCTAGTATTTATATCATCAATATTTTTCAATATTCCTCTTAATCTTCTTTTTGCTAGAGTGAACAAGCTTGTTCTTTTTGTAAAATTCAGGTTATCCAGTCCCCTGGCGATCTTATAATGGATTTTCCTATTTTTCAGCATTCTCTTCTTAACCTGGACACATCATGCTAGTCCTAAGAGCATCTGCTGTCACTGCCAAAAGATTGATAGAGAAACAGAGCCTCAGAAGAAAGCAGAGATTATGGACGGCACGGAACCTATGATGACACAAGTAGGCCACTACAATTATTGTGAAATGCAGTTTTGCCTTGTGCAGCTGCTGCCTATGATCATCTTTATCCTCTCTTCATTAGGCACCTACATTTAAGTGTTATTTTAGGCCCTGCTTGCTGAACCCCCTTCCCAGCGTCTGCTCCTGGCACCTCAGGAGCCTGGCTTTGTGAAATGTTTCTGAGGCACCGAAGAGACAGAATAGAAAATAACCATTAAAAGCTGAAGAATAATTTTATTGCCTGAAGCTAAACATTTTTCTGACCTAAACATAGCCTTCCCTTTGATGACAAGCTTTATTTAAATAAATAATAATAAAAAAGAAGTCTGTTTAGGTTTGTACATGGAGATGGATGCATCTGAACAACTGCATATGAAGGCTGCTAGGATCCAGAAGTGGCATTCCCAAATAATGCCTTTTCAGCTGCATCTGCTCTGACTGGGCAGAGAGATTTTTATCTGCTGTTCCCTTCCTCCACTGAACAAGAAAGAAGAGGTACACAAAAATTCAGATAATATATACAATATCAATGAAGACTTGACTCGGGAACGGCTAAGCAATATTCCAGTATTCGGTAAACCCTGCTAGAACAGAACCTTTTCCACCATCTTCTGTTGCTATGTAATATTTATTAGGAGACTTTGGATAAGAAGATTGTGGAGCGTAGTGATCAAACGCTAGAAAAAGCAAAAGCAGAACTCAACTTCTCGTAAGAGAAATAACTAATTAAATAGTAATGGGCATGGAATCAAAAAACCTGTGAGGCTATAAATCTCCCAACCCTGTATCTCACAAAGCTCAATACTAACATTTAAACTCAGTGAGCATTTAAAAGGACTAGTGCTGTGTTCCTCTTTGACCTTAATTGATGTTTCAGACTGGCATTTCAGTCTTCTGAAGACAGCTCCTTCCCCTGACACCAGCAGTACCAACAGGAGAAAGAAAAGTCTGGGCTGAGTGCAGATGCAGGTTTCCTTCTCCTCTTTACAGGTGATGCTACCTCAGGTCAGAATTAGCATCTGCCCACTCTCGTTCCTCCTACTGCAGCGGGAATTCAGTACTACTGCTGATGGGGAGGAGACAAATCTACAGGGAAAATGCTAACCTAAAATCACCTGTGATGGGAAGGAAAAGGAAATCCTGGAAGGGGCAAGTATCAAGGGGAAAAACCCAAGGATAAAGCACTTAAAAAGTAGTAAAATAGTCATGGAAGAAGGTGACAGACAGAGAGGTGTGATTGTTGAGTGCAATTCAGGAGAGAGAACAGAAAAACAGAGAAGAACAAAGTGAGAGAAAAGATTCTAAGAGAAAAGGTGAAATACGGAAGAGGAAAAAGCAATGCAACAAAAGAATGAGTCACAAGTCCTAAGAAAGGTCACAAGAAGGAAAGTAAAAAGTGCAAGGAATGAATAAATAAAAATCAACCAATGCTGAGGCTTTCTCATGTGGCCTATGTATTTTAATTGCCATCTGTAGAACACATTCTACAGATCTTTCAATTTAACAAGTGTGAAATCTTGTTTTGATCCCACCTATTATGCAATACTGGCTTACATATTTAAATAGTGAAAGAAGGAGAAAGAGAAATCATAATTTCATTTTACTTTTTGCCATCTTCTGGCAAAGGTATGAACCTTTGGACTTGGCACCTGAAAACCGTGTGAAGTCACTGCATACACTGCAGCGTGGCCTCTCAGGAGCACCCTTGCCCTCCCCAGGGTCCCGAGAGGCACATTTCTTCTTGGAAAAGAAAGAGCACCAGGGAAAAGGGAGAAGAAGGAGAAGGCATGCTCCTTGCTGTCTAATGCCATGTACAAGGTGTCTATATGAGGCATTCAAAGGACACCAATGGATTCCTCCAGTGGCTCCTTTGAACCTTCCCCATATGTACCATCTCTCCATTTCCATTGACAGACAATTAGGCAGGTTGAACAGCCTTCCACAAGTCTGGGTAAGGACACTTGTCTCCCTCTGACTCCTTTTTCTTGCATGCACCTATATAGACTTAGGAATGAGGTGGTCACAGGCACCCCAGTGGTGGACTGACTTCAAGGAATTTCAATTCCAGCACTAACACCTGGTTCTTCTGGCAGTAATATTAATCAGAAAGACAAACAAGGATAGCACTCTTTTTGTTTCTTTCCACAGACCACTAAAGAAATCGCAGTAGGCAGCTGCCAAGAACACAGGATTCAGTAGCACCATGTGGTGACGCCAAGGGTAAGGTGCTCAAGCCCGCAGTGGTCTCCTGGGTTCTCACCTCAATCTGCCATGGCTCCAGCTCACGAGCTCTAAACAAAACCCATCCTCTCAGCATCTCTCCAGTTTGCATGGTAACCTGAAGTGACTACAGGAGGCAGTTTTTGGTAATCATCTCACCATGGATGAAAACTGGCAGAAACAAGCCCCCCCCCCAAGCAGGTTAGGTACAGAAAGCACCACACTGGTGCCAGCTTGCAGCAGGAAAACCAGTAGAAGCAGCCAGAGTAGGACAGCTGTGAGGGATGGGTAGCTTTTCTGCCCCCATTCAAGGCTTCTGCTCTCTCACAGAGATTGGGGGATTTTTGCCGGATTCTGCCCATTAGCCCGTATGATCCTTGTGACCCACTTCTGGTCTGTGCCTCCTACCCACTGAGTAATCCTGCTCTAATCCATGCCTCTAGAAAACAAGACGACTGGCTTGTTTGGCACAAAGGTTTGTTTAAAGCCATCAAATTTTATGAAGCAATTTAAAATGGGCTTTCATATTCTATTTATAAATACAACTTCTTTATGAATGCTCTTTGCATAATCTTCATCCTTCACAGTCAGCCATTATCACACAGCGTTAAGCAGTTTTTTTCCGAAACCAGTACCCCAGTTTATAACAGCTAATAAAATACCCATGCTTGTACATGCTGCACAGTTTGTAATGGAGCTGTTTAAAAATTCCTAGATACAGCAAACAACAGCGAGTTGTCTATTGCATATATTGCTGCCATGAGACCTTCAATATTTTCTCCTATATGTCCTCTGTGAGTACCAGAAAATGTTCTGAATATAAATAACTTGACTAGAGAACCTAAATGACTTTATAAACCAAAGAAAACAACAATACAACCAGTTCAACAAAAGACCTCGCCCCCTATCCCCATACTATTGTTTTTAACTACTAAACCAGTGTGGAACAAACCTCATCGGTGCCAGAAACCCAAAACTTCATGTTAACCATAGCAAACACTAAACAACATTTTAAATTCACACAAAACCAACAAAAATATTGTACGTTTGTATCAAAAAATGCTTTCTTCTTAGGAAACTCCTGTATATTGGTAAAAATATATATAATTATGATTTATATATGTAGATAGATATATTTCTTTGTCAAGCTTCAAAATAAAGGCATCTTCCATCTCTAAAAGAAAAGGTCCAAACAAACATAAAAGGAATGAAATGAGCAATAAATTCTACAGAAATTGCTTTTTGAGCCCATGGAATATAGCCAAAAACAAGATATCCCCTCCTAAAGACTATATAAATACAGAGTTTCAGAACCGCCATAGATGTCACTTAATAATAAATTTCATGACCATTTGAATGATTTAAAAATTATACGGATAAAAAATTAATTTATCACTTTAATACAATATTCTAGGCAAATTGCAATAGCATTGTAATTGTCCTAGCCTGCCTTAGGTAAACCTCACTTATTCACAGGCCCTGGAGATCTTAATCCAAGATCCAAGAAGTTGACTGCTCATACAAAGTGAAACCCAATGCAAGACTAACTGAGATGCTATTTTGTAAACACCTGTGAAACACTACAATCCATGACATTTTCAAAACACATCTCCCTTATATGGAGGCGGATTCAAAGCTATTAGAAGAGAGTTATTATTAAAAGAGATGGTTCTGCTATTCAGCAAGCTTACTGCTGAAATGTACTGTCCACAACACATATTTCAAATTTTAAAAGTAACTATCAGTCAAATGTTGAGGGGTGAAGAACATCTTAACAATGAGTACAGAATGGTTTAATACAAATTTACATATCTTTTCACAGAATCATAGAATAGTTTGGGTTGGAAGGGACCTTAAAGATCATCGAGCCATGGGCAGGGACACCTTCCACTAGACCAGGTTGCTCAAAGCCCAATCCAACCTGTCCTTGAACTCTTCCAGGGATGGGGCATCCACAACTTCTCTGGGCAAGAGAACTATACAACAGACTTAACGGAAAAAATCACATGGAAGTAGTTGAAGGTGTCTTTAAAAATGTTAAAGATTATATAACAACCTCAAACTTGCATTATTTATGAGAGATATTAGGTAGAATAAATTTAAAAGAGTAATTAATTAGACCACGTGGAAGGATTTCGGTCAAACTAAGAATTATTCTGATCTGATGTGGTAGGTAGCTTGGCAAACGCTACTTAAGGTCAGGAATGAAGACTACTGGGTAAAATGTCATACAGATTTAATATAATGGAATGAAAATGATTCTGGCACAGAAAGGCAAAACTATGTGAAAGTGGAAATTGTGAATGAATTCTATTAATTGCATTTATTCGTTGAACTACAGTATTTATAGAAGATGACCTGAACAACATCAACTATAAACACTGGATCCTGTATACTAGTCCATATCCTACTACATTACAACACCTCCTTCATCATCACCTCCTACAACACCACCTCATCCTTTTTAGCTAAAGACCTTTTTTCCTCAAAATGACCAAAGGTCCTTTTCACCTGAAAAAGTGGATAAATTGTGGAAAGCTCCACAAAATTTTAAACTGCCTCTGTATAAAAGCTACAGAATGAAGCAGCGGTGCAGAGGCCATGAATAAAGGATGCAGGTCCATTGTGGAATAGGAGGGAATGTGCAAAGTTGCTGCAAAGTTGCTGTCCCAGAAGTCAGCTTTGGATATCTGATGTACAAAAAAGGCCAGAGAATGCTTTAATCCGGTCAGAATTTTGTTGGGTGAGAGGTGGCTAACGCAGATACACTTTGACTAGAGGCAGCATCTCTTTCTACGAAGTTACCAAGCTCCACACAACCAGTAGGATTTTGCCTCAGAAGTATTAATATTTCATCATGCAGAAAAGTGACACCAGTTAAAGTGACACCACCCCACTTAAAAACATACTGAAGTACCTCGTCTGCTTTAACGAGACTTTGATTTATAATTTAATTGTCTAAGAAAAGAGCTGAGCCCACTGATTTGCTTTACTGTGTAGAAGCGATTATTCATTATTAGAGAGAATGTTCTCTGTTATTAACCTAGAGGATGCTGATATCTTCTATGTAATCCACCTTGCTCAGGGAATGATTTTTGGCAGGAGATGTGGGTCTTATTTCAAATGCAAATTTCTCTGCATATTGCATCGAAGCAATATATTTGTTAATATAAACACAGGAAAAGATATTTTAAATTAAGTGGTTATTTGCAGATATCATAAAGCAGAGACATACCTAACACTGATTATGTCTTCATATTGAAAAATCAAAAAATAAAAAGCCCGGTCTCACCTCTGAAGTGAAAACAATCAGTTTTATAACACACTTGGGTATAACTCATTGCAACAATGAATGAGGATGAGAAAGGGCATGGGTTTTTTTCTGTTTTAAATGAGTTCCAGCATATAAAGTACCTTTAGCAAACCAGTATCAGCATGGATTTTCAGAGATTCTGAGAAGACACAAATCTCACTGAAGACAATAGGAGAGAAGGTAATTTTGAAAATTAGGTTATTGAAAGGCTTTTCCAACAACAGATTATTCTAGCTTTCTTGCTGCAGAACAAGCTTAAGACAAATGAATCCTGATTTCTGAAGCATCTGGTTTAACTTCTCAAGCTCAGCTTATATTTAATCAAAGAGGTGTACATAATGTTCTGATTATTTTTAATGCTACCAGCCCTGCAAGCTTCTTCTGAGGCTGACTATCCCGGTGGTAGTGTTATTTTAGTCAGTAGATGGCATTAGCTGCCTCAGTGTCATTTTCGCTGTGCGATTTATCAAGAAGTGGGTCAGCTACAGCCTGTGGCTGTGTGTACGTTCCCAGCAGGCTGAGGGAAAAAAAAAAATAATAAGAATTTGTTTTCTTTTGTTAATTACTCCTGCCATATTTTAGTTGTTTCACTGGACAGTATAATTAGACAATAAGGAACGGATCCAACAGCAGGCACGCGTCTTCGGCAAGGGTGTAAGAAGTAGGTAGGCTGGCACAGGCGTTTGTCTTCAGACAGCAAATCCTTCTGCTGTAGGCATTGCTCAGGATTAGAGGGGGTTGGCGCTGAGGCAGCGAGGACAGCAAAACTGTTCAAAGCCGTGAGGGGAAAGACAGCTGACACAGCTCCAACCCTCTTCTGACCCTTCTGCTTTACCTGACTGCTCCCAGCTTCTTCTGTTAATGAAGAGAGGGACACGTTAGGTGTCAGAGCTGGATGTAAATTGATCAGCACGATTTTATATTTTGCAGATTTCTTACATCTGGCAGGTCTTAAAAAGGATGCTTTTCAGTTATCTTTATGATAAAACTTGGGCTGTAAAAATACACACATATATACCATAGACAAAATCTTAATCCTGTATTATTCAAATATCCAATGGGAATGTTCAAATATTCCTCTGAAGTGGTTCCAACCCAAACCCTGCAGTTAAACACCATGAAAGTGTGTTTGTACGTGTTTGAGACCCACGATCTGAAATTGCCTAGTGCTGAGCAGGAAGCAATTCTCTCCTCATGTAAAAATAATTCAAGCAGATGATTTTTTTTTTTTCCCTCCCTTCCATACTGGGATGCATTTGACAAACTTCAAAGCCCTTTTCAGCAAAGTTTGAAATACTTCCGCTCCCCACTCCCACAGCCAGTGATTAGAACTGGCACCGGGGATGGGCGAGAAGCCGAAAGAGGTGTCAGTGGGTTTCCCGCACCGCCGCGTACGCCCCAGTCACCCAGCCCGGGCTGCGGCTGCTTTGCAGGGTGGAGATCTCTGTTTCTTCCTCAGCCCTCTCAAAGCGGTGCATACATTCCTGCTGATGGCTTTTCAATCTGTAGGTGCTAGTCACGGAACTGAAAAGATGGCTGCATTTTGTGGGAAGGGATTAGTTTTTCAGAGGTGTGGGGATGGGAAAATGGGTAGATGATACAACTGGCTTTCACCGCGTGACACACTGAAAACAGTATGTCCAAGCACACTTCTCGACTTTGATATTTGATTTTCTTACACCGCTTTCTCAATTTTTCTCACTTGTATTTTCAAGGCAACAACTCACAACAGGTATTTCTGAATTGCAGTTAGTGTTTCCTCTTGAAATTTCAGGTGTTTATTTTGGCTGTATATCAGAACTAGAGTGAACTTTCAACAACCAATGTAATGATTTTGCTGAGGAACATATATTTTTAATCCACATTGAATATGCATATTATATGTTCTTCATTTTACAGCAAAAAGAGTTTTCTGTCAAAAGTGGACCTCTATTCTTTTCTCTTACTTGCTAACTCTGATTATTGATATATATCACAGGTGAATCCCTACCTAGTCAAAAGAATATACGCGCAGGCAAATCACGAAGTGACTGCATCAGTACCTTTAGTCCAGCTATGCACAATCAGAGACCCATCTAAATTTGCCCTCATTATTTCATACTGTGATATATCCACCCAAATGCCAAGCCAAACCAAGCTGGAGTTTTGCAAACTGGCATGGAATGTAACTGCAACAAATCAGTTATAAACAAGTAACAAATGCTGTCTTTTCTTAAAACTCTGAATTAGTGGGATTACCCTCTTCCAACCCTCTAAATATAAATGTTTTGAGTTCCCTTTCCTAACTATTCAGAATATTCTCCTGCTGTAGGGGGAGCGGAGGAATAGTATGGCTGGCAGCGGGGAAATATTATCTTGGTTTTGTATGTGAGTAACTGAAGCACAGAAGAATTAAAGGACTTTATCCGGCTTGTACACAGTACTATGGAAAAGCTTATTCCCAAATTTCCCATGCCAGCATCTTTACATCAATATATTGCAAATACGCTGCCATCCATAGCTCTCTAAGTGCCAATATAAAACAAAAATGTTATACTGAAAGATAAAGCCAGAACATAAAAGCAAATAAGCAAAATCAGCAGCACAGTGAAACAGACAAATCTTAAAATGCTGCCTGACATGCTTTCCTAGCAAGCACATTTCCTCTGCTTCACATTTCAGCATCTCTAATGTTTCAGTTTTCTATAATGACTAGCAGTGTAGCACAACATCTTCATAACTTGGAGGTAAACATGGGTTTAACGTTTAAATGAGACATTAATATACAGCCAGCTAGCTAGAACTCAAGGGTCTGATGCTGCTTTTTCCATAGTCAATTCTCCATACAGTAACATGTAATGGAGAAAAATGAGGATAAAAAGTCCTTATATATACAGAAACACAGGATAGCATTTCATCAAGGGTAAAAGATTTTGCTTCCAGCCATTAAAACATCCAACACTGGAAGCATGAGGCTTCCTGCCAGTCTAAATATGGCATCAGACTAGCGAGCTCACAACATACAATCCTTGTCCCCCACATGGAATTCTCAGTTAAAGACGAGGAGAAATTATCGCTGAAAGAAACTGAGAAAACAGAACTGGGATTCTTTAGGAGTCTAACCCATCTTGCTCTGTTCTCACAATATTATGCCACATGTACAAATGGCAAATTATGTCAGGATAATTATTTATTCTAGAGAAAAGGACTTTGGTTTCAAGTTTGAACGTCATATTTTTTCAACAACAAAGAAAAACAATGACAATTTCAGTCCCAAAACACCGACTTGGCAGAAGGCCTGAGCTGCTGCTCTTAAATTCAATGACACTGAAAGCTCAATAAAGTAGCTTTGCCTGAGAACTTGCAACACAGAAAGAACAAAGGAAGAGACGTGGTGCTGAAGGGAAATGAAGAATTTAGAAAGACTCACAAAAGTGACCATTCTAGAAATATTTTTCAAGGTTGAAACTTGTATTTAATATTTTAGAAGGAAAATTGGAAAGAATGAAATTTCAAGGTGAGCAGGAAAATATCAAGCCATCTCAGATACCAATGCATGTCTAGATAAAGACAGATAATCATCCATATATACTTCATTCCCTGAACAATGCAATGACAATAAAACCTCCACACACATTAGGACAAGAGAAGAGATGAGTAGATAAAACAAGTATCCTGAGTCTTTTCAAAACAAAAAAAAGCCCCCCAGCAACTCTTCAAACATGAATCGACAGTCATTATAATAGATGAAAGTTTTTTTTTTTAATTAGCAGTCATTTCCAAATTTGCAATTTTCAATGACTTAAACATCTGCTGAAAATTTAGTGCCGTGTCTGAATGCCCGGAATATTTCACACGATGTGCACATTAACATTACCAGGCTATTATATATGACTTTGTAGCCCTAGCTCTACACACTTAACACTGGGGAAGCTCCCCAGCTAATACCACTTTCTAAGAGCTGCGAAACAAACTCAAATTACTAGATGAAGGCAAGCATTTTAGAAAGCACAGGCTCTTTCCTATAGAGAAGCAGGGCAGTAAGGTCAATTATCAGTGTGACATTATTTATTTTTCTGGGTTTCCTTGTCCTTCCCCCAGCTGCACCTCCCCAGCAAGGCCAGGCCAAGGCCAGGCCTAAGCCGTTCAGTCTCATATAACCTTTTATGCCACCTCAATTTCAATCTTTTTTCAGAAGTATTTGCCGTTCTGGAAGAAGACTTGGCTTGAGTTGTACAGATAAACACCACAAATATTGACTCATATTTGGCATTTCCAGAGCTTCATAAAGTGATTCATACAGAGTCTGCAGTCCTGGAGCAATCCTGAACAACAAATAATATGTAGGAGGCCCAGCTCAATGTAAATATCTAAATAAATAAATTACTGGACTACATCTTACTCCAAAATCTGGCCCCAAGTATAAGAGTAGCCTCATATTATTCTGAAATGTAATCATTTCGTAGAGAGGGCATTTTTCCAACAAATCATAATGCCGTTTTTCCCTTTATCGCTTAGCTAAGTACTGTACTGACCAGCCCCTTACAAAAATATTGAAATTATACTGCTAGGCAATGCAACACTTAGAAAGGATAAGACTGAGCTCGCAGGGATTTTCTACTGCTATCTTTTCACTAATGAAGTTGCATAAATGCAATCAGAAAACAAATCATCCAGCAGTGAAAATGTTAGCCTTGAATTTTGGATTCAGTTCTGTCACAGAAATGTCTCTCACAGAGAACTCATATGAACTCGGGTCACTGAAGGATTGACTTCCAAAGTATGTTTTAGTAGATGCTGAATATCTTGGTTCATCACAGTGTGAAGTTATCTGTTCATTGTTGCGAGCTACTAAAATGACAGACCATGAAGATACTGCTTAATGACACACACATGCACAATGTTTAATGTAGGGTTTATGATAAATTGGCACAAAGCTAAGATTAAGAAATTGTCAAAGCTGGCATCATGTAATTTCTTATATGGAATACTAAGGAACGTAGAAAACACAGCAGAGGGATTCAAACACTACATGAAAATTATGTTTTCCATTTGAGATCTATTGGAATTCATTTTCCAGCCTGTGCTGACCTCAGGGTCCCTGACAGGGTCCCTGTCCAACCCTCGGCTATTAAGACAACTATGACAGACATCTGATCATTAACTGATTTTGCTTATGCAATGAGTTTTCCCTCTTCCCCTGAACATTTTAATAAGCCTTCTCTTCGTCTGCTCTAATATGGATTTATGTCCCTGGAAGAGTGATGGCAAGAACTGTAGATAGCATTCCAAGTGGAATTTCACCTGTGTCTTTTTTAAATTAACACATGTCTATTTTTCTTGAATATCTTGCCAAATAACTCCCAGAAATCTTTCCACTTTCCATGGTGGTATCTCTAGTCACCCATGAACTGATTTTTTTTTCCTTCTTTGTTGTATTTAAGGGATGAGAACCCAGATAGGATAGAAATTATTTATCACTGGTTACCTTTCATTTTGTACTTCTACATATTATCTATCTTAATGATCATCTCCTAAATCTCAACCCTTTTCCCTGGAGATATCATTCCTTCTACAAGGTGTCGAAACTCTCCAATACGTATCAGAAGCAACTTTCTTAAGTTTTCTACTTTCTAGGGCCAGTTTTTAAATTAGTAATATTGATACAAGATGAATATTTCTTTAAGAATCACGCTAATAACCTCCTTCCTTTCCAATAACTTTAAATACAGCCCATCATCATGCTTACCCATTCTGAGTTTGTTAATCACTATACAGCTTTTGTACACATTTACAACATAACAAAGACCTCTTTTTAAATGTGCTTCCAGATCAAATGCTAGAAAGTCCATATAGATAAAATTTACTGATCTTCCTTTCTCAAGAAAAAACAGCTATTTCATCAAAGAACATGGTCAATTTAGGCTGGCATGCTCAATTCTATGATTCTATACTTGGTAATTCCGTGTGGGCCTCCATTACGTCCATGCCCCTAATTACCATTTCGTTAATATATCTTCTAAATCCTTGTATATTACTGAGGCCAGACTAACAGTCTACTATTGCCCGAATCATCTTTTAACATGAAAGCAAGAAAACATTTTTTGTGTATAATGAAGTGCCTTTTCCAGGCAC